>JAHFWL010001055.1:0-286184 GCA_021292165.1 Shinisaurus crocodilurus
GCCCACTCAGCTAGGTGTGCCCAGCACCCAGCCTCAGGCCTGTGCAGGCGAGGGAACAGCCCAGCACTAAAGAGAGAGCTGAGCAGTACTGGGATGGGGCAGCCACCTAAGCAAGACTTTCACTTTTAAAGCAATTGGCGAGGAATCTTTGTTAATCACTTAGGACTATAACACTTCAACTTGCACTGTCCTTTCAGTTGTGATATGTCTGCCCTTACAACAGACCTGCTGGGTAGGTTGCAGGACCAGTGCAAGGCAGTTTGGTGCCCTAGGCAAGATCAGATATTTAGCCGGGGGGGGGGGGGGCTTCCCCACTGAGACGCGTATTTTTTTCAAGGCGTTTCTGGCGCCCCCTTTAGCCCTGCGCCCTAGGCAGCGGCCTAGTTGGCCTAATGGTAGCACCCACCGGCCCTGGTAGGTTGCTATTGTTCTCACTTTGGAAGCAGGGGAAGAGAGGTGGGGCTGAGGACCAGTTTAACCATGCAAGCTGGCTGTGCTGTCTTCCTCCTCGAGCACCCCTGGGTGCGGGGCCTTCAGGAGAAATGTCACGCATCAGTCAGAACTGCATCCACCCTCCCTGCAGTGACTCCTGTACCTGTTGCAGCACTTCAGGCGCTTCAGCAGAGGAGGCCGAGCAGCCAGCCCCAGCCATCCTGCACCCGTGGAGGGAGCGGGAAGAAATTGTGCACAAACTAAGAAGGGCCTGCAGAGGAAGCCACGGAGTGCAGCTCGTGGGCCCTTTCCTTCGAAGTCCAGGCCCCTAATTCCCGCTGACAGTAAAGAGTACCTCTGAGCACGCGCAGATGATCACTTGACATGTTCCAGACCAGTCTAGAGCCCAGACCAGCTCCAATGAAGTCCTGAACCCTGAAGCAAATGTGGAGCAGGCTGCAGTTCTCGGTGTTCTGGCAGCTCCGGGCACTGGTCCCCTGCACTGGTCCCCTGAACTGAGTGGGGCCACCCAGTCTCAGGCTCTGGAGCTGGAGGCAATCTCTGAGACCAGGAGTCCGCTGTGGCTTGCTCTGCTTGGGATCCGGGTCTGACCCCCCCACCGCCTTGCTTGCTCTGGCCTCTTCCCTCCCCCCAACAGACTGGACCCTTTGCTCTGGTGTGGAGACGGGGTGGGCACCCCACTAGTGCCTTGCTGTTTGCACCCAATGCTGGCGCATTGGCGGCTCCCCTTGCCCATGCAGCCCTTCCCTGAGACTGCAGCTGCAAGGTGGGGAAGCGGCTGAGCCCCACCTGAGGCTGGCTGAGGAGAGGCCTCTGACGGCAGCCCCCTCCCACTTGCTCGACACCCCGCAGCATCCCAGGCGCTCTGTGGCATGGAGGATGCACCCCCCAATGCCCCTTGCCCCTTGCCTTGTTGTGAGGCATCACACACAGTGGTTCAGGCAGCCTGGCTGAGTTGGAGGAGGTGATCTCAGGCACCTTTGTTGGCTTTCAGAGCATCATCTTTGGTTCTATGGCAGTGTTTCTCAACCTTGGGTCCCCAGATGTTTTTGGCCTACAACTCCCAGCATGCCCCAGCCAGCATAGCTGGCTGGGGCATGCTGGGAGTTGTAGGCCAAAAACATCTGGGGACCCAAGGTTGAGAAACACTGTTCTATGGGAAGATTCCCTATGGGGGAGCTGGCCGCCTTTTGCCCTGACAGAGGGCAGGTGCTTCAACAGGCATATAGTCCCATGTGGAATAAGTTGTCTCATTGGGGAAGGGGCTAGAGCCCAGGGGCAGAGCCCCTGCTTTGCATGTAGAAGGCCCCAGATTCAATCCCCAGCAGTATCTCCAGGTAGGGCTGGGGAAGACCCCTGTCTGAGGCCCCAGAGAGGCACTGCTGCCAGTCAGAGTCTTCAGTACTGGGTTAGATGGAGTGGGTCTGGGGGTCTGGCTCAGGATAGGGCAGCTTCATGTGTTCCTGAGCGCCTCGGGGGAAGGGCAGGATACGAATGTGAGAGGCAGGTTGGGCAGGTTGACATGACACTTGAAGCCCACAGAGGGTCTGTAGCCTCTACGGGTTCTACGGGTTCAGCGTTGCCCCAGGCCCCAGCTGTGCCGCACTAATGAAATCTATGATATCTGTTGGATAATTAAAATTGCAGTCAAAACCTATGGCTCATGTTTCACCAGGTAATTGGGTGAAATGGTTAAGATCACTGATACCTTCTAGGGTGGTTTTCCTAGAAGGTACTCAGTGAATTATTAACAGCCTGAACAGGAAGTGGGTGTTGCTCCCAGCTTCTTCCTCTTTCTGTTCAGACTCTAGTGAGCGTGGCACCACCAGGTTGTTGTCTCCACGTGGTCCTTGTAGCAGCATGTAGCCAGAGTTGCTGGTCTGAACTCCACAAGTTCAGACCCCAAGTATTTCCAAATGAACTGTAACCAACTGTAAGAAACGCTTTTAAGCCTGCCTGAATGAAACTGCATAATCTGAGCGAGTAAATGTTACTTTTAACTTTTACAAGACTGTGTCTCTGATTATTGTTCTGAGGGAGAGAAAAGGGGGCAAAACCAGGGAAATCCAGTCTGCCTTAAAGCATCCTGGATTACCAAATGCTAGCTGGCTAACACTAGCCAAATCTAAGCTTCTTTTAAGCTGGAAAGGGACTCTACTCTGCTGATCTCACTAACGTGAGATAGGAAGGATGTTACTCCACAATATATCCTCTCCTAGTATCTTTTTCAAGTCCCAACAAAATCTATACTGGTCAGGCACAGTGGGATTCCGGAGGCACCGCCTCCCCCCCCCCCGCTCAGACCTCCCACTGGTATCTCAGGGGACGCTGTGCGGGAGCGCTGAGAGGAGGGGAGCACGGGTGGCAGCTGCAGATTAGTGCCCCATCGGCTGCCCATGTTTGCCGCTCTGCGCAGGGGGCTCTATGCCCCTTTTGGTTTGCGGTAGGCTTTGCATGTCATCTGGGTTCAGATGACAGACACGCTAAACCTGCTAGGGTTACCATAACCCTACCGCAAACCATGGTTTTGCAGGACGGTTTAGAAGCCACACCAGGTTGGCTTCTAAAGCACCCCACAGGGGTCAGCAGGGATTGACCTACTGAGGTTGACTGTGTCATGCAAGCCCAGTCGGTGCGTTCCGGATGGCCCACAGCCCACCTCGTGTGAGAAGGTGGTGGTCTTTGACAGGCTCATCGTCATCGGCCTCCCACACGCAGAGGGATCAAAGGCTGTCAAAGGGATGTTGCTGGTGTAGCCCAGCTCACCACAAACCTTTCTTAAGGCCATTTACCGTAAGCATTCACACTCCAACCTGGAGGTTTCTAGCAAAAAAAAAGAAAAGCCTGATGGCCCCTTTCCAAGCGGATCGCTGGTTCCGTTGTGGGCAGCATCTCCATGCTGTTGTCATCCAGAGTTGATCTGCCCCAGACCTGCTCAGCTTTCGAGATGCAGTGGCATCTGGAGATATCTAGAGATGCACATTGCCTGCCTGCACCCAGGCCCTTTTTTCACTTACCGTACTCCAGCAACCAACCAACCTTTCCTCATATATTTGGGACGGGGAGGCTATTTCCAGTACTATGATGGGTCCAACCACCCTGCTATTTTCCAGAAATGTCTCTGAACAAAGGACATGCCCAGACATGGCCAGGCAGCTACAGGCCAACATCTGCATTTTGACACATCTTAGGCTGCCCTCCCTCCATGGCTCAGCCTTACCTTAACTAGCGCCTGCAGGAATCTCCTGGACTCTGCATGAGCAACTCCCCCCAAGCTATTGATTGATCAGTTTGATTTCCCTTCCTGGGATCTCCACATTCCCCAGAGAAATATCATTGGTTGTGAAATTCTTCCTTTGTCTTGACTGGCTGGCAAGGAGGAAAGACAACACCAAGCCATGCTACAGCGCCCCCGGGTGGGCCTGATCCCTCCACTACCTGCAAGCTGCTTTGGCGAATTACTCTGAGGATTCAGATAAATATGTTTTAATGGGTCAATTTGAGGTTTCATTTCATTTTAAAAGCACCATTTCTGAAGTTCTCTGTGATTCTTGAATAAATATATTCAATTGGAAATGGGAGTCCTTGGCTTAGCCTGTACTGCGTCCAGTTCTGGGCACCTCACTTTAAGAAGGACATAGACAAACTGGAGAGGGTTCAGAGGAGGGCAACAAGGATGATAAAGGGACTGGAAACAAGGCCCTATGAGGAGAGACTGAAAGAACTGGGCATGTTTAGCCTTCAGAAGAGGAGACTGAGGGGAGATATGATCGCACTCTTCCAGTACTTGAAGGGATGTCACACAGAGGAGGGCAAAGATCTCTTCTCGGTCATCCCAGTTTGCAGGACACGGAATAATGGGCTCAAGTTACAGGAACCTAGATTCCACCTAAACATCAGGAAAAATTTCCTGACTGTCAGAGCAATAAGACAATGGAATCAACTACCCAGGGAGGTGGTGGGCTCTCCCACTCTGGAGGCATTCAAGGTACAGCTGGACAGACAAGACGGAGGTGCTTGCTGTCAAAGGCCACAACCTGGGTTTGGAGGTACGGTATGTCAACCAGTTCTGGATGGGGTTACACTCCCCCTGAAAGACTGTGTTCGCAGCTTAGGGGTGCTCCTGGATCCGTCGCTCCAAATGACATCCCAGATAGATGTGACGGCTAGGAGTGCCTATTATCAGCTTCGGCTGATACGCCAGCTGCGCCCCTTCCTAGAGTTGGAAGACCTAGAGACGGTAGTGCACGCACTGGTAACTTCGAGGCTCGACTTCTGTAATGCGTTGTACATAGGGCTACCTTTATACCTAGTCCGGAAACTTCAATTAGTGCAAAATATGGCAGCCAGACTGGTTGCTGGTACACCTAGGGGTGCCCATATCACACCAGTTTTAAAAGCACTCCACTGGCTGCCAATCAGTTTCCGGGCGAAGTATAAAGTGTTGGTTATTACCTTTAAAGCCCTACATGGTTTGGGTCCAGGCTACCTACGGGATCGCCTTCTCCCGTACAATCCACCCTGCACACTTAGGTCCTCTGGGAAGAATCTGCTTCAGTCAGCCAAAACTAGGCTGACTAGCATTACCCAGAGGACCTTTTCTTCTGCTGCTCCCAGATTATGGAATGGCCTGCCGGAGGAGATACGTCAACTTGTCAGTCTTTTGGACTTTAAAAAAGCCATAAAGACTGAACTCTTCCGGCAGGCCTATCCGGCGGAATTTTAGGATGTTTTAAAGATGTTTTAAAGATGTTTTTAAGATGTTTTTAAGATGTTTTAAGATGTTTTTAGGATGTTTTAAGATGTTTAATAGTATATATTGTGTTGTTTTAGTTTAGGTATTTTATATTTTCTGTTGTTCCCCGCCTCGATCTAGATGGAGAGGCGGGTAATAAATAAAATATTATTATTATTATTATTATTATTATTATTATTATTATTATTATTATTATTATCTGTCAGAGATGCTTTGACCTGGATTCCTGCATTGAGCAGGGGGTTGGACTCGATGGCCTTGAAGGCCGCTTCCAACTCTACTTTTCTATGATTCTATGAACATTGGCCTTCCCCTGCCCACCTAGACCACTTTGCACACATGCTCATTTGGTTTTTAAGGAGTTTGAAGGAAGCTCTGGAAGGGGGGGCTTTCCTTCTCCATAAGTGCACATGCCTGGATTCTCGCATATTCAGGGTGTGCTTCAGTTGGACTGCCCTGCACCCCCCCCCCGGGGCAACTGACATCTGTGTGGGAAAGAAGGAGCGAGGGAGGGAGGCAGGAGCAGGCAAAGGGGGCATCAGGGCCCCCACCTCCAAGAGGTGAGAGGGAAAGCAAAACTGCTCTGCTGGGAATCTACTTAATTTTTTCCTCATCCCTCCCCATCTCTTCTTGCTCGTGTGCCATGTCTTTTTAGATTGTAAGCCTGTGGGCAGGGACTGTCTTTTTGCTGATTGATTGCAAGCCATTCCAGGAACCTTATTTGGCTGAGGAGCTGGATAAAAATGTTTTAGATCAGTGTTCTCCAACCTTGAGTCCCCAGATGTTTTTGGCCTACAACTCCCAGCATGCTGGCTGGGGCATGCTGGGAGTTGTAGGCCAAAAACATCTGGGGACCCAAGGTTGGAGAACACTGCTTTAGATGATACATAACAATAACAACAATAACGTAGCAGTTATTGGAAACATGAGCGGTGGCAATGATTCCTCTGGAATACAGCCCAATGTGGGTCTGGCAGCCTATCCTACTGCACGGCTCACGAAGTCATGAAAGGACGTTGGCCAACTTTGTCTTAAGGACACCGGAAGAGCCCTGAAGCTGGATCGGACCAAGGCGGGCCCCTGCTAGTCCCGCATTCTGCGCACACGGTGGCCAACCAGCTGCCCACAGGATCCCGCAGGCAGGGCAGCAGTGCAGCAGCACCCACCTTTGCCCTCAGCCCTTTCCACAGAAGGGCCTGGCTGGCGCACCTGGCTAAGCTGATGCAAAAACCACTCCTGGGTGTCTCCCACCGTCTGGGCATCCAGGAGGGGCACTGGCTCTAGGAGCACCCCCAGCTACAAACCTGGTTCTTAAAGGGGGTGCACGCCAAACCCTCTGGGGGCAGAAGCCCAAGCAATAATGCCTCCATCTTGTCTGCAGTGAGCTCCAGTCCGTTCAGCGGCACCCCGCCCATCCCTGACTCCAGACTCAGGTCCAGGCCCGGAGAAATGGAGCTGGCTCTCACCAGCATGCGATGCCACACTGCAGATATGTCAAGCTGGCCTTGGGCATCTTTAGACTGGACTTAGCGGCACTTGGCACTGCTGATCACCTTCTCCTGGACTAGGCAGCAGCCCTGGGTTTCAAGTTGGGTGGAGATAGTTGGGGTGGAGTGAGGGGCTCCCCTATGGAATTGGGGCTGATGGAAATGTCCCAAACATGCACTGGGTGGCACTGTGTTGCTACCAGGAGGGAGACTTGAGCAGGCCTGGCCTTAGTAGCTCTATGGCTCTGTGTGTGTGTGTGTGTGTGTGTGTGTGTGTGTGTGTGAGAGAGAGAGAGAGAGAGAGAGAGAGAGAGAGAGAATGTACCGTCCACTGCTTGTTCTTCCAGGCTCTCCCTCTGATGTTAGAGTTGCTGCTGCACTTCAAAGGGCAGCTGAAAAAACGAGAAGCTGCAGAACTGGAATTAATTTTTTAAAAACAAAAACAAAACTTCAACAGTGTTTCTTTGGGTTTGTATCAGAGCTATGGAGTGAGCGGTGAATTTCTTTAATCCCCCTTTAAAGCAATGTGAGCCCATGGCCATCACCGCATTTCTGGCAGAAGAATCTTTTTTCTTTCCTTTGTAAGCTTTTCCCATGCTGAATATCTGCATTTCTATTATTTTCCCCTCAAATGGTTCATCTGTTTCTGCTGAATACAAACAGTGTTAAATTCTCTCTTCAGTTTTGTTTTATCTTAAATTTACCTGTAAATCTCAAACACCATCAAATTCCAAAGTTTTGCACGTTTTCTTGCGCTTTAATGTGTGCTTTGATTTGTGCTTTATCGCCAGCCACCCTGAGCACCATTTGTAAGGAATGAATGAACAAATAAATCACGACATCTTGTGGCAGTCACTTCTGTGTTGTATGGCTGTGTTGTAGGACTTCCTGCCAATCAATTTAACAGTGACTCCAATACTAAGAAGCCCCAGATGCATTCTCCGCCTTTCCCAGCTCTACTCATTTTGAGACCAGAAGCATACAGAGGATTCCAAAAATGTCTACCCTCCTTCTGTGTCCCCCCCCCCCCGCATTGTTGTTACCTATCAAATCTCTTGCTGCAAGATACACCAGTTCATTCCCATGGTATGATAGCCCATGTCGTTGGGATTTAGTAGCCATTGTTTGGGTTTCGTTGCTGTTATTTCTGATGCTACAGACCAACACAGTACCTTACTTGCCATTTGGCAAAGGCTTTCCTGTGGGATATTTTAAACTGCAGTCAAAACACACAGGACAGGGATTCTCAGAAGAAAGGTGAGTAATCCCACTGAATCTGACTGGGTGGGTGTAAAAAGGGTGGTTCGTTATCTTAAAGGTACCATGAACTGTAAGCTAAAGTTACCAGCTGACAGCAACCCAGAACTAGTGGGGTACACGGACGTTGATTGGGCTGGGGATTCAAAAGATTACAAATCCACTGGCGGTTATGTGGAGGGCCAGCACCCGGGTCCTCTGCGTGAGTTCGGCGCTTAACGGGTTAACTGGCACTGAGCTACAGCCCCTACAAGCGATTGAAATTGACTAGGAGGTTTGCGCAGCAAAAGGAAACTCCAGAGCCTTTGTATGACCATATAAGGCGTTTATTTACTACAAGTTAAATGGAGCGGAACTAATAGTTTTCTAGGTATACTACAATGTCAACATGACCTGACGTGATCTCCGAGTTTTATCAATGAATGGGTTCCCAGGCTAGCGTATTGAGGAATTACCTGAGACCAGAGACTCTATGCTAGTCAGTTTCATGCCTGGCTCCGGATCCGCCTAATCCAGGGAAGAGAACAGCTTATCCCAGCCACCACTGGGGGATGAACTTGACGAAGCGACCCGTGTTCCCAACCACCCCCAGAGGGGAGGGGAGAGGGGTTTTCAACCCCAGTTTTCCCGCTCTCCCGCCCCCTGCCAGGTCAGGTGGGCTTATTCCTGCCCCTTTGTGTCAGGTGGGCTTATTCCTGCCCGGGAGAAGGTGACAGTGTTGGGTACTTCACGGCTCTTTGAGAGGATTCCGACTGAGGTGCCACATTGCTGGTATGCAGATCCGTCTGGCTACCCCCTTGTATCTCCGGTGCCTCTCTCCCGCCCCTCAATCATACAAGATTGAAGTTGTATGTGCGTGTGAGTGTATGTGTGTGTCAGGCTTTCTCCACAGGTTATGTGTTCATGTCTGCAAATGGTCCCATTGCATGGGGCAGTTATAAACAGAATTGTATAGCTTTGTCTTCTACAGAGTCTGAATACATAGCAGCCACAGAAGCCTGCAGAGAGATGGCCTGGCTCGACCAACTGACCAAAGACTTTGGGTTAGTGCGAAAGGGGCCTGTTCGCCTGATGGAAGAGAACCAGAGTTGCATAAGGCTGTCCCAGAGTGAGAATTTCCATGCAAGAACTAAGCACATCGGGGTGAAGTATCACTATATGCGTGAGGCCATCCAAGATGGACTTGTAGACTTGATGTACTGTCATACCAAAGAGATGACTGCAGATATCCTGACCAAGCCTCTACGGAGAGACAGTTTCCAGAATCTTCGAGTCAAGATAGGACTGTGGGTGGATTAATAATGTGTGCACAAGTTTAGTGTTGTTTTGCCTGAGAAGGGGTGTGTGGGATATTTTAAATTGCAGTCAAAACACACAGGACTCCGCGAGGTCATTGCCTCTCGTGTGCCCTGACAGGAAGTGGGCGTGGCTCAATGCTTCTTCTCTTCCTGTCTGGGCCCAGGACTTCTGGACCTCTCTTCCAGCACGGTAGCGATGTGAGAACGGCTGCTGGTCTGAGTCCCGAGCTCAGGCCTCATGTAAAAGTCAGATGTAAGAACGTTTTTACTGCTGAGCAGCTGTTTTAAGTCTGCCGGAATGAAACTGCAAGATCTGAGTGAGTAAATGTTACTTTTTAACCTTTACACGATTTTTTTCTCTGATTATTGTTTTGCAGGAGAGAAAAGGGGGCAAAACCAGGGAAATCCAGTCTGCCTTAAAGCATCCTGGATCACCAAATGCTAACAGGCTAACACTAGCCTAATCTAAGCTTCCTTTTAAGCTGACAAAGGGACTCCACTCTGCTGATCTCACTAACGTGAGAAAGGAAGTATAATATTCAACAGTATATCCTCTCCTGGCACAATACTGTAGTCCCAACATTTCCCCCTAAAAGCTCCCCCACAAAGCGTGGGGGGGGGAGAATCCTTGCCATGCCAATCAGGGTCTATTGTCTGGGTCAAGTCCCCCTCCCTGCACCCTGATAGGGCTGAATCTCCCCCCACCCCACACTCTTTGCAGAATGTGTTGGCCTCTGGATTCATACCTGCCACTTCTGGCCCCTGGATGCCTTGCTGGGGCTGCTGACGTCAACCTGGGGGCAGCTAATCCATCAGGTGGCTGCAGTGCCTTCCTGGCACAGCTAGCGGGGCTCAGCCTTCCCCAGAGCCAAAGGCCAGGAAGGAGCAGGGCTGGAGGTCAGTGTGTGTGTGTGTGTGTGTGTGTGTTGGGGGCACACAGAGGAATGGTGAGCCCAGTCATAGAATCATAGCATCATAAAAGAGTAGAGTTGGAAGGGGCCTACCAGGCCATCGAGTCCAACCCCCCGCTCAATGCAGGAATCCAGGTCAAAGCATCCCGACAGATGGCTGTCCAGCTGCACCTTGAATGCCTCCAGAGTGGGAGAGCCCACCACCTCCCTAGGTAGCTGGTTCCATTGTCTTATTGCTCTGACAGTCAGGAAAAGAATCCGTCTTTCACCTTAAGCTGCTGTTCTGTGTGTAAAGAGAAAGGCTGGACATGAAGTGGTTTTTTTTTTTAACCTTAGTATAATAATTATTGAATTGTTTATGGTTATCTGTAATTATTTCTATTGTATTTTTTGAATATTATATTTAGTGTTTTTTTATATTTTGTAAATTATATTTACTGTTCTCTGATATTTTGTAAACCATTTTTTTGAATATTACATTTAGTGTACTTTGATGTTTTGTAAATTACATCTACTGTTATTTATTTGTCATGTTGGGAGCCGCTTTGGGCACAATTTTTGTGGGAATGCGGCATACAAAGAAAAGATGATGATGATGATGATGATGATGATGATGATGATGGGGGGGGCACTCCTCATGCAAGACTCCCTTGCCCCCAACCCTCCCCTCCTAATTATGAGAGCAGGTTAGATGGGTGGGGGGGCGGTTGTGTGGAATAACAAGGCTGGAGAGGCCAGGAGCACACTCAGGCCTCCTTAAAACCCATGACAGCCCTATTGAGAGAGGGTGCTGGATGGCCCCTTTCCCATTCAGGATTTTATGGGAAATTGGGATAGGTCTTGTGGCGGACTGACCCTGATCCGGTACGTGGGTTTGGCACTTTAGGGGTTAACCGGCACCAAAGAAGTGCCCCGTTCGCGGCTCTCATGGACTTTAAATATAGCCGCTAATGATATGGACACTGAATCACACAGAAATGCATGGAAGCCACGAGCTAATCAGTTTCAAAGAGTTTAATGGAGTGGAACTAATAGACTACAGGAATTCACAACATAAACGTGGAAGTCAATAAAGATAACAGAAGCTGAAAGCTTCAATTCACATACAAGGTAGGCTAGCTCAATGCAGAGGCGTAACCTTACATCAGAGACTCTGACTTACTGATCTAGCGTAGCTGTCTGTGTAGTCGGTCTCCGGGTGTCATGTCCGGGGTTGCCGCCCCCAATGACCAGGTGGGCTGACTCCGCCCTGCGGGGTGGTGGCGACTCTTGGGGCTGGCATCTCCTGGATACTTTGGGGTACTTTGCTGCTCTTTGAGTCTGCTTCCCACCTTTGGAATGTTCACGCCCTTCCTCCAGGGTAGATGTAAATGCACCCTATTGAGAGTATGCAGATGTAGCTATGCAGATGTGACCACACCCGTTCTGCCTGTGTCTTCTGCCCCCAGGGTGGGGATTATGCAGAAAGGTGGGGGGATGCGGGGGGGGGGGAATGTCAGCTAAAGGGGAAACTATGCCAGAGTTCGCTCAGCCCTGTGTGCTCAGGCTTTCTCCACAGGTCCCATGTGAAGTCAGTCGTGCCTGCTATACACATCTCTCCTGCTCACCTACTTTCAGCCGCTGCCCACCCATGCTAACACTCGTTCTTATGTTCTCTGCCACCATGCTGAGGTATTCATCCCTCATGTTGTGGGAGCCACAGCCCCCCCCCCCCCGCCTTAGTATATCCTAGGAACTCCCCGCCCCGCCCTTGCAGACAGCAGCTGGTTTTGTAAGGCACCAGCTTGTGCTAATAAACCCTGTAGCCTCCGGGTAGCCAAGCTGCCCAACAGCCGCTCCCTTCATCTGGAAGCGGGGGTGGGGTGGGGTGGTGGGGTGTGTGTGTGTGTGGGTGGGTGCACTTGGAGAGCCCTCTTCTTCCGTGGAAGCGCCGCCTCCTGCCTCGCGCACGCAGCTTCCCTCCACCCAACCGGGGCAGATGGTTCTGCCTTTCTCCTTGCAGTGTGGGATCCACCAGTGACTCAGTTGCGCTGCACACCAGAAGCTCCTGCTCAGACTAACCTACATGCTTTTTTCCAAATACCGTAGATGGGGAGGCAAGTGCCCTCTCCCTCCCTTACCACCCAGTCAGCCCCTCATTCATACCCCGCTTAGACGGGAAACTTCGGCTGCAATCCTGTTCACACTTACTTGGAAGTAAGTCCTATTGAACTCAATGGGACTTACTTCTGAGTAGACATGTATAAAACTGTATACAAGTATGGGTTTGGAGGCAGAAAGTCGCCATCTCCCCCTCTTTTCCTTGCACCCTCTGGCCCTCTGTACCAGGCATCAGTTGTAAGCAGGATGTGCTGCGGATTAAGGTCTTCCTCCCCAAGAATCAGTGGGAGCAGGCAGGCATTTAAAACTTCATCCAATATATTCTAGGGCAGTGAACAGCAAATATATCATAACCACCAAAGTATAGAACAAAGCCATAACATTAATGATAAGCAAGGCAGAAATTTTGAAACATACAGCGTTTTTAGGCATTTCTCCAATTAAAATGCCTGGGAAAATAGAAATATCTTAACCTGGCACTGAAAAGTGTTGGATAATTAAAATTGCAGTCAAAACCTATGGCTCATGTTTCACCAGGTAGTTGGGTGAAATAGTTAAGATCACTGGTATCTTCTAGTGTGGATTCACTGGAAGATACTCACTGAATAATTAACAGCCTGAACAGGAAGTGGGCGTAGCTCTCAGTTTCTTCCTCTTTCTGTTCAGACTCTTAGGGCCGGTTCACACGACCCAGGCTGCTGGCGGGGGAGGAACCACAGGGCCGCCCGCGGGGTCTGGAGGGGCGCCGCACACGACCGGTGACCCCCCCCGCGCAGGCCGACCCCGTAGTCCCTGCACTGCAGTGCGGGCCTCCCAGCGCTAGGGGGTGGGGCCCTGGGATGCCCAGAGGGGCCGTTTGCCCCTATAGGCTGGAGCGGCGGCCGCTCTGGCCGCTCTGGGCTGCCGTCTCTGTGGGGACCCCGCGGAATGGCCGCCCGCTGTTCAGACGGCACGGTGACCACACACGGTAGGGGCTTACCCCTCTACCGACCGTGGTCACTTTGCGGGCGTCCCGCGCGGCTGTCCCGCGGGGGCACCCCCGGTCGGCGTGCACACGACACGGGAACTGCGGGGGACTTGCGGTTCCCGTGTCGTGCGAACAAGCCCTTAGTGAATGTAGCACCTTCTGTTGTTGTCTCCACGTGGTCCTTGTAGCAGCATGTAGCCAGAGTTGCTGGTCTGAACTCCACAAGTTCAGACCCCAAGTAACTACAAATGTACTTGTACCAACTGTAAGAAACGTCTTTTAAGCCTGCCTGAATGAAACTGCATAATCTGAGTGAGTAAATGTTACTTTTAACTTTTACAAGACTGTGTCTCTGATTATTGTTCTGAGGGAGAAAAGGGGGCAAAACCAGGGAAATCCAGTCTGCCTTAAAGCATCCTGGATTACCAAATGCTAACTGGCTAACACTAGCCAAATCTAAGCTTCTTTTAAACTGGAAAGGGACTCTACTCTGCTGATCTCACTAACGTGAGATAGGAAGGATATTACTCCACAATATATCCTCTCCTAGTATCTTTTTCAAGTCCCAACAAAAAGAATGTAATGCAGTTGTGACAGAGGAGGCATCATGATCAGAAAGATACTTTTCAAACATGATGAGTTACATTTGAGGGAGTGCACTTTGTGAGGTGCAGGGGAGGCCCTGGGCCATGCAGGGCTTGGAGGGCAACTCCTGCCCACCCCCTGGAGTTGGGCTCTCAAGCTGGCAGCCAGCGCTGCTGGACCAAGAGAGATGCAAAAGGTTCTCTCTTGCTGGTCCTCACAGACTGCTGCAGGAATGGCTCCAGATGGCAGTCCTTCTTTCAAGGGTGCTCCAGTCCTGTCCAGAGCAGGCAGCCCTGTGGCCCCTCATTTCCTAACTGTTGGGACTGCAGTATTGTGCCAGGAGAGGATATATTGTTGAATATTATCCTTCCTATCTCACGTTAGTGAGATCAGCAGAGTGGAGTCCCCTTTTCAGCTTAAAAGGAAGCTTAGATTAGGCTAGTGTTAGCCTGTTAGCATTTGGTGATCCAGGATGCTTTAAGGCAGACTGGATTTCCCTGGTTTTGCCCCCTTTTCTCTCCTGCAATAATCAGAGAAAAAATTGTGTAAAGCTTAAAAAGTAACATTTACTCACTCAGATTTTCAGTTTCATTCAGGCAGACTTAAACCGGCTGCTCAGCAGTAAAAACGATCATACATCTGGCTTTTACATGAGGCCTGAGCTCGGGACTCAGACCAGCAGCCGTTCTCACATTGCTACCGTGCTGGAAGAGAGGTTCAGAAGTCCTGTGCCCAGACAGGAAGAGAAGAATCATTGAGACATGCCCACTTCCTGTCAGGGCACATGAGAGGCAATGACCTTATGGAGTCCTGTGTGTTTTGACTGCAGTTTAAAATATCCCACACTGACTACCTGCCGCTGCCATTTCTGTCTTGCCAGGGTTTCGTATCCATTTGATCAGGCAGGGGCTGTGCCCTTGGCCCCCTGGAATAAAAGCACCCAGGCATCATCCCCAGGTGCTGTTTCAGCCCGTGGGCCAGCCCTGCTCCCCTGGCTTGCTTTTGGGATTCTTTTCACAGGGTGAAGCATCTTTGCTTGCCCTGATGAACTCTTACCAAACGTTCTGGGGGTGCTGTTTCCTGTCTTTGCATAGAAGTCCAAGCACATCAGCACCTTTTGTCTCCTGCCAACTCTTAGTTGCAAGGTGGCGCCTCCTAACTTATTATTTTACCCAATGCGGAGCCTTTCTGGTGTACTTGGTGTAAGTTGCTGTCTGGTCCATTGTGAATGATCAGGGAACAGTGTGAGATAAATGATGACATCCCTCCCCCCCCAGGAAGGAACTGGGGCATTTGGAAATGGAATGACGTCTAGTAGTAGCAATCTCTAAATCTGCGCATTTGGGGGACCCATGACAAACATTGTATATTAGCAGGAAGAGACTCGTTGGCTAGAAATAACAGAGAAAAATACAGTTAAGATGTTCAGTGGACCGCAGATGTCTCAGAACCTACCGTGTGATGCAGCTACAAGGTGGGCAAACATAGTAGTTGGAGGTAGCATTACATGGGGCATATCAAGCAGTGATGGGGAAGCACTGATACTGCTGTGCAAGCACTGATGCGGTCTCATTTGGAGAGCTCCATCTAGCTTCGGTTTAAGAAGAGTGGGCTCCGTCCTGGGAGAAAGAGAACAGCACATGCTAATAGGAGCAACCAGAATGATGCCTGGAAATGAGAACATGAGCAGAGCATTGAGATGGTGGCGGCAGCGCCTCTGAAGGGGGAACAGGTTGAGCAGAGGGGGGCCTGCAAAGGGGTGGATCATGGGAAGAAAACTGATAGGATTGTTTGCTGGTTGAATAGTCACGCCTCTCCCCTTTATGGTATTGATTTCACTTTTATCCTGGGCCAGCAAGGTTCTGCCCACCCAGTGCTGGCCTGGCCTTGTAGCTCCTTGGCAGTGGCATATCGCGGGGCGCTGCTTAAGGCAGTCCCCATCGCCACACCCCCAAGGAGAATCCAAATATTCAGGCACCTGTGTTGGTCCACATTAACAAACCGGTGCTAGCAGTTCCCATCTCCACCAGGAGCAGGTCTTTTGTAAAGCAAATGGGTGTTAATTGGGAGTCAAGACCAAGCCACCACAAAATAGTTTGCAATGCAACAGGGAACAATGTATTATTGCTGGGAAAATCCCCCCCCCCCCAGCCACTGTGAGGATCAGGGCTAAACTCAAAGGGAACAAGAAAATGTGTGTGTGTGTGTGTGTGTGTGTGAGAGAGAGAGAGAGAGAGAGAGATATGATGTCCAGGTCCCTGCTAATAAAAAAAAAGTCATAGAATCATAGAATCATAGAAAAGTAAGAGTTGGAAGGGGCCTACAAGGCCATCGAGTCCAACCCCCTGCTCAATGCAGGAATCCAGGTCAAAGCATCTCTGACAGATGTCTGTCCAGCTGCACCTTGAATGCCTCCAGAGTGGGAGAGCCCACCACCTCCCTAGGTAGTTGGTTCCATTGTCTTATTGCTCTGACAGTCAGGAAATTTTTCCTGATGTTTAGGTGGAATCTAGGTTCCTGTAACTTGAGCCCATTATTCCGTGTCCTGCAAACTGGGATGATCGAGAAGAGATCTTTGCCCTCCTCTGTGTGACATCCCTTCAAATACTGGAAGAGTGCGATCATATCTCCCCTCAGTCTCCTCTTCTGAAGGCTAAACATGCCCAGTTCTTTCAGTCTCTCGTCATAGGGCCTTGTTTCCAGTCCCTTTATCATCCTTGTTGCCCTCCTCTGAACCCTCTCCAGTTTGTCTATGTCCTTCTTAAAGTGAGGTGCCCAGAACTGGACGCAGTACTCAAGATGAGGCCTAACCAGTGCTGAGTAAAGGGGAATTATCACTTCCCGCGATTTGGAAGCTATACTTCTATTAATACAGCCCAAAATTGCATTTGCCTTCTTTGCAGCCACATCGCATTGCTGGCTCATATTCAGTTTGTGATCTACCACAATTCCAAGATCCTTCTCACTTGTAGTATTGTTGAGCCAAGTGTCCCCCATTCTGTAACTCTGCATTTGGTTTCCTCTCCCTAGGTGCAGCACTTGGCATTTATCCCTATTAAATTTCATTCTGTTGTTTTCGGCCCAGCGCTCCAGCCTATCGAGGTCACTTTGAATTTTGTTTCTGTCTTCCAGAGTATTAGCTGTTCCACCCAACTTTGTGTCATCTGCAAATTTGATAAGCATTCCCTGTACCTCCTGATCCAAGTCATTAATAAAAATGTTGAAGAGCACCGGGCCCAGGACCGAGCCCTGTGGTACCCCGCTCGTTACCTCTCCCCAGTTTAAGAAGGAACCATTGATAAGCACTCTTTGAGTCCGATTCTGTAGCCAATTGTGGATCCACCTGATAGTTGTTCCATCTAGCCCACTCTTAGCTAGCTTACTAATCAGGATATCATGAGGCACTTTGTCGAAAGCTTTGCTGAAGTCCAGATATATAATGTCCACCGCATTCCCACAGTCCACAAGGGAGGTTACCCGATCAAAAAATGAGATCAGATTAGTCTGACAGGATTTGTTCTTGACAAATCCATGCTGGCTTCTAGTAATCACTGCATTGTTTTCAAGGTGCTTGCAGACTGACTTCTTTATAATCTGCTCCAAAATCTTCCCGGGGATTGATGTCAGATTGACTGGCCTATAGTTCCCAGGTTCCTCCTTCTTGCCCTTTTTGAAGATGGGAACAACATTTGCCCTCCTCCAGTCGTCTGGCACTTCACCTGTCCTCCATGATTTCTCAAAGATAATAGACAGTGGTTCTGAGAGTTCTTCTGCCAGTTCCTTTATTACTCTAGGATGCAGCTCATCAGGCCCTGGAGATTTAAACTCGCTCAGAGTAATCAGGTGCTCCTTGACCATTTGCCTATCAATCTCAAGCTGCAATCCTGCCCCTTCAGTCTGCACTTCAGGTTTGCCAGGGGGGTCATAGACCCTCTTTTGGGAGAAGACCGAGCTGAAGTAGGAATTGAACACTTCTGCCTTTTCTTTGTCTTCTGTTATCAATTTGCCATCCTCATTGCGTAGTTGAACCACCAGTTCTTTCTTCTGTCTTTTACTGTGCATGTATCCTGCGCTACACCTGTGAGCTCCACCACCACACCACTCCTCAGGGCCTGGCTTACAGAGCCAGAGAGGCAGCCTGTTCCTGGAATTCCTTGCTGGAGAGCCAGAGCCAGGGATTCCTTGGCTGGAGGAAGCTCAGTGGGGACAAGCAACAGCCCAGAGAGGGAGGGAGTGGGGGCTGGGAGCCAACACCCAGGGCAAGAAGAAGCTCCCGTTCAGCAGCAGGCTGTCCCTGCCTGACTTTGCTTCACACAACACAGCCAGTATTGAGACTGACTGTCCCTGATTCAGCCGAGCAACATGTCCAAGGGCTCCTATGGAATGATGTGTGACACTCTTCAGTTTTTTGCTAACCTTGAAAAGGACGGTCATGGCAGAAACAGCACACGGATCGCCTTGAGAGGCCTAGGACGACTCTTCCCACAAATATGCATTACCCCAAGAACACTCAGCTGCACCCCCACATCAGATGCATTATTTTTATTTTATTTATTTATTATATTTATACCCCACCTTTTTTCCTACAAGGAATCCAAGGCGGTTTACTTAATCCTCCTCCTCCTAGGGCAAGGGAGGCCTCACCACTCACAGAAGCTTGCTGGGGAAATCTCTTTGGATAATTTAGGGGCCTACAATTCCCAGCATGCCCCAGCCAGCATGACTGGCAGGAGGGATGCTGGAGTTGTAGAACATTTTTCTGTATAAACATGCATAGGACTGCACCCTTAATTGATATGCTGGCCAAAAGGAAAGCAAGAAAGAAGTCAGTCAACTAGCCAAACAAATCATTCCTTGATTATTGCAATAAAGGACTTTTTGTTGAATTATGCATATGTATGATAAATTATTTATTATCTAGTTTGTATCAGGCCTTTCCACCCAAAAATGGCACTCAAGCCAGTTAACAATAAATATAGGTTATAAACAAAATGGTAATTTTAATTTCTGCTCTTTATTTTAGCAATCATAAATGATGTTTATATAGATACTATGATGATCTGTAATTTCCTGAGATGGTAACCTTGTATTCCTTTGTATTCTGTTAAAGTGATTAGATAAAATAGATGAATTCATTAATAACTATGAATACCAAACCACTAGATAGGGAAACCATTTGCCTGTGTATTGAATTCACATTCATGGTTATTAATGAATGTAATAATTAAATATTACATACTAAACTGTATAATAATTATTTATGTAGATATTCCATGTACTTAAATACCGTATGTTATCTACTGACTGCATGGGGAGTACAGTAGGAGTCCCCCCCCCCCAGACTTCGTTTTGCCCTGGATTACCCCTCTGCGGCCCTGCTTCTTCCTGTAGAGGCTCCCCAGCCAGCCCCAGGCCAGGCAATCAGCAGTCCTGCCAGTGGACACCTTCCCCCTCCCTTTCTCCACGGCCAGGCTAGCTCAAGTTCCTCGTGGGGGCGGGAGGCCGCTGCTGCAAAGACGGGGCGAGAGTGGGGTGAATGGGGGGAGCAGAGGCCTGCTCGAGTGCCGCGCCGGGAAAGCGCCCTGGGGTGGGGGGTGGGGGGTGGCGAGGGCCTACCCGCCTGCGTGGGTGGGTGGCTGGGGCGTCCGAGGAGCGCTTCATGCGGTTACGACGTGTCTGATTGAGGCAGGAGGCGCCAGCCGCTCCCCCGGGAGGGCAAGGACCCAGCGCAGGGCCGACGTAATGCAATCTGCGGCCGCCGCAATCCAATTAGCCCAGAATTAACCCAGCAGCAGCAGCAGCAAAGAGAGAGGAGCGCCCTGTGCCGCGCTTGCCCTGCGGGAGGGAAGGAAGGGGGGTGACGTGGGGGTGCAATGAGATTACGAGGGAGGGAGCCAGGGAGGGGCTGGTGGGCCTTGCCCGCTCGGCGATGCTCCAGGGGGGCGCTGGCCACAGAAAACGCCTTGGCGGTCGGGGACGGACCGAGACGGAGAGAGCGGATGCTAAAACAACAGGGTCTTTTAGCACCTTGAAGAGTGACGCATTTATTCTGCCATACACTTTTGAGGGCAATAGTCCACGTCATCAAATACATGGGGCATTATGGAGAGCTCCAGGTTCTTATACTGCGCAGGTGGTGGGGAGAAAGGTAAACAACGAGGTCAGGAGGAGGTTCGATGCGGAAAGGCCCGATGGCGACACTCGCATTACTAACAACGGTCATTTACAGCGCAGTGGTTGCTGATAATACAAACACCCCGGCACTAGGAAATCCAAATAACACGGGTAGGGTGTGAAAACTCTGTTATCCCGATTCAAGCCCCTGGCAATGGAATAAAACCTGCTGATGAATTCTAATTCAGCAGTCTGGCTCTCATCTCCCTTCGAAGTTCCCGTGCTCCACAATGGCCGCTTTAAGGTCTATCGCGGAGTGTCCCGGGAGGCCGAAGTGCTCTCCCCGGCCTTTCCCCACGAGGCCAGCTTCGGAGGGAGAGGAGACGCCCGCGCACCCACCCAGGGTCAGAGCGGATGGCCTCCGGGGCCCCTTAGCCTGGCGGGTCTCCGGGGTTCCTGCTGATTATCTGAACGCTTGGTGGGGGCCGGGGTGGGTGGGCGCAGGAGGCCTCTCGGGGCCTCCCTTTGCCAGTCAGTTTGGAAGGGTTGGGATCGTAGTTTTCACAGGGGTCCGCTGGTGCGTGCCTGGGAGAGAACAAGAGCGCGCGCGCAAGGGCGCACCTCACGGAGACCCGCACGAGGCACGCGTCGCTCAGAGGCGCCCGGGAGCAGCCCTGGCTCCCGGGGCGAGGTTGTCCCTGCCCTGTGATGGCTCTCTGGTCTCCTTCAAGTGTCCCAGGGAGGCAGGGGAGATGGCGAGAAGTGGCGGGGGAGGGGGAGGGGCGCGGGGTGTGTCTGATGAGGACAGGGTCCGGGGGAGGGGGGGCACGTGTTACGGTCGGACTGGAGAAAGGAGGTTCAGCGCAGCAGAATCCCGTCGGACTGCAGTCTAGGGCGCCCCAGCGCCGGCCGCGTTCATCCAGGAGCCTTTGATGCCGGCAGGCCGGAGGCAGTTCGCCCCCTCCCCTGTCCCCACCCCCCACCCCGCTACGCCGGTTTGCAACGCCGGGGTGTGGCAGCCGCCCGTGCAGCCAGGCGGGCCCCGAGTTCTGGGGGGGACGGGACTTCTGATGCTGGGGGGGGGGTGTCGAGCGTGCTCCTGTAGTGGCGGGTGGGGGGCCTTCGGCCTGGCCAGTCACCAGCCCATCTAAATGATCGACAGTCCCTCTTTTCTCCCGCACTGAATTGCAGCGGAGAGCAACTCAAGGGGGATGGCGGGGGGGGGGGCGGCGGGACCCACGCATTCAAGAGGTGAACCCTCAATTTCGCGTTCAGACGGGGCAGGTCCCTTTCGGTAGCCAGTGAACCGTTTGTAAGCCTTGTTGAAATCCTGGAAAAGGCAGCCAATCAAAGTTGGAAAGGTGTTGTTGGTGATGTTGTGTGTAATTGTTTACTTGCCCGGTTAGTAAACTTAACTTTTAGAGGCTTGGTTAAAAAAAAATAAAAATAAAAAATCAGAATGTAGCCGGAATCTCTCGGTGGGAGCGAACTTCCTAGGTGCAGATAAATGACCTCGCCAGGAAATCCTGCCGTTCCAGCGCAGGTCGAGAAGACTCCCAAACGGCGGAGCTCCCTGCTTCCGAAGTAACCTGGACAGCCTCCATCCTTTATTTATTTATTTATTTATTACATTTATACCCTGCCTTCTTTTCCTGCAAAGAACCCAAGGCGGCTTACACAATCCTCCTCCTCTCCATTTTATCCTCACAACAACCCTGTGAGGTAGGTTAGGCTGAGAGTCAGTGACTGGCCCAAAGTCACCCAGTACACATCATGGCCAGGAGCCCAGATCTCCCACGTCCCAGTCCAACACTCTTAAGTGCTACGCCACATGCCGGGAGGCGGGGCAGAAGAGAGAATAAGTGCAGTCTAAATAAGCGTAACGTTTTATTTTCCGTTAACAAAATGGAGGGTGGCCTTGAATTCGACCACTAAGCTTTCTCTGAGGCACTTCTCAGTCTTGTGGGATATTTTAAACTGCAGTCAAAACACAGGACTCCGCGAGGTCATTGCCTCTCATGTGCCCTGACAGGAAGTGGGCATGGCTCAATGCTTCTTCTCTTCCTGTCTGGGCCCAGGGCTTCTGGACCTCTCTTCCAGCACGGTAGCGATGTGAGAACGGCTGCTGGTCTGAGTCCCGAGCTCAGGCCTCATGTGAAAGCCAGATGTCAGAACGTTTTTACTGCTGAGCAGCCGTTTTAAGCCTGCCGGAATGAAACTGCAAGATCTGAGTGAGTAAATGTTACTTTTTAACCTTTACAAGACTGTGTCTCTGATTATTGTTTTGAGGGAGAGAAAAGGGGGCAAAATCAGGGGAATCCAGTCTGCCTTAAAGCATCCTGGATCACCAAATGCTAACAGGCTAACACTAGCCTAATCTATTTATTATATTTATATCTTGCCTTTTTTCCTGCAAGGAACCCAAGGTAGCTTACATAATCCTCCTCCTCCTCTCCATTTTATCCTCACAACAACCCTGTAAGGTAGGTTAAGCTGAGAGTCAGTGACTGGCCCAAAGTCACCCAGTGAGTTTCATGGCTGAGCGGGGACTAGCTTCCTTTTAAGCTGCAAAGGGACTCCACTCTGCTGATCTCATTGATTAAAGTGAGATAGGAAGGATAATATTCAACAATATTTCCTCTCCTCCTAGCATCTTATTCAAGTCCCAACAGGTCTGTGACTGGAACGGAGCAGTGCCCTGCCCGGGAGATTCAAGGGTCTTCTTCATCATCAGTGCTGTGATCCCAAAGGACCGGAGGAGGGTGGACAGGCGATGCCGTGGCAAAAGAAACAGAAGTTGTTTTAGACACATTGGGGTGCCTATTGAACAAAATAAATATTTCTATGTGTAATGCTGCAAGAAACACGGGATTCAGCGTATTTCTTTTCCTGATATTTCATCAGGCATCAGGGCTGCAATGTTCCTGATATAAGGGTTGGCCTGAGGGCTGCGACGTTTAATAGATTAACGAGTTAGATTTCTCTATTAGAATTGTTAATCGACTAATCCACCAATCCTATACTCACCCACTCATATGTAAGTCCTATTATTAATTTCAGAGAGGCTTACTCTCAGGTAGGCGCATGCGGGGCTGCACCCCAAGTCGATGCCTGCGGCATCACTTGATAACGGGTGACCAAGATGCACATTGCTTTAGACATTTTGTTCAAATGCGTGAGAGCTCAATCCATCGATTAATCGACGGATCTGCCAAAATCACATGACTAATCAATTAAAATGTCAGCTGAAATCCTATGCACGCTTACCTGGGGGTAAGCTCTACTGACTGCACACAGCGGGCCTTATTTCTGAGTAGATTTGCATGAGATCACTACTATACAGTACTTTTTTCAAGCCATAATGACGAAACAACCCTTCGGGGTGGGGCTTTTTCTGTTTTTGAAGAGCGGGATGTCGGAAGACGCTGAGTGGCCACTCTCTGCGCGGGGCCTCGTCGCCAGCAGAAGCAGCGCCGGGGAGTCCTCTCGCTCGCAGCTGTGCTGGAAGCTTCGGCGAGGGCCCGATCCGCCTCCGGAGTGCTGCTGCCTTCAGTCGGGGGTCCCCTAAGCTCAAGGAGGATGCCGGGGTCACAGGCCCGCGCGGCTGAAGCGGGCCGATTTCACGCGCTGCCCGCGGGCTCGATTCCGCGCCTTGTCTGACGCCGCTGGCCTCGGCGCGTCTCTTCCCTTCCGCGGGAAATTTGTTCCACGCTGTCGACTTCTCCCCAGAGGCGAACAGAAACAGGGCCAGCACTGCAGGGTTCGTTTCCGTTGCAGCAGAGAGCTCCGGAGCGTTGACGGGGGCGGGGAGCGGGGAGGCGACTTTGTAATCTTTTGCTTTGTTTCCAAATAAATACACAAGCAGTAAGTGGAAGCACGCGGACTTGCTCCTGCAAAGGGGCGGCAGCTTTACGGGAGAGCAACGAGTACACGCACGCGCTTTAAGAGCGCAGAGGAATGCCTCTTCCCCCGCCCGCCCCCGCCGCCCATTCAGAAAACAAACGCAGTCGTTAGGAAGAAAACAAGACGACTTTTTTGTCCCAAAGACCTGTCGACGTTTATTCCCAAGCAGGTACAAGGCAAAGTACAAGCTCAGGGCAAATTGTTATCTCGAGGGAGAATGGCGTTTGAGTGAGCAGGAAAGTGTTCCAGGGTTACATTTTTAAAAATCAAATGTATAACAGTAAAGACAAAAAGGACCTCGACAGAGCTAAAATAAATATTCGGGGAACATTAGGAATACACCAGAATTTGCCCTTTAGTTTTTCAAAATTCAAACGCAAAATTTCTAATTTGGAATGTAAAATGTAAAATTTTATGGCAAAATATGCAGTTCAAGTGATTCAGACTTGCTGGTAGTTATGCTCGGTAGTAGAAATACGATGTGCCTTAAAAACCTAGCAAGGTGCTGTATGTTCTTAATTAATTAATAAATGATTATGATGACGACGACGACAGTAGTAGTAGTAGTAGTACAGGCTCCTGCCACAGAGTTACAATGGCATCTCTTGACTTGTACATCTCATGAGCTGAGAGCGGTCAAACACTAATCTGAGGGCATCATGAGGTGCCCTCTCGTCTCAGCCCCCATCTATGGCATTTTCACTTTAGTCCCCTCCCTGTCCGGAGTCTAAAGTTAGGATCAAGCACTGCGCAGCCCCCAGAACAAGCCCAGGCGGCGAGGAGGAAGCACGGGCGGCTTTCGGGACCGGCAGAGGCACCCCACCCGGGTCAGCAGCCTGGCCTGAGCTGGGCGGGCACCAGGCTGCTTCCAGGAAAGAGTGATAGGCTGCCAAGCCATCTCCTTATTGGATCGTAATATCTCTATCTATCGTAATATCCATGGACAAACCGGAATCTAACAAATGAGTACCAGTAGTAGGATCAAACAAAGCAGCAGCAGCAGCAGCAGCAGCAGCGAAGGGTTAGTACTTAAACTGGCTTATTTTATCTGCCCCGTGCTGCATTGCCAGCCCTTCCTTCTGAACAAGGTTCCCAAGGTCCACGGTTGCCACGTGGAGGTTGCCTGGGCCCTGCGCTCGGCCACAGGTAACCTCTGTCCTGGGCTGTTCCTATCCAGGCGCCAGGTCAAGGGAACACCCGGATCTGCGTAACCGGCCAGCCCTGCCTCTTTCTGAAAGCCTCCAGCCCCAAAGCAATAGGGCACAGGAAATCGCGCACCTGGTCCTCGCCTGTCCACGCAGGCTCACCCGGGGAAGGAGGGAGCTCCGCTGGGCACGGCGAGGCGCAAACAGACATCGCATCCGCGGTGCGGACGCGGTACTGTTTGAGCTGAGAATCCCAGGCAGAACTGAAACGGCTGCAATAGGACAAGCCACCGCAGGCGTGGATCATTTATTTATTTATTATATTTATACCCCGCCTTTTTTCCTGCAAGGAACCCAAGGCGGCTTACATAATCCTCCTCCTCCACTCCATTTTACCCTTGCAACAACCCTGTGAGGTAGGTTAGACTGAGAGTCAGTGACTGGCCCAAAGTCACCCAGTGAGCTTCATGGCTGAGCAGGACTAGAACCCGGATCTCCCGAGTCCCAGTCCAACACTCTCATTTATATTTATTTATTTATTAATTTATACCCAGCCTTTTTTCCTGCAAGGAACCCAAGGTGGCTTACATTATCCGCATCCTTCTCTCCATTTTATCCTCACAACAACCCTGTGAGGTAGGTTAGGCTGAGAATTTAATCTGTTGTAACCTGCCCTGGGAATCCCTTGGGACCAAAAGTATGTGTGTGGGGTGGTGGTGGTATTAAATATAGTAATCAGTCAATGCTATCATATATCATCTGTCACTATAAAATACTGAAATTGTTGGGACTTGAAAAAGATTCTAGGAGAGGATATATTGTGGAGTAATATCCTTCCTATCTCACGTTAGTGAGATCAGCAAAGTACAGTCCCTTTCTAGCTTAAAAGAAGCTTAGATTTGGCTAGTGTTAGCCAGTTAGCATTTGGTAATCCAGGATGCTTTAAGGCAGACTGGATTTCCCTGGTTTTGCCCTCTTTTCTCTCCTTCAGAACAATAATCAGAGACACAGTCTTGTAAAAGTTAAAAGTAACATTTACTCACTCAGATTATGCAGTTTCATTCAGGCAGGCTTAAAAGCGTTTCTTACAGTTGCTTACAGTACATTTGTAGTTACTTGGGGTCTGAACTTGTGGAGTTCAGACCAGCAACTCTGGCTACATGCTGCTACAAGGACCACGTGGAGTGCCAAGCTCACTCCAGTCTGAACAGAAAGAGGAACAAGCTGGAAGCAACACCCACTTCCTGTTCAGGCTGTTAATAATTCAATGAGTACCTTCTAGGAAAACCATCCTAGAAGGTATCAGTGATCTTAACCATTTCGCCCAATTACCTGGTGAAACATGAGCCATAGGTTTTGACTGCAATTTTAATTATCCAACAGAAATCTGGTAGAATCAACGCGGGGAAGCCAAGCCCCCTCCGACCCCTCTCCCCGCTCGTGGGGCTTGGGAAGTCCTTCGGCTTGTTGGGGGGGGGGTATAGAAGGAGTCTCCTTTTCTTTCTCCCGCTGGGTCCGGGCTGCAGGCACCGAAAGACCGAGTAAGGCCGACCAGCGGGAGCCCCGTTGCCGGAGCGGGAAAGGGGAGGATTTGCCCGTGTGCTCCCGCCGGCCTCCGCCTGAGGAGCCCGAGGGGAGTGAGCGCCCTGCTGGGGCTCCTCTTCCCCGACCCCTTCTCGGTGGTTGCCCCAACACTCTGGAATTCCCTTCCCAGGGAGGCTAGAATGGTGCCCTCCTTAGGATGCTTCCCGAAGCAGGCAAAAACTTTTTTGTTCCGGTAGGCCTTTGGGAATAGCCTAGACCTGTGAGGATGCAATGGATTCCACTGTTTATATTGTTACTGTTGTTTTAACTTGATATTTTTATATAACGTTAATATTATAGCTAATTTAATTATATATTTTTTTTACTTTTGTATATTCCTATTTATATGTTTTAATTGTAGAAGTTTTAATGTTGTAATGCTGCCGCACCTTCTGGAATCGGTCCTCCAGGTGCGGGTGGGCCACTGATATGCAGGGCCTCCGCCCCCCCCCCGCCCCCCAACGCAGCCTGTCCAGGAGGATATCAGTGGTCAATGGGAACTATCAAAAGTTGCTGAGCGGTCCAGAGGAATGCGTGGAGTTGCACTTTTCATGGCATAGGGCTAGGGCCGCCAAGGCAGCCTGTGCCAAAACCAGATCTGAAAAACCAGGTCGAAATGGATCCAGGTGACCAAGTCTTAACACAGAAAGTCTGGAAATGCATGGCAAGCACAGAGAGAAACGGCCTTTCAGGCTTCAGCGCAGCACCAGCGTTGTCATTGGCGCAGTATATATACAGATTGCGAAGCGGCGGCGAGCTTCTCTGTCTTGCCAAGCAGTTCGAGCGCCGGAGCTCCCGCGTCCTGCGGCCCGGCGGCAGCTGTCATCGCCAGAGGCCTTGCTTTGCCTGTCGCTCGCCAGCGTCTGCCAGCGGCCACCTGAAGCTTCTGTGGCGCTCCCTGGAGAAGAAGCGGCACTGTTTGGGGGCGGGCGGGGGAGACTCGGTGGGGGAGTCAAGTTACCGCTGTTGTGCCTGTCTGAACAGAGAGCCGCATCCAGTCTTCTCCAGTTGGCTGGAAGCAGCAAACGTGTGCCCTGCGGTGGTTCAAAAATCTCAGGAGCTGTTGGCTGCCTGTGGGGCCACCCCCGCACCGACCCTCTGGGTGGTGGCCCCGTGTTCTACGGAATCCTTTCCATCAGAGCCATTGACAGTGCAATATCCTCAGAAGTACGGTTCCATTAGATTCAGTAAGACTCGCAGTGGAATCTTATACATGTCTACTCAGAAGTAAGTCCCACTGAGTTCAGTGGGGCTTACTCCCAGGTAAGTGGGTATAGAATTTCAGCCTTTCTTGTGTTCCGGCTTGCAACCGAAAATATTTCGGTGCCTTCTTCAACCTCCCCGCCTTCCTGGCCCGCAGGGTGTGTAACTGTCCCCTTGTCTCCTGAAACGGGTGGGTGACATTTGGACCAGGGCCTAATGGAGGCAGAGAGAGAGACACAAAGCAGGAGACACCCGCCGCCCCGCGGCCCGCCGGGTCAGGTTCCTCAGGCGAGGTGGGGTCTGAAGCCGAGTGGAGCAGGAATGCAGCCAGCCAGGCCCACATGGTGTCTCCTCTGGACCCGGACTTAAGGTGGGGGTGGTTAGGGGAGGCTTTCCGTTTCTTGGCAGGTTGATGCAGAAAAATGAGAGGGCGAACGGCGGAGAAGCGCCCAAAGGGCGGGATGTTTGCCGGTTGCGGGGAGATGGATGGGTGGGCGGGGAAGGCAGCTCGCGGGGGACGCGGGCGCGCGAGAGAGGTGGCGCTTTGTCACGCGGGTCACAGCATGCCCTGGAGAGGCCTTCGCGTCTGCAGGGAAGCTGCGCCCCCGCGCCCGGCGCTCCGCTCGGGCCCGGGCAAGGGGGCGCGCTCTGGCGCGCTCCATCCCCGCCGGCATCTCCTGCCCTCGCTTCTGAGAAGCTCCCTCCGTCGGCGCGCCCCCAGGTGGAAAGTCCCGCCCTGTCGGGTCATCCCTCCATTCTGAGGAAGGCTTGGTCGGCCTTGTCTTGCCGTGCACGCGCCCAAAGCAGCTTGTGATCCTCGGCCCGCGACCGAAGAGCCAGCCCGGACCCAAAGAGGCTTTCTCACGCGTCTGAAGCGCCCCTGGCGACTTCGTGCCCATCCAACTCCTGCCGATATCCTGGTCAGCAGCACCTTCCCCGTCCTGGGATGGAGAAAGAACCTCCGCAGCCCTTCACGACACCCCGTCCGCCGGCTGGGGACGGGGCAGGGCAGAGGGGGTGGATGCTTTGCCCGGGACAAGCCGTCCACCTCAGAGAAGGAATTGCCCCGCTCCGGGCTTGAAGTGACAACTCCCCCAAATCGGCCCTCATGCAACGAGATGCTCACGCGGCCTCTGCTGTCCAGTCCTCACGCCGTGGTCCTTGATGGAGTTAGCCTTCAGTCGTCATCTCTGGCCGGTGCAATGGAGCCTGGCTGTTTCTCCTCCCTCCTTCCCTTAATGCAGAGGGT
Organism: Shinisaurus crocodilurus; assembly: GCA_021292165.1. NCBI lineage: Eukaryota > Metazoa > Chordata > Lepidosauria > Squamata > Shinisauridae > Shinisaurus > Shinisaurus crocodilurus. The sequence goes on from JAHFWL010001055.1 coordinate 29,013, forward strand.
AAAAAAGCAAGAAAGAGAAGCATGCCGTCGCTTGGCCCCTGCACAGGTCTGGGCCGACTTTGGCTGCTGCCTCTGCTGGCGTCTGCTGTAGATATTATAGCACCGGCAAAATGAGGGAGCAGACTCCAAACATCCTCGAAAGAGGTGGAAAGAAAACTTCAGGAGCTTCAGGGACCCAGAACTGGATGACTGGGCCAACCCTTTTGGATCGGTGTTTCCCCCAGCACTTAGCACTGGGGCGGAGGAGTGAATTTTCAGTGGGTAGTACGAGGCTGAGACCCTTTGCCCTTGGACTGAGGCTGCAGGACCGGGTCCCGCAGTGAAGGAGGAGGAGGAGGAGGAGGAAGGGAGGGAGGGAGGGAAGGAAGGAAGGAAGGATTATTTAGCAGTTGGGGTTGTTTCCTTGGATTTCACGTAGTCCCCCCCACCCGTTACCTTCCTTTACATCCGTCTTGCAACGCTGCAGAAGAAACGTCTCATTTTCAGTCGCTTTGGGGGGGGGGGGTTCGGCCCTAAACGCCATTTAGTGATGCTGACGAGGAAGACCAACGCGGAACTTGAGCGGGGGCGGCTGCTGTGCTTGGAAGCAGCGGGTTGGTGGTGGTTCCGACTTCTGCATTCCAGGAAAAGCAGCACCGCAGCACCGAGCCAGTCGGAAGGAAAAGCAGCACCGAGCCAGTCGAAAGGATGTCTTGCTCAATTAGGCAATCACAACACTGCATCCGACTAGGTTGGTGGGGGGGGGCGGTGTTCAGAGAATTTGGGGCGGGGAACAGTCTCGGACTGGGCCATGCAGCCTCTCCAGGCTCCAAGAGCTGCGTGGGAGGCGGCCCGCCGGGGCTGGCCAAGGGGCGCAGGAGGAGCGCGCAGTTCCGCGCAGCGAGAGCATTCCTGACCCTGGACTTGATGGTCCGGTGGGGGCGGGGGGGGAGCGTTATTTGGCCGTGCGCGTAACTTCAGTTGTGCAGCACACAACCCAAATTTCCCTTCGCTCCCCCCCCCCCATTCCATGCTTTACAACTTCTTCTACATTCCCGATACATTAGAGCCAGAAAGGCAAACAAACAAAAAGCCGAGGAGGCCTGTTTACTAATCCTTTTTTTTTTTTTTAAATATTTTTAATAGTACTCTGAGCATGTATAATTTCACATTTTAAATCCTAGCACCATCGTGACTACGGGAATAAAATGGAGATCACGTCGCTGCCCTGAAGCCAAACACACTTACCTGGGAATAAGCACCATTTTGTGGTAGAAAAGGGCAACGTATATTTAAAGTAAAAATAATAAAGTGAGCATCTGTACATGCCCATCTGTTTTTAAAAATAAGAAGCGAGAAAGGGTGCTGCGGGGAGGCAGGTGAGCCAGGCCTGCTCCCGGCCGGCACTCTCTAATGGTCATTCCCCGTCCCATGACGCCCTGGACTTCGGCCCAAGGTCCAGGCTTGGCCGCACCACTGTGGGCCCTGCCTGCCAAGGCCGCCTTCCGGGCGCACAAGTGTGTGCTGGGGGGCGCTCTAAGGCAGGGATTGGGGAAGAGGAGCCCCAGCAGGGCGCTCACTCCCCTCGGGATCCTCAGGCGGAGGCCGGCGGGAGCACACGGGCAAATCCTCCCCTTTCCCGCTCCGGCAACGGGGCTCCCGCTGGTCGGCCTTACTCGGCCTTTCGGTGCCTGCGGCCCGGACCCAGCGGGAGAAAGAAAAGGAGGCTCCTTCTATACCCCCCCCCACAAGCCGAAGGACTTCCCAAGCCCCACGAGCGGGGAGAGGGGTCGGAGGGGGCTGGCGCTCCTCTCCTGGTGCCTGGTTGGGGAAGTCCGCCCGGTGAGTGCGGCCCTGCGCCTCAGCTCAGGCGAAAGGAAGGCTGAGGGCTCTCCCGCTCCGGGCCACGCCGCCCCGATCCGAGGTCTCTTCAGTTCTCAAAGCCAAGACGGTGGATGAAATGTTCCGGCTAGGGCGAGGGGGGGGCGGGCACTTCCCCGGGGTGGTGCGAGAGTGCCCTTCTTCTTCCTGGGGATTCCAACCACGCACTCGCCCATGCATGGGGACTGAACCGCTGTCGCCCTTGGCCTCTGGGCCGCGTTTCTGCCCAGGAGAGCTGCTCGGTTTTCGGAGTACAGCGTGGAAGGCAGTTTTACCTACCTAATTATTATTAATATTAATTCGCCGTGGTCTTCAATGCAGAAATGAATTTCGCGGTCTCCTTCCCGTCTTTTCAAGAAAGCCCTGCCGGCTGCCGGAAGGCCGCGGATCGCTGCCTGCGCCTACCCTCGGCTTGCGAGCGACTTTCCTACCCTCCCGCCCACCCCGCCTCCTCCTCCCGATCGTGTATTTGGGGTATATTTTCGCAGGGGGCCTTCCGTATTAATTGTATTAACTCCCAAGCGTCTGTGTTCGAACTGGAGTGAATTTGGTTTGCTGAACAGGTCGATTCGGCGCTCAGCGGTTGCAGGAGCCGCCGCAGCCGAGCAAAGGGACGGCGCCCGCCGCGCCCTCCACAGCTTCGGGCCTCCTCCTATTTTGCAGCCTCTGCGGCTTCGACATTACTGTTACTGAAGGTGAAATGATGTCTGTTTCGTATAGAAGACGCTTCCGAATGATGAGCTCACTTGGTGAGTGCCTCTGCCCGGCCGTGCCCCGCGGATCTCGGATAGGCAACTTGGTTAGATTTTATCCAAGGCGGGAAAATGGTCACGGATCTTTATTTAACTCTCCTTCTAGATTCTAGATTTTTCAAAGAAGAAAATTGGATGAGGCATGTACAGAGTGCAATATATTATAGGCGAAAGTCGAAACCTTTTCTTTAAGGTTTTAATATTTCCGCTTTGTTAGTCTCTCTCTCTCTCTCTCTCTCTCTCTCTCTCTCTCTCTCTCAAATTCCGCTCGCCCCTAAACTCTCAGCGATTCCGTCGCTAGCAGACGTTCATTTTGGGAAGGACTTCTAAAGAGCGACTGTGCCAGTTTATTCCGAAGTGGTGATGAGCCCCACGGAGATCTTAGGATTCCAGGGGCCTGAAAAGGCCAGATGCCACTGGAGGAAGCCACCAAACGAGCAACCCTTCCTTCCCAGCCGTCCCGGGTTTCCTTTGGCTGCGTCGTCCTACCGAAGGGATCGGGCACCTTCAGCTGGGAGGCGGCCGGGGGCGCGGCAGGGCGGGGCGCGGCGGGGGCGGGGGGGACGCAGGTCAACGTGCACGAGGCTCAAAGGAGTTCATCGAGAACAAGGACGAAGGCTTAATAATAATCGCAGTGGTCGTTGCGGTTGAATCCAGAAGAGGCCGAATTTCATAGGCGGTTTCGTTTCATTTTAGTGTGTGTTTTTGGAGGGGTGTGTGTGGAATGGTCCTTTGCCTAAAAGTCGAGGCCGAGGTTATTCGCAGAATCGCAGCAAAAAATCCACGGTCAGACAGTCTTATGTATTGTCCTTTTGCGTACCGATCACAGCCATTCCTGTCCTCCGGAGTAACAGGAGCAGCAACACGCAACACGCTGGATTGCGGGCTCCTGGGACAGGAGAGAGGCGCCCGGTCGCCTTGGACCCGAGAGGCTCGCGCCGGGCACTGCGACTGGAGGGTCGGGGGTTTAAATGCCAAATGTGGGGGTGGGATGGGGTGGCCGAGGGAGTGGTAGCCGCGAAGTCCCGCCCCGCCCCCATGTCTACGAGGCTTTGGGGTCCTGACTGGCGCGCTCACTGAAGCGAGCGGCCCTCGCTGCTCCCGCCGCGGAAGCCTCCGCTCGGGGCCTGGCCTGTCCCGGGCTACAGCGCGCAGTTCCAGATGCTTAATCGGGGAATGGACTGCGGTTCCTTCTTACGCGTGGAGAAATCTGGTGCGAGGCTTTCCGCCCGGCACAGTGGATTTCAGCTCGTCCGTTTGGGCAGGCCTGGAGGCGTGGAGGCCTGAACTCTGCCCTGGAAACGCGAGCAAATCCCACAGACTGCGCCAGTGAGCGGAGGAACGACCCCGGCCTTGGCACTGGAGGTCGGAGCTGCTGCGGACGGAGCCCCCCGCGACCCCCGAGGCCAGATCCTCCCTCGCCCTCTCCTCCTGGCCGACCCTCCTCTTCTCCGGCCGGCGGGCAGCGCAGTAAGTCTGTCTGGGGCTGTCGCCTTTCGGACCGGGGGGGGGGGAAGCTCTGGCCCTGGTGACGCCAAACGCCGGTTCCCTGGAGCGGGGGTGGGAGCCCCCTCCTCACCCAAGAATTGGCAGCGTCACCCCTCTGTCCGAGGGGCCTTAAGAGGAGGAGGAGGAGGAGGAGGATGTGCAGCTCTAGGGCGGTTTCCCTGGCTCTCACGCCCGCCCCGCCCACTCTAGGCGACGGCCTGTCGGTCACTGCCAGAGGCCGCCAATCAGAAGGCTGGAGCCAGAGATTTTTGGCAGGCGGAGATGGAGACTGGGAGAAAAGCGCTGGCAGCCTCGGCCCCCCCCGCACTGTCCGGGTATGTCCAGACGGGGAGAGGAGGCGGCAGAGCGCCCGGCCCCGCGAGAGAGCGCCCCTGCCTTTGTTGCTGCCAGAGGGGCCCTCCCGCAGTCCTGCTGCCCCTCATGGGGCCACGGCCAGGCAATGCAGCCTCGCAGTGAGCTCCGCCAGGGCCGCGCCTTCGGGGAAAGCGCTCTGGGCACTACAGAGAAAGTGGTTTGCCAGAGTGCAGAGCAGGAGGCGGGCCCGGGCATGGGGGAGCCTCGCTGCTGCTGACGAGGAGGCAGGATGGAGCCCCCGGGGCTGGGGCAGGAAGGGACCGTCCACACGCCGCCCCCCGCGCCGCCCCACGAGCCCATCCGCTTCGGCATCGATCAGATTCTGGGCGGTCCTCAGCAGCAAGGCAGTTGCGCATCTGCCGTCGGGGCGCCCGGGGAGGCGGAGCTGGCGCTTTACAGCAGCGGATACGGAGCGACAGACTACAACCCGGCCTGCTCCCTCGGTGCGTACGGCCTTCCCGGGGCCGCCTCCGCGGGCAGCGGCGGAGTGATCCGAGTGCCCGCGCACCGGCCCGTCCCCTCCGCGCCCGTCCATCCTCAGGCGGGGGGAGCCAGCCTCACCTTTCCCTGGATGGAGAACAACCGGCGTCTGGCTAAGGACCGGATCACAGGTGAGAACCCCGCCACCCTATCCCCTCCCAGGAAAAAACCCCGGGCCGAGGCAGCCCTCGCCCAGAGGAGCCGGCTGCTCTCACCCAGCAGGAGGACCCGCGCGCTGGCTTGAGATCTGCCCGCCGCCAAAAGTGGCGCTTCGGTGCGCTGTCCTCTATGCAGCCCCATCCGCCTCGGCAGGCCTGCTGGCTCTGCCTGACAGTGAATCTGTTCTGGGGCTGCCTGAGGCTCAACCCCAAAAGGAAGGGCGCAGGGTGGAACACCACAGACATTTTGAAAGTTCCCCCCAACCTTTTACAAATACGACATCTTCGGACAGTGCTTCTGAAAAAGGGCGCAAGCTTCGGGGGTCCCACAAGAACTTCCACCGAGCAGAACGGATAGGCTCCAGAAAGCCTGGGTTTGGTTTCCAACCAAGATGGGTTTTGCGGAAAGACTGGCTTCGAGGCACTCGCCCTTCAGCCCCACCAGGCCCTTTGCCCCCCTCCCCACCTCTGCCCCAGAGTCTTTTGTCTGTCTAAATAGCCTATGGGGCCACAGCCTTACAGCAATGGATCTGCTGCCCTGGCTGGGGAGGGACCGGTTGGAGCTGCCAAGGCCTGGCCAGCTTTCTTGACCGGGCTGCCCAGCCTCTCTCCCGGGCGGTGCTCTGTTCCAGCTCCCCTTATACCGACTTCCTACGCGTGGAGTTGCTTGGAGACACCCGCGTTCTGGAGCGCGCACTTTGTCGGTGCCTGTGCTTGTGGGTGAGGGGTGGGGGTGGGGAGATGCTGCGAGGCGGGGGTGGGGCGCTGCTGCCCCGAACAGGCGCTGGTCGTGCGTCACCGCAGGCTTCCGGCCACATTGCCCGGAGATGCTGGAAGGGGGGCAGCTGCTGCCGCCGCCCTGTTCTGCTTGGCAAAGGCCGCACGTCCTGGGGGAGCGCAGCGGGCGCGCCTGCCCGCCATCAAGACTGGCTCCCTACTTCGGGGGGCGGGCGGGCACGGCGGCGCTCCTCTCTTTCCTCGAGCGCAGCCTTCCCCCGTCCCCCGCTCGCGCCCAGCAGGTGTTTTGGACTGCCCCAGCCAGCACCCACGGCCAATGACAAGGAATGCGGGGAGTTGTAGTTCAAACAAAACATCTGGAAGGCTCCAGGTGGGGGAAACCGCTCACAAACTTTGCCAAACCGCGGACGACGGGGGCGGGGAGCTGCGGCCACCCCAAATCCCTCCTTCAAAGCGTGGGGGGCCGTGCTGTCCGGGCTGGGAGAGAAGGAAGACCTGCTGCCGCGCGGATTGGCGGAGGATCCCCGCGGCGCCCAGGCGAGGCGGGTCCCGCTAGATCGCGGCAGGCCTGGCTGAGAGCCAGTGGCGAGAACTGGCGAAAGGGCGCCTTCCCAACGGCCGGGCGGGCGGGCGGGCGGCCACCAGGGACCGAAGGCGACGCCTCTTTGTGCCGACAGGTCGGGAAACTCTGGGAGGCGCAGGCAGAGGGGCGGCGGCGGCGGCCACAGCGGCAGTCCGGAGCTGTTCTAAGAAGGCCGCCAGGGAGCGCGGGGAGCTGTGGGGGGCCTTCGTGGGACGTGGACGGGACTAGCGGATTTCTGGCGACTCCTCTTCTCGCCTTGCTGGCCACAGAAGGAGGAAGAGGAGGCTTGGCTGGGTCGCGGGGCGTCTCGGCGGGTGGGGGCGGGCTTCTGCGTCCCCTGCCCCGCGCGGGCGTCTCAGTGCCCTGAAAATGTCCAGGTGGAGCATTAGGTGAGGGGGGGGAGTGCCGCCTCCCTTCCCGATCGGGGCCGTGGGGAGAGGCGTCTCTCACCGCCCTCGGCCTCCTCCAGCGCCCTGACCGGGCACCTGCTGCCCTCTTGTTCTGCCCGCAGCCGCGCTGCCGCCCTTCTCCGTGGCCCGCCGCGTTGGCCACCCCTACCAGAACCGCACGCCGCCCAAGCGCAAGAAGCCGCGCACGTCCTTCTCGCGGGCGCAGATCTGCGAGCTGGAGAAGCGCTTCCACCGGCAGAAGTACCTGGCGTCGGCCGAGCGAGCAGCCCTGGCCAAAGCCCTCAAGATGACGGACGCCCAAGTCAAGACCTGGTTCCAGAACCGCCGCACTAAGTGGAGGTACCACGCGGAGGGGGCGGGCGGGAGGTAGAGCGCCCGCAGGTGGTGGAGCCTAGTGGATAAAGCTGAGAGCCGTGCGCTAAGCCATGGCGTGTCTGGGAGTGGGTGTGGGTGTCCTTAGACGAGCCGCTGTCCCTCCCTGTGCCCTTCCTTGTTTGCAGTATGAACACATTAATAAGACTGGTCCACCTCGAGGGCTGTTGTAAGCCCGCGCAAGGAGGGACTGCGTGTGGGAGGGGTGAACTGAGCCCCATCGCAGCGGGGACGCCGCTGGGAGCTGAGCGAGAGCAAGCCCCGTCACCCACCCTTGCCACCCCTGCCCATCAGCAGCCCGCCGCCCACAGCTGCCCCATCGCACGTCATCGGTTAAGAAAGGGGGCTGCCGCGCGCCCTTGCATGAGCTGGGATCGGAGGGGCGCACGCGGGGGAGGCGCAGGCAGGGCCCCAGCCCGCTCGTGCCAGGCGAGGCGAGGCGCCCCCGCCACTCACTTGCCCCGGGGCTGATCGTGAGCCGGGCCCCGCGGCCGCCGCCCCCTTCGCGCCGGCCTCCCTCAGGGCCGCTTCCGGTCTCTCCCGCAGGCGGCAAACGGCGGAGGAGCGCGAGGCGGAGCGCCAGCAGGCCGGCCGGCTGATGCTGCACCTCCAGCAAGAGGCCTTCCAGAAGAGCCTGGGGCAGCCGCTGCAGCAGCACGACCCGCTCTGCCTGCACAACTCGTCGCTCTTCGCCTTGCAGAACCTGCAGCCCTGGGCCGAGGACCACAAGGTCACGTCGGTCTCCGGGGCCGCGGCCCTGGTGTGAGCAGCAGCCCGCCCAGGACCGGAGTACGGACGCCCGGCGGGGCGCAGGGCGCGCGGCCAGGCACCGGCTCCGCCCGCCAGCCGTGGAGCCTCTTGCGCCGGCCGAGTGCGGGCTCCGCTGCCCAGGCCTGCAGCGCCCCGCGCACACAGAGCCTCCCCCGCACGGCTGCCCGCCCCCTCCTCCTGCAGCAGAGCTGCCGTTAATTTATGGCGACTGTTTCTTTCAAGAACAAAGTGTCGAGGCCTCTATCCGGAACTCATCCAGGCCTCCCTTCCCCTGCACAAAAGCTGGGGCAAAATCCAGACTCTCCCGGCGCCCCCCCCCACACCTTCGGCTTCTCCGAACCACAGAGAGTGCCGCCTAGCGGAGAACACGCGTCACAGGCCGCCCTGCGGAGAGCAAAGCGGCGCCTTGGAGATCGTGGCTTGGCCGGCGCTGCCCCCACCCTTGGCGAACGGCGCTGGGCTGCGGAAGGCCGGAAGCTATGGGGGTGGACGGGCAGACCGGACAGCCACTCTCCGCGGAAACGGTTGCCGGATCTGTCCATGGTGCTGGAGGCTCCTCCAAGCCTAAGGCAAGCCAGGCGCTCCAGATCGCTCCCTGGGGCCGAAAGCAGAATAGGGGGCGGCAGAACACTCACAGCGAGGGTCTTCCATGGGTGCCCTAGGCATGGGGATTCTCCCCGCTGTGCCCCTCCCCCACCCCGCTCTGCATCTCAAGTCAAGCAGGCCTCCCTTTCCATGTTTCTGGGTCTCTCTGGGCCAAAGGTGCTTCCTCTTCATTTCTTTTCACCAAAGGCAAGAAGGTAACATGTTCCTAAGATCAGCTTCTGTACCAGAGGACTGGAGAATGGCCAATGAAACAGCAATTTTTAAAACGGAATCCAAGTGTGTGTGTGTGAAATTACAGGTGGATTAGCTTATTCCAGGTAAATTGGTGGAAAGCATTATTAAAGATAAATTACTAAGCAAGGACAAGCCCTGCTGAGAAAGAATCAGCATGGCTTCTGCAAAGGTAAGTCCTGTGTCTCACTAACCCTTTAGAGTTCTTTGAGAGTGTCAATAAACATGTGGACAGGGGTGATCCAGTAGACATTGTTGACTTGGACTTCCAAATGGCCTTTGATAAAATCCCTCATCAAAGACTCCTAAACAAACTTAGCAGTCATGGAATAAGAGGAGAGGCCCTCTTATGGATCAATAACTGGTTGAAGAACAGAAAGCCAGAGTAGAAATAAATGATACTTTCTCCCAATGGAGGGATATAAACAGTGGGTCTCACGAAAACATTGGTACTGGGACCAATGTTTTTCAATTTATTCATAAATGCTCTGGAATTAGGTGAGCAGTGAAGTGACCAAGTCTGCTGACAACACCAAAGTATTTAAGGTGGTGAAAACAAAGAGGGGTGGCGAGGAGCTCCAAAAGATCTCTCCAAACTGGGGAAATGGGCAATAAAACTACAAGTGTAAAGTGATGTATTTTGGGGCAAAAATCCCCAACTTCATGTTTATGCTTATGGGATCTGAGCTAACAGTGACTGACCAAGAAAGAAATCTTGAGGCTGTGGTGGACAGCTTGATGAAAATATTGACCCAGTGTGTGGCTGCTGTGAAAAAAGCAAATAGGTATAATTTTAAAAGGAAATGAAAAAAAAAAAAATGCCAAGATGATAGTCTCCTTATACAAATCTATGGTACGACCACCCCTGGAATACTGCATACAATTCTGGTCACTGCATTGAAAAAAGGATATTGTGGAGTTGGAAAAAGTGCAGAAAAAGGCAACTAATATGATCAAGGGGCTGGAGCAACTCCCCTACAAGGCAAGGGTACAACACCTGGGACTGTTTAGCTTGGAAAATAAGTTAATAAGAGGAGATATGATAGAGGTGCACAAAATTATGCCTGGTGTGGAGAAAGTGGATAGGGAGACATTTTTCTCCCTTTCTCATAATACTAGAATCCAGTGGGGTCATCCCATGAAACTGATTGGTGGGAGATTCAGGACATATAAAAGGAAGGACTATGGAATTGGCTAGCACAAGATGTAGTGATAGCCACCAACTTGGATGGCTTTAAAAGGGGATTGGACAAATTCATGGAGGAGAAGGCTATCAGTGGCTACTAGTCCTGATGGCTGCATGCTACTTCCAGTATTAGAGGCAATATGCTTATGTATACCAGTTGCTGGGGAACATGGGTGGGAGGGTGTTGTTGCACTGGTGTCCTACTTGTGGGTTTCCCCCAAGCAGCTGGTTGGCTAGGGTGTGAACAGAATGCTGGAGACTGGAGTAGATGCCCACTTCTATGTCCTGTCAAGGCCTCAGTTCTTACCTGTCCGCCCTCCATGGCAGCAGAGGCTCGCACTAGCCCTACCCCGCCCCCCCCGCCCCCACATGCAAGGTGAGCGCCTCTGTGGCACAAAAGAGGCTGGGATGATCTGACGCATTTCAGCTGCCCCCTAATGGAGAGACACGCAGCGCCCACACGGCCACCCCCCTCGGCATGGCTGGGAGGCGAAGTTGGGTCATGGGGTGGGGTGGGGTGGGGTAGCGGGACGCGACGAAGGTGCAGAAGGGCAGTTACAGTCTCCGCACCCATCAACCGTCCAGTCAGGCACATTCAGCAGGCTCCGGGTGGGGTGGGGTGTCTGTCAACGGCTGCTGCCGCCTTCGTAGGCTGCCATCTTGCACACAACAGGAAGGTTTGCGATGCGGGGGGGGGGGGTGTCACTTGTGAGGTGGGGCGATTTCCTGGCTTGTTCATGTTTCTGGGGAGACTTGGGGCCCCGAGGCCTCTGCTTTGCAGGTTGTGCGCGCGCGAGGGGGGGGGGGGCTGAACGGGGGTGGGAGGAGGTCGAGGCTGCAGCTCAAGGCCGGCCGGGCTCCGCGGCGCAAGAGCGACACCCGGCGGCGCAGGCCCGGCCTGCCTCGGGCAAGGCCTCCCTGCCAGCTGCGGCTCCTCGACAGGGCCGCCTCCGCCTTGGGGCGGTCCTGCTGCAGTCCTCGGCGGGAAAGCCCCCTCTCGTCGGGCGCAGAGCCCCCCTGTGGGGACCGGCCGAGAGGAGCCCCTACCCACCCGGGAATCCGCGCGCTGCCCCGGGGAGCGGGCACCTTCCCCAGGGCCTGGTCAGGAGCCGAGAAGACCCCGCCCCGCCGCCCGCTCGAGGCTTCTCTCGGGGTGGGCGGGAGGCTGCGGTGCCTCCCGCCCATCTCTGGCCCCGTTGCAGGAGCTGCCTGGCGGTCGAGCAGAGCGGGGCACGAAAGGACTTCCTTCCCGCTCCCCCCCGCCCGCCTTTCCGCTCCCTCCCCCCCCCGCTCGCCTTTCCGCTCCTGCGCTCGGAGAAACAGCAAACTCTCCAGCCGGTACTGCAGCGCGCCCTGATTGGCTGTCCAGGCGGCGGCGGCGGCGGCTACCCCTCTATAAAAGCGGCTCTCTGTGCCGCAGTTCGCAATTGGCGCAGAGCTGAACCGGCGGTGCCGTGGGGAGCGCGGCAGGCAGCATCCCTCGCCCCACGTAAGGTAGCCACGCTCGGAGTCCTGCGCAGTGCCTTTCCTCCTGCGGCCAAAATGGACTCCGAAGCGTTTGGCTGGCGCAGGCCTTGGGAGGAGTACCGCAGTGGCGGCGGCGGCGGCGTGCGCTCCGTCCGAGTGAGCGTCTTCTCCGCCGCCTCCTCCAGGGCCCGGCGCTCCTCTCGCCTCTCAGCCGCCTCGGGCTCCGTGGCCGACCCCTTGGAGCGCCTCGACCTGGCGCAGGTGAGCAACTTGAACGCCGAGCTGCTCGGGCTGCGCGCCCAGGAGAAGGAGCAGCTGGTGGAGCTCAACGACCGCTTCGCCACCTACGTCGAGCGCGTGCGGGACCTGGAGCACCGCAACCGGGCGCTGCTCCTGGAGCTGGAGGCGCTGCGGCGGCAGCAACGCGCCCCCGCGCGCCTGCCGCAGCTCTACCAGCAGGAGGTGCGCGGCCTGCGGGCGCTGCTGGACGCCGAGAACAGCGACAAGGCGCGCCTGGAGGCCGAGCGCGACCGTCTGCGCCAGACCTGCGGGCAGCTCCGCGAGCGCTATGCCCAGGAGGCGCGCCGGCGCCTGGACGCCGAGGAGACGCTGCGCCGCGTCCGGCAGGAGGCTGCTCAGGCCGCGCTGGCCACCTCCGACGCAGACGGGGCCGCCGGCTCCCTGCGCGCGGAGCTAGCTTTCCTGCAGAAGCTGCTGGGCGAGGAGCGCGCCGAGCTGGTGGCGCAAACCGAACTGGCTGTGGCCACCAGGGCGGCGGCCGCAGAGGGCGGCCCGGCGGCCGGCACCGCCAAGCCCGACCTCTCGGCGGCGCTGCGGGACATCCGCGCCCAGTACGAGAGCCTGGCGGCCAAGAACATGCAAGCGGCGGAAGAGTGGTACCGCTCCAAGTTCGCCTCGGTAGCCGAGCTGGCCGGCCGCAACCAGGACGCCGTGCGCAGTATCCGCCAGGAGACCGTCGAGTACCGGCGGCTGCTGCAGTCCCGCTCGGCAGAGATGGAGACCCTCCGCGGCACCATCGACGCGCTCCACAAGCAGCTCGAGAGCCTCGAGGGGCAGCAGAGCGCCGACACGGCCCGCTGCCAGGTAAGAAGAGCAGGTGGCCGCTCCAGCAACGGGGGCCTTCCCCAGGGGCTGCTGCGCCGGAGGGCGCTGACTGCGGCCTCTGGGGCGGAGGCAGCCCGCGCAGTGGGGCAGAGGGGCGCGGGCTCGTAGCTGCCACCAATCTCCCCCCCCCCCACGGCCGCCGCCACCCAATGGGAAGCTCGCCTGCTCGCCCTGCGCTCCGTCCGGGGCCCTTCCTCCCCCCGCGCTCAGCGGCGAACGTGGGGAGGGGCTGCTTGGGCTGCGGCCCCCCTGCCTTTCCCATGGGAGGGGCAGCGGCGTCCCGCCGAACCCAGCGGAGGAATAGGCGTCCTGTCCTTCCGTGCAAGAAAGAGAAACTCGCACCGCTTCCAGACGAGCGTCCCAGGTCTCCAGTTTGATCAGGCACCGCCATGCGGTTTGTTTTTTTAAAATCGCCTTGGCTGCGTAGGCAACATTTCTCGTGTCGTGAGTTGGGTCACGTGGCTTTTCAGCGGTGAATTGTAAGCCCTGAACAGCCAAAGTAAAGGCCCAGAGGAAGCGGGCGCTGGGTTCCTTCTCCTTTGTGCTCAAGAATCTCTACTGAGCTGGGTGTTTTATGCAATGTCTGCATTGTAATTAGGAGAGCATGACGGTGGTGGTGGAGCTGGAGACCCTCACCTTTCAAGGAAAGGTGCCAAGTTTTAAGGGCTTGCACACGCACACCCCACCCCTTTTGGCTTCGGTCTCCTGCGCTCAGTTCACCGGAAAAACAACAGCCTGCTCGTGCATGAGTCTGTTGGGAGTTTTGCATTTGTAGATGAATGGGAAGCTTATGGAGCAGGAGCTGGCAAGTCAGCCCCCCACCCCAAAAAATGCCTTCCACCTCCCCTCTTTGCTCCATGGCATTCCTTGAGGGGACTGCCTCCGGTAGCTGATCAGGGTGTCATGCCGGTGCAAGGCAGTTTGGTGCCCTAGGCAAGATCAGATATTTAGCGCCCCCCTTCCCACTTGAGAGCGCTGTATTTTGTTTTCAAGGCGTTTCTGGCACCCCCTTTAGCCCTGCGCCCTAGGCGGCTGCCTAGTTGGCCTAATGGTAGCACCGGCCCTGGGCCTTGTCATAGGAGGGCGTAGGTGCCCTGCTGGAACTTCTGAGCTGTGCCCTGGATCTTTAGGCTTTACAGTTTTTTTTAAAAAGCAAGAAAAAAACCTCAGCCACCTCACCTCATAAAGTTAAACTATTAACCCTCCACAACATCCTAAATTCCTCTGAAGTGTCTGAAAGGAGCCATTTGGCTTGGGGAGTTCTCTCTCTCTCCCCCCACTCCATTTCTAATCGCCATCCTTCTTTTCCTCCTCTTCCTTTCCCTAGCCTGGTCTTCCTTTCTCTTCTTTATTCCATCTAGAGCACATCTTGGGGAATTCTCAAGATGGGAGGGTGGTGGGCAAGGGAAGTTCTGAACTGTATTTTACTTTATAGAAATGGACAAGAGGATTTGTTTTTCTCCTCACCCAGATCTCTGAGAAAAGTGGGTCAGTTGCCATTATCCAGCCATAGGAATGGCTGCAGCTGAGTGGTAGGGCACATGCTTGGTGCCTCTCCTACTTTCTGACAGTAAAAAACTAAGAATTTGCAGCCATTTTTGTTGGGACTTTCATTAGATGCTAGGAGAGGATATATTTATTGGTTATTATCCTTCCTTCCTCACCTTAGTGAGATCAGCAGAGTGCGGTCCCTTTTCAGCTTCAAAGGGAAGCTTAGACTGGCTAGTGTTAGCCTTTTGTGATCCAGGATGCTTTAAGGCAGACTGGATTTTCCTGCTAGCCCCTTTTTAGCCCTGTAAAACAATAATCACACAAGTAGTCTTGCAAAAGGCAAAAATAACATTTACTCACTCAGTATGCAGCTTTGTTTCAGGCAGGCTTAAAATGGTTACTCGGTTACTAAAACATAGTTAAGTCTAGTTCAACATGGGGTCTCAGATGTTCTCAGTTACTACCATCTTGCAGAGAGGACAAAAGCAGAGAGAGAGAGAGAGACAGCCACGCCCACTTCCTGCCAGGGCACAAAAAGGGCGGGGAGACCTCACAGAGTCCCCTTCCATGTGCTTATCTAGCAAAACATGAATTGTTGGTTTGACTGCATTTTAATATCCCACAATTTCATGACACCAGGGCAGTTGTTAGGCACTTGAAAGATCCAGAGCGCAGGCCCATGGCGTACATTTGCATGTGTATGCATAGATGGGGGGGGTATTTTCACTCCCCAGGGCCCCCTCATGGCCCATACCCCCCCAAAGGTGTTGAATATGTGTGTGCATGTATACACACACACACACACACACACACACACACAGCACCCGGAGCAGCTATGGGAGCTCCAAAAGGGTCAAAAGTGGCTTGTTTTTGAGCAAATTTTGGCCCTTTTCGTGCTCTGCAGTCACCACAGAAGGGTCCCTAAAAGGGCCAAAAAAGCTTCAAAATGGCCACTTCTGATGCCATTCTGTTTTTAATTTTTTAATTTATTTTTTTTACCCTTTCGGGGTGGGTGGGTAGCAGGGGCCATATGTGATCCACAGGTTGCATGTTGCATATATTTGTGTGTATGTACATGTGTGCAATTATATTTGTGTGTGTGCGTGCGCGCATGCAAATTTAGAATTACTAGCACTTATTTACATAAGTTATTTACATCCAGTCAGGATGCCCGTAACCCTCTGAACTCAGAGTAGAATCATAAAATTGTGAAGGACTGCTGCTTGCCAGCCCTACCAGGTGGGCCGCAGTACCAACTTACCCAGGGACTGCCACCCACCTTCCCGGTTCCCTTACTCCAAATTGGTGTAGCAGCCCAGCCTTGCAAACAAAGAAGGAACACACAATTGTTAAGATGGAGACTTTATTAAAACAAAATTAAAGATTAAGCAGTGTAGTGTCTCCAATGGTCCAATACATATAAAAAAATATTCCCTTATAAGAAAGGGCTAAAAAGGAAGTAGGGAAAAGGGGTGAGGTAGGTTGTTGTGACAGAAGGGGAATGGGGATAAAAAGGGTCCCTAAAAGATTATCTAAAACAAACCCCCGAAAGTCTGCAAATAACCTCTTGAGCCAAACCAGGCCTAGCCCTCCCAGCTATCCTGAAATCTTGGCATACTTGCCCATGATGGAACTGCCGCAGCGTTCAGACCCCGAGGAAGAACAAAGCCATCCTCCTGACCAGACTCTTTTATCTAAAACTGGGACTCCTTTCCCGCCCAATCTCCACCAATCCCATCATCCTGCTAGGCAGAACTTTCTTGCCTAATTCATGAAGGAGAGTCCCCCACCCCTTCTCAGCTGCAGGTACTTTCGCATGACTTCATCCCAATTAGCTCTGGCCTTGGTGTTACAGCTCTGCAGATAACCTGTTGTCTCCCAGCTGCCATTAATCTGCCAGGTCCTCCCTACTCTAGCTCCAAGGACACTGGCACATTCCCAAGAGTGAAGAAAAAGGCAGAAGCAAGAAAGGCGGGGGGAAGGGGAGAAGAAAACCAGGTGGTCCAAATTAGCCCAACTGTCGCCATGTCCCTTCTTCACAAGAATCATAGAGTTGGAAGGGGCCTAGAAGGCCATCGAGTCCAACCCCCTGCTCAATGCAGGAATACAGCTCAAAGCATCCCTGACAGATGCCCGTCCAGCTGCACCTTGAATGCCTCCAGAGTGGGAGAGCCCACCACCTCCCTAGGTAGTTGGTTCCATTGTCTTATTGCTCTGACAGTCAAGGACATTTTTCCTGATGTTTAGGTGGAATCTGGGTTCCTGTAACTTGAGCCCATTATTTCGTGTCCTGCAAACTGGGATGATCGAGAAGAGATTCTGGCCCTCCTCTGTGTGACAACCCTTCAAGTACTGGAAGAGTACGATCATATCTCCCCTCAGTCTCCTCTTCTGAAGGCTAAACATGCCCAGTTCTTTCAGTCTCTCCTCATAGGGCCTTGTTTCCAGTCCCTTTATCATCCTTGTTGCCCTCCTCTGAACCCTCTCCAGTTTGTCTATGTCCTTCTTAAAGTGTGGTGCCCAGAACTGGACGCAGTACTCAAAATGAGGCCTAACCAGTGCTGAGTAAAGGGGAATTATCACTTCCTGCGATTTGGAAGCTATACTTCTATTATTAATGCAGCCCAAAATAGCATTTGTCTTCTTTGCAGCCACATCGCATTGTTGGCTTATATTCAGTTTGTGATCTACAACAATTCCAAGATCCTTCTCACTTGTAGTATTGTTGCATCCTATGCAGGGCAAACAGTCTTCTATCTATTTCAGAAGAGATCCTCCCTGAAACTCAATATGGTTTCCGCCCCTCTAGAGGGACAGTAGACATGATTTTTACTGCACGTCAAGAAAAATGCCGGGAGCAAAATCAACCCCTTTATATGGCATTTATTGATCTTGCTAAGGCCTTTGATACTGTAGACCGAACAGCTCTCTGGACTATCCTTATGAAAATTGGATGCCCCAATAAATTTGTGAATATCTTGCGACTTCTCCATGACAACATGACGGCTACGGTCTTGGACAACAACGGCTCTCATGGTGCTCCATTTAAAGTGGGATCAGGTGTTAAACAGGGATGTGTTATTGCCCCAACATTATTTGCTATTTTCATCACCATGATTTTACATCTTGTCGAGGGAAAACTTCCCACTGGTGTGGGAATTATATATCGAACAGATGGAAAGCTTTTTAATCTCAGCAGGCTGAAAGCAAAAAGTAAGGTAATTACAACCTCCATTGTGGAACTTCAGTATGCTGATGATAATGTGGTCTCCGCACATTCAGAGGATGATCTCCAAACTATCCTAAATGCTTTTGCAGAAGCATACGGAAAACTTGGTCTCTCACTTAACATCAAAAAAACCAAAGTGCTTCATCAGCAAGTGCAAGCTAACCCTTTGGTGATGCCATCTATCCAGCTTGGCGGGACAATACTGGAAAATGTCAATCATTTTCTCTATCTTGGCAGCTATCTTTCTGTTACAGCTAACATCGACAGTGAAATCCAGCATCGCCTGAGCTCCGCAAGCGCCACGTTTTCTCGAATGAAACATAGAGTGTTCGAGGATCGGGATATTTGTAAGAAGACCAAAACACTGGTTTATGAAGCCATTGTATTACCAACTTTATTGTATGCCTGCGAAACATGGACTATCTATAAACGTCTGGATTATGTAATTGTCCGTGTTAGAGATCGCCGCGATGTACTTCTTACTAGGGCCATGGTGAGTGCCGACGACTGCTGGACAGACCACCGACTAATCCGGTCCACAATGGTTATCAACATTGCTCCCCAACGTAGGCTTCAAGGAAGGAAACCAAGGCGTAAAATGAACATCCAAGTCCTTCAAGATCCTATTAAGCAAACTCGTCTTCAATCACTTCTTAAGGAACATCTACCTACGGAACCTCCTGACAACATTGAGGACCATTGGTCTAAGCTGAAAACCTCCATTACTGCAGCTTGTGAACAAACTATTGGATATGAAACTAAGAAACATCAGGATTGGTTTGATGAAAATGATAATGAGATTAAATATATAATTGACCAAAAAAGGAAAGCCTTCCAAATATGGCAAAATGATATTAACTGCGCTGCCAAGAAAAAAACCTATGCTAGCGCAAAGGCTGAGGTCCAAAGAAGAACAAGAGAACTTAAGAACGCTTGGTGGAAAAAGAAAGCTGAGGAAATTCAACAACTTGCAGAATCTCATGATGCACAGGGCTTTTTTAAGGCCACAAGGGCCATTTATGGACCAAAAACCTATGGTACAAACCCTTTACAATCAAAAGATGGCACCAAACTCTTAAAAGACAAAGAGTCTATTGCACTGCGTTGGAAAGAGCATTATTATGACCTTTTAAATCGTAAATCTAAGGTGGATAATGAGATTTTTTCGCAAATCCCACAAAAACAAATTAAAGAGGAACTTGCAATACTCCCCACTTTGGATGAAGTAAAAAAAGCCATTAATCAAATGAAGAACAACAAAGCTAGTGGACCAGATGGGATTCCTGCTGAAATCTTTAAAGAAGGGGGCCCCGAACTTGTACAACATCTTCATAAACTCATTGAAAAAATCTGGATAAGAGAAGAGATCCCAGAAGACTTCAGGGATGCCATAATTATCACCCTCTTTAAGAAGGGTGATAGAACAGACTGTGGAAACTATCGGGGCATTTCTCTCTTAGCAACCGCAGGTAAAATATTTGCTAGGATTCTCGCAAACCGTCTTCTATCTATTTCAGAAGAGATCCTCCCTGAAACTCAATATGGTTTCCGCCCCTCTAGAGGGACAGTAGACATGATTTTTACTGCACGTCAGCTCCAAGAAAAATGCCGGGAGCAAAATCAACCCCTTTATATGGCATTTATCGATTTGGCTAAGGCCTTTGATACTGTAGACCGTACAGCTCTCTGGACTATCCTTATGAAAATTGGATGCCCCAATAAATTTGTGAATATCTTGCGACTTCTCCATGACAACATGACGGCAACGGTTTTGGACAACAACGGCTCTCATGGTGCTCCATTTAAAGTGGGATCAGGTGTTAAACAGGGATGTGTTATCGCCCCAACATTATTTGCCATTTTCATCGCCATGGTTTTACATCTTGTCAAGGGGAAACTTCCCACTGGTGTGGGAATTATATATCGAACAGATGGAAAGCTTTTTAATCTCAGCAGGCTGAAAGCAAAAAGTAAGGTAATTACAACCTCCGTTGTGGAACTTCAGTATGCTGATGATAATGTGGTCTCCGCACATTCAGAGGATGATCTCCAAACTATCCTAAATGCTTTTGCAGAAGCATACGAAAAACTTGGTCTCTCACTTAACATCAAAAAGACCAAAGTGCTTCATCAGCAAGTGCAAGCTAACCCTTTGGTGATGCCATCTATCCAGCTTGGCGGGACAATACTGGAAAATGTCGATCATTTTCTCTATCTTGGCAGCTATCTTTCTGTTACAGCTAACATCGACAGTGAAATCCAGCATCGTTTGAGCTCCGCAAGTGCTGCATTTTCTCGAATGAAACATAGAGTGTTCGAGGATCGGGATATTTGTAAGAAGACCAAAACACTGGTTTATGAAGCCATTGTATTACCAACTTTATTGTATGCCTGCGAAACATGGACTATCTATAAACGTCACTTCCACCTCCTTGAAAGGTTTCATCAACGTTGCCTCCGGAAAATCCTGCGAATTACTTGGGAAGATAGACGAACAAATGTCAGTGTACTGGGAGAAGCAAAGACTACTAGCATTGAAAAAATGATCCTTCAACGCCAACTTCAGTGGACCGGTCATGTTGTTCGAATGCCTGACTGCCGTCTCCCAAAGCAGTTACTTTACTCCCAACTCAAGAATGGAAAGCGGAATATCGGTGGTCAATATAAGAGGTTTAAAGATGTTCATAAGGCTAATCTAAAAAAATGCAATATAAACATCGAAAACTGGGAAGCTCTGGCCCATGAACGATCTAAATGGAGGTTGGCCTTTCACAAAGGTTCCATGGACTTTGAAGAAGCCCGAGTGCAAGGTGAAAGGGAGAAACGTGCTAAGCGAAAAGCACGTCAAATGAATCCTTTACAGGACCATCTCCTATCTGGTAACCTGTGTCCTCACTGTGGGAAGCTGTGTGGATCTAGAATTGGCCTCCACAGTCACTTACGGACCCATCGCTAGAGTCTACACAATCTTCTTTAGAATTTCCTCCTTTTATCCCGGAAGACAATCTTACTCGGTCACGAGTGATCGCCTGATGATGATGATGATCTATAAACGTCACCTCCAACTCCTTGAAAGATTTCATCAACGTTGCCTCCGGAAAATCCTGCGAATTACTTGGGAAGATAGGCGAACAAATGTCAGTGTACTGGAAGAAGCAAAGACTACTAGCGTTGAAAAAATGATCCTTCAACGCCAACTTCAGTGGACCGGTCATGTTGTTCGAATGCCTGACTACCGTCTCCCAAAGCAGTTACTTTATTCCCGACTCAAGGATGGAAAGCGGAATATCGGTGGTCAATATAAGAGGTTTAAAGATGTTCATAAGGGTAATCTAAAAAAATGCAATATAAACATCGAAAACTGGGAAGCTCTGGCCCATGAACGATCTAACTGGAGGTTGGCCTTTCACAAAGGTTCTATGGACTTTGAAGAAGCCCGAGTGCAAGGTGAAAGGGAGAAACGTGCTAAGCGAAAAGCATGTCAGATGAATCCTTTACAGGACCATCTTCCATCTGGTAACCTGTGTCCTCACTGTGGGAAGCTGTATGGATCTAGAATTGGCCTCCACAGTCACTTACGGACCCATCACTAGAGTCTACACAATTTTCTTTAGAATTTTCCTCCTTTTAAAATCTCCTTTTTGTAAATTTTCTTTTTTTTTATCCTGGAAGACAATCTTACTCGGTCACGAGTGATCGCCTGACTGACTGACCGACTGCAGGGCAGGAGGAGCGAGCGCAGAGGTGACGGTCGCCTCCGCACTCCTCTGGCCCTGCAAAGCGGTTAGGTGGGTGGATTCGGCCGTCTAAGTGCAGCGCCTCGGAGTGGGAGGGAATGAGGCTGAGGCGCCGCCAGGATACATATCTTGGTGGCACTGGTCTCCTCCCCTCCCCGCCCCCCTGGAAGGCCCCCAAAAGCCCATCTCCCAGGTCGCTCTTACGACCTCGGAGATGCAGCTGGTGCAGTTCTTTCTTCATCAGCTGGGGGAAGGGAGGGGGATCCAAATGCGGATCCCCAGCTACGAGGTTGGAGCAATTTTCTGGCCTCATAGCTGGGGACCCGAGCAATCCTATGGCCATCTAGATGCTGTATAGCAACCGTAGGATTGCGCTGCCCCTAACATTAACAAAAAATAACAGTGAAATAAAGAGTGCCTCTGAGCATATGCAGAATGCTGGTCTCTCACCACTGAGAAATTTCAGCCTATCCCTCCCCACACAATAGTGATTGAATATATCCCACACAGATTAAAGACTACATTTCCTTTTTAGAGATTAAGCACTGACCACACCTGTTGTAAGAAAAGTACAGCCAGATCACATACATTCTGTTCTCCAACAACAATCCCTCCCTCCTCATTTTTCCATTCTCCAGCAACGCTTCATCAAATGGATGCTATCTCTTCGGTGAGATGTGCAAGCTCTCCTCGTCCCCATAACTTAATTTGTGCCAAGACTTCACCACAATTCTGCCAAGATGTATGTTTTCAATACTAGGGCTAAGTTATGGCAAAAGAACTCTGAGCCTTTCCCTCAACACTGAAACTAGAGACCACCACAAAACACAAATGACAAAACATGCACAGGATATTGAGCTGAAATGAGGAGCCCAGTCAAGGTAGGCAGTTTGTGAAACCGGCAGTTGCATGCTCACAACTCAGGACTTACTTTGGAGTAAATATGCAGAGCATCAGGCTGCAAAAAGTAACTTGGGCTGGAGTCCTGGGAGTAAGTCCCACTGAACATAATGGGGCTTACTTCATAATAGGATTGTATAAATGAGCAGTATTTATCTCCACCCCACCTCCATTAACTCCTGTTTTTCTCAAAGCTTGTCATTATTTGTTGGATAATGTCAACTGACAAAATAGAGAGCCAGTGTGGCATAGTGGTGAGAGTGTTGGACTGGGGCTCGGGAGATCCGGGTTCTAGCCTTCAGAAGAGGAGACTGAGGGGAGATATGACCGCACTCTTCCAGTACTTGAAGGGTTGTCACACAGAGGAGGGCCAGGATCTCTTCTCGATCATCCCAGTTTGCAGGACATGGAATAATGGGCTCAAGTGACAGGAACCCAGATTCCACCTAAACTTCAGGAAAAATTTCCTGACTGTCAGAGCGATAAGACAATAGAACCTACTACCTAGGGAGGTGGTGGGCTCTCCCACTCTGGAGGCCTTCAAGGTGCGGCTGGATGGCCATCTGTCAGGGATGCTTTGACCTGGATTCCTGCATTGAGCAGAGGGTTGGACTCGATGGCCTTGTAGACCCCTTCCAACTCTACTTTTCTGTGATTCCTCACTCAGCCATGAAGCTCACTGGGTGACTTTGGGCCAGTCACTGACTCTCAGCCTAACCTCCCCTACAGGGTTGTTGTGAGGAGAAAATGGAGAGGAGCAGGAGCAGCAGGAGGATCATGTATGCTGCCTTGAGTTCCTTGCAAGAAAAAAGGCGGGGTATAAATATAATAAATAAAATAATAAGAATAGCTCCAGATTCCTTCCTCTGCAACCATGTGAACCCCATTTCCCAAAAGAGCTGGATGAGAAGGAGAAAATTAAATCCTCTTATCTGCTTCTATAAAATCAAATACAATTCAAAATGTTTCTTACCCACCAAGACTTGCTCTGGATGGAATAAAGAAGAGAGAGAAGGAACAGGATAGGATAAGGAAGGAAAGAAGTGGAAAAGAAGAATGGTGATTGGAAATGGCAGGGGCAGAGTAAGAATTCCTCAAGACAAGCAGCTCTTTTCAGGGGGGTAGCAGTAGCACTTCAGATGATGGGCATGGAGGATGTTTGAGGGCTATACATGCCTCAACTATGAGGTGAAGCTGGGGGCTTTCGTTGCTATTGTTGCTGCTGCTTTTTTTAAAACAGTAAAACTTATTTAAAAGCCCCACCGTGGAGGGGCCATCGCTCAGTAGAAGACCCCCTGCTTTGCATGCAGAAGGTCCCAGGTTTGATCCCCGCGGCGGCAGCATCTCCAGGTAGGGCAGGTAAAACTCCTGCCTGAACTGAAGCCCTGGAGAGCCATTGCTAGTCACTGTCAACAATACTAGATGGACCTATTTGGGGCAATAAAATCAGATGCTGTATGAAATACCTGTTGGGACTTTCATTAGGTGCTAGGAGGGGATATATTTATTGGTTATTATCCTTCTGTCCTTCAGCTTAGTGAGATCAGCAGAGTGCAGTCCCTTTTCAGCTTCAAAGGGAAGCTTAGACAGGCTAGTCACGCATGGGTCTGCAACCTTTAAGACAAAAAGAGCCACTTGGACCCGTTTCCGAAGAAAAAAAAAACCTGGGAGCCGCAAAACCATTGTGACATTTAAAACAAATATAACACTGCATATATTGTTTCTTACCTTAATGCTATATATACAGGATCATGTATTCATGTACAAATTATTGGAAAACTAATAGCAATAGAACAAAATTATATCTCCATAAATTTATTTATTTATTAACTGCTTTTTTAACCCTGCATTTCTTAAAAACAATCCAAAACAGGTTATAAAGAAGAATAAAACACAAATTACAATATCGCTGCGGGGATGGGAGGGGGAACATTATAAAATGGGAGGGGGAACATTATAAGAGTCCCTGACTCTCAGCATAACCTACCTCACAGGGTTGTTGTGAGGATAAAATGGAGATGGAGGAGGAGGAGGAGGAGGACTATGTAAGTTGCCTTGGGTTCCTTGCAAGAAGTAAAGTGCAATGCATGTTAGGGTGCAATGCATGTTAAGACAGGGGAAAAGTCCTACATCTCCCGGGATGCCCCAGCTATCATGCTGGGAGTTGTAGGATTTTTTTCATGTCTAAACATGGAGAATATCCTGGCAAGCCTAACTGGAGGCAAGGCACGAAGAGGTGGCTGGCAAGGAAGGAGTGGATTTCAATTCAAATGCTGCCCAGAACTGGCCCCTGCTTTATATATGAGCAAAAGGGATTTGTGGCGGAGGGGGATGCGGGCAGCTGCCGCCGAAGGCCTCGGCCTCGGCCTCCTCCCTTCGTTCTCCGCCGGGGAGGCGCTTTCTGCAGAAGCGCTACAGCTCGCCGAAGACCGAAAGCGCCTCCCCGGCGGAGAACGAAGGGAGGAGGCCGAGGCCTTCGGCGGCAGCTGCCCGCATCCCCCTCCGCCGCCTGCCCGTCACTCACCCGGGGCCGGTCCTTGGAAATGGGGAAGAAGCGGCGGTTGAAGCTGTCGGCGACCAGCACGGCCTGGAGCGGTGGAGGCGGCTCCTCTTGGGGCTCGGACCCCCGAGAGCCCCCGGACCCGGCTCCACGCTTCGCAGAGGCGCCGTGGGCCGCCATCTTCTCTCACGCTCGTGTCCCTGCTGCCGGAGCGGAGCCGCGGCAAAGGCTTGAAAGAGCCGCATGCGGCTCCGGAGCCGCGGGTTGCCGACCCCTGGTAGTGCTAGCCTTTTTGTACTAGTGATCCAGGATGCTTTAAGGCAGACTGGATTTTCCCGGCGTTACCCCCTTTTTGCCCTGTAAAACAATAATCACACAAGTAGTCT
This sequence comes from Shinisaurus crocodilurus, assembly GCA_021292165.1. NCBI lineage: Eukaryota > Metazoa > Chordata > Lepidosauria > Squamata > Shinisauridae > Shinisaurus > Shinisaurus crocodilurus. The sequence continues at coordinate 53,858 of JAHFWL010001055.1, forward strand.
TGTGAACAGGCCTGTGGCTTACGCTGGCTCAGTTTGTCTGAGCGTGGAAAGCTAAGCAGGGTCAGGCCTGGTTATTACTTGGATGGGAGACCCCTCCTCTAGTTTCCTGCATTGAGCAGGGGGTTGGACTCAATGGCCTTGTAGGCCCCTTCCAACTCTTATGATTCCTATGAAAGGCAAAGAATAACATTTACCGCATTTTTCCGTGTATAAGATGATACTTTTTCGTTAAATTTCGTTAGTCGAAAAATTGAGGGTCGTCTTATACACGGAAGTCCGGTATGCTGAGGCGCCGGTCCTGTGCGGATTTCGCCCGCACGCAGCCCCTGCTGTCTGCGGCAAAGCACATGGCCCATCCACTGGTTGCTATAGCGATGCCTCCTCTCCACAGGTTGCTGACAGCCTGCTTGGGGTTGCCGCTGTCTCCCTTCACACACACACATGCACGCACCAACGGCACCACCACCACCACCCTGTATTTTTTGTGCCACTCTTGCCAAATGGAAGCTGAAGGGCAAACAATCAAGGGAGTGTTGTTCACAGTCTCTCTGGCTCTCTCTTCCCCTCCCCAGGCTCAAACATCAATGACAACCTTTAAAACACACACACACACACACACACACACAACCTTCTATTATTTGCGTGAAAATATAGCACCAAAAATGCTCCCGTCCTCTGTTCTTCTGTGGTGCGGACCGCCGTGGAGGCTGCGCGCGTGCTCGGGGACATCAAGGGCTGCTGCACAGGCCGCCTGTGGCAGCCTGAGCCTCACCCGCCCACCCGGAGCCCTGCAGGGCGGGCGCCGGTCCTGTGCGGTGCGGACCGCCGTGGAGGCTGCGCACGTGCTCGGGGATCTGCGGCGGGATGCTGGCCTTGGTGGCTGCCCCGTGAAGCGCCACCATCGGGCCCAGGTGCCAGCAGCCGTGCGGATCCGGAACAACAGGCCGGCCCACCCGAGCAGCCCTCTGGGAAGCCAAGCATGGGCTGAATTGCCCGTTCACAAACACCCCACCCAAAAATATTGATTTCTGAATTTTGGGTTGGAAAAGTGGGGGTCGTCTTATACATGGGGGCGCCTTATACACAGAAAAATACGGTACTCACTCAGTATGCAGCCTTGTTCAGGCAGGTTTAAAATGGTTACACAGTTACTAAAACATACTTAAGCCAAGTTTAACATGGACTTACAGATGTTCTCAGGTTGCTGCTATATTGCAGAGAAGACAACAAAAGTAGGAAGAGAGAGAGAAACGACTACGCCCACTTCCCATCAGGGCACAAAAAAGGGGGAGTGACCTCACAGAGTCCCCTTTCATGCACCTATTTAGCAAAACATGAATTGTTGGTTTGACTGCATTTGAATATCCCACAATACACAGGCAAATCTTCCTGCCCTTCCTCCATCCTTTTCAAGGGCTCATTGCAAGCAATCTCCCAGCAGTGGGCATGTAAGAGTAGAAAGGTAGGTACCAGGTGGAGACCTTATTTTTCCAGGAATTTTAGTCTTTCAGTCTCTGTTTATTAAATCCTTTAATGTGTATTAAATCTTTGTACTGCTGCTAGGTTTTCCTTTGGCTTTTACTTCTATTTTATACTGTAGTTTTAAACTTTTATAGTGTATTTTACGGTTTTAATTGTTGTGAACTGCCCAGAGAGCTCCAGCTATTGGGTGGTATAGAAATGTAATAAATATGTAAATAGATATTCTATGGTCCAAAAGGCTTCTGCCTTCAGACTACGCCCCCTACTGCTCTGCCAAGAGAGTGAGCCCTAATGTCTCCTAGTCACTGCAAGGCCGCTGAGCTCAGAGGGAAGAGGCAGGCTTGCATTAAGAGGCCTGCGATGTCAAATTATCTGGGGCACAGCTCAGAATAACTGGGGCATATGCCTAGGTGTGCCTTTCTATAACAATGCCCATGGCGCTGGGGATACAATTCTGTTGCCCCATGGAACCATGAGCCGGGCTGCTCCCCTCTTCCACCCCTTCCTACCACAGCTCTTGGTGGCTGAATCTCCCTGGGGAAGATGGCCTCTGTAATCTGGCAGAGGTGAGGATGCAAATGTCACCCATCTCACAGGAACGTGGATGTGACTTGCTTCCTGGCTCCAGGTGTGCGTGAGGAGCCCCATGTGCTTTCAGGGGGCAATGTTTCCGTGGGGCGTGGGCACGATGAACATTTGGGATTTTTCACCATTGTCTCCTCTTCTGCCCCCCTCCCCCAGGAGAGAGTGGCAGAACTGGAGCAAGAGATCTCAGAGGCCAAGGAGGAGATGGCCCGATACCTGCGCGAGTACCAGGAGCTTCTGAATGTCAAGATGGCTTTGGACATAGAGATAGCTGCATACAGGTACGGCCAACAGCACCCCCCCACACACCACACACACAAAATTACCCAAAGGCTGGGTAATTTTAGGCTCTGGACCTAATGGGCTTACCAGCCACCCGCTTTAGCTGGCCACGTGCATTACTCCACTTGAAGAAGTGGCAAGCCGGCCCCGCTGTGTTCGGGGGTCTTCCTGCTCGCTCTGAGTGGGGCCCTGGACTTGTGCCCCCAAATCCTGCGGGGCCCCTGCCTCCAGTCCCCGTGGGCTGCATGCATTTGCCCACACGGTCCGAACCGTGGCCTCTGTGTGTGTGTGTCCAAGCCGTGGCCTGTGTGTGTTTTCAGGCTGTGGAATGCATAACTCTTCAAAGCTGAAAGGGTGGGAGGACAAGCAGTCCTGCTCCAAAGGCACGTCGTCTCTACTGGGCAAGACAGTGTGTGGGAGAGGGAGCCCGATGCCAGCGGGAGAGGGGAGCCCGGCAGGAAGGCCTAGCTAGAGGAGGGGCTGGAGAAGGAGAAGGAGAGGAGGGGCGGGGCTGGCGGGTAAGGGGGGAGGGGGCTGTTATCGGAAGAGGGAGCAGCCCAGAAGAGAGGGTGGTGACTCAGAGGGGGGACGACCAGCTTCCGCAAGAGAGCCAAGCTCAGATGTCCCCGCATTCCACAATAAGCGCTGGGCTGCCCCGGATCTTGAATGGGAAACTGCCCCCTTCTTGAGCCGTGGTGATTTTCTCTAGTCAAAGTGGCGGTTGCGTTAGCAGTTTGTTCTCTAAACACCAGGCGGAGACAGCCTTGCTGCCTGCCTGCTCACGTGAGGAGAACAACGGCCTCCCCAACACCACCAAGTCCAGTGGAGAGCCGCAGCGCCCCTGCCCTCGCCAGATGTCTGCAGGCCCAGCAGTGCCCTCCCAGGTGCTTGGCCAGCCCAGGGCAGGGCTCCGGGTTGCTGTGGAGCCCACTTCAGCCAGGAGACGGCAACCCAGGGCTGCAGCCGCTGTGTGCTCCTTTCTCGGCTCCTGCTTCTGAAGGGGGCTGGCCCTGTGAGGCTGAGGCAGAGGCTCCTGCTGCTGCTGAGCCCCCTCCCCAAGGAGTAGGGAAGCCTGCCGGGTTGTCCCATGGGGCAGCAGGTTGGGCTGGGGGGCGGGGGGCGGGAGCAGCGGCAGTCTAGCGGGAATTGCTCTCGATAGCCGTGTGCTCCCTTCCGCTTTGAGGGCAAGCTGCGGCGGCTGTTGGGTGGCCATGGCAGCGCAGGGTCTTATGGGCATGCCCTCCAGCCGCTACTCGGCACTCCTCCACCGTGAGCCTGCCAGGGTGGCCTTGGGGCTGTGGCTGGATCATCCCAGGCTTCTTGTTGCGGGGGGCGTATTTCAGCGTGCTGAGGTAGCTTAGTCAGGAGTGGCTCAGGATTTCATGTCCACCAGGGCAAGTGTGGATCTGCCCTGACTCATTATTTGGCCCTCCGTTTTAGCCCAAAGGCGGTCGCGGCCACCACCTCCTCTTCTCTCCTCTTTTCTATTTCATTTGATTGGCTAATGGTTAGTTGGCCAGGAAGGTGTGGGGGTGAGCAGCCCTTGGGGGAAGGGGATCAGGACCCGCCCAGGGCAGGGAGTGGTGACCTTGGTCAGCTTGTGGCTCTCACGTGTCTTTCCACTGGCCGTGGTCCTCTCTGCCCCATGGCCACCTTCTGGCAGGGGCCAAGACACAAGTGGCCCTGCGGCAGGCAGTCCCATAGGCTGCTTCCACATTTGATTCAGTTTGGGGTGCAAAGAGTGTTGGGACTGACGATAAGAAACTAGGAGAGGATATATTTGTGATATTATCCCTCCGAATAGCAGAGTTAGTCCCCCTTTCAGCTTTAAGTGGAAGCTTGGATCTGCCTGTTACAGCAGTATTGGCATTTGGTAATTCGGGATGCTTTGTAGCAGACTGAATTTCCCTGGATTGGCCCCCGTTTATCTCCCTTCAAAATACCAATCAGACAAACAGTCTTGTAAAGGTTAAAAACAACATTTACTCACTCAGATGTTGCAGTTCAACTTCAGGCAGACAAAAAGATATGTCCAGTTGCAAAATACTCATTCATCCGGGTTCACTGGATCCCTGAGCCACGAGCTCGGAGATCAGGAGCAAGATTTTGCATTGCTGCCAGGAGGAGTTCCAAGATTCAAGGCTCTTGTGCCTCCGTCCGCGGGGGGGGGGGGCGGAAGAAGAGGGGCCACGAGCCACGCCCACTTCCAGTTTGCCCCATATCGAGTCCCCTCTGGGAATGGTCAGGAAAACTCTCCCTGGCCTCCCTGTGGCTAAACATAACTCCGTGGTTTTGACTGTAAACATCCCACAAAGAGAGGCAGGTTGTGCCCTTGGTGGTTCTGGAGCGGCAGTAACCCCCCTTCTCCCTCTTTTCCAGGAAACTGCTGGAGGGTGAGGAGATGTGGTGGGGGTCTTCCTGGCAACCCCTGATGAAGTGATTCTGCTGCGAGCAACGGGGCCTCGGATCCATCACCATCGGCCTGCGGTCATCTCCTCCCCGCCCCGCCCCGCCCCGCCCCGCCCCTCCTTTTCAGTGGACGAGCTGCTTTCCCCCATCTTGCCCTGGAGCTGGCCCTCCCACAGTGCGGGGGGGCGTGTGTGTGGCAGGAGGGGTGCTCCCGGGCCCCCTTGCCCCAGTGGCCCTCGTGTCATGCCTGCAATGTCCTCGTGGCTGCTGGGCCACGAGAGGCCGTTGTCAGTGCATGGGGGGGGGTCGTCCCCATAGCTGTGGTGGAGGCGGCCTCCCCCATTTGGGACCACAGAGCTTCCGAGCCCTCCAGCCCCCCCCCCCCGCTTCAGGGTAGGGCAGGCCTCGGGCAAAGGCCCTCGGCGTCCCTCCCCTTCCCGCCCCCGTGGAGGAAAGTGTGTCCAGAAGATATGAGCAGGGGTCCGGGGGCTCAGCTGGGATAAGTCTTGCGGATGCCGCTTGGTGGGGTGCGGGAGAGTGGCCCTGTTTGGTTTTGCAGAATGCGTCAAAGTTCTTGGGCAGAGGAGGGAGGTGCTGCTGAAGGAAAGCTGAACCCGACAGGGAAGCCTCACCTTTCGCAGACCCTCCCCAGGCTTGCCTCTGGGATCCGGGAGTTTTAAAAGTGGGTGGCTTTAAACATTCCTCCGCTACATGGGAGCAGGTGCCGGCCCTCCTGCGGATAATGTGGGCTTGTGATGATTTCATAGAGCTCATAGAGCCGGAAGGGGCCTACAAGGCCATCAAGTCCAACCCCCTGCTCAATGCAGGAAACTAGAGGAGGGGTCTCCCATCCAAGTAATCACCAGGCCTGACCCTGCTTAGCTTTCCACGCTCAGACAAGCTGAGCCAGCGCGAGCCACAGGCCTGGCACGTGACGTCCTGGCACTTCCCATCCTGCCCCCCCCCCCCAAATAAATGGAGCCGCCTCTGCCCTCCTTTCCTCAAGCGCTGTGCCCTGGGAAACCGGAGCTGCAACTGCACGTGCGTCCATGCCCCCTCCAGATCCTGGGGGGTGAAACTGCATGCCCCGTAGCCCCTGTCATGGGCAAAGCAGCTGGGGCTGAGGGAGAGCTGCGGTCTGCTCCCCAGAGCACCCCGATATCTGGTGGGTGCTGGAAAGCCCACCCCTGCACTTGGGTAGGAAGCTGCTTCTTGAGCCTGCTCTCCGTAACGCTCCCCACCCCGCCCGCCCACCCGCCCTCCCGCCCTCCCCCACCTGCCAGGAGGCCTCCCACAGAGCTGGCCCCCCAGGTTGCAGCCTTCAGGCACTGGATGTATGTGGGGGCAAATCGGGGGGGGGGGGTTAAGGAAACATCATTATTGTCTCCCCTCCCAGATTGAACATACACTGAGGCCACATCAGTGCAAAAGCGGCTCACAGATCAGGGTGTAACCACACCCTCCCTCTTTTCCAAATAGTCTGCCCTGGGGGGAAATTTGCTGGGGTCCTGAATCCATCCCTTCCCTTTACCCCAAACTATGAAGCCACAGTCTTGTGTCTTCCTCTCCTCCTCCTCCTCCTCCTCCTCCTCTCTCCTCCTCCTCCTCCTCCTCCTCCTCCTCAGGCTTAATGGTAGAGCGAGGCCAGAAAGGAGAGACCACCACCAACTGGCTCTGAGATGACCACTTCTCAGTTATAGTTGGTCATAAGTATCCCAGTAGATCCGCCCTACCGGTGGTGCCTGTTTCCCAGCATTTGGGGATGGGCTGAACCTGACACACAGCTCTAATGCACATGGCGGGGCAGGACTGTAAACAGTGAGCTCAGAGGGGATTGAAATGCAGAAGTATAGACAGCCATAATTCCCTTATTAGCAGTGGCCATTCACAAAACCAGTGTAGGGTGATATAATTCACAAACATTCTGGCATTGGGGAACTGATTAACACATACAGTATGATAAGAAATAAATAAATAAGAAACCTTTGTCCCTGTTCAGGCCGCAGGAAATGGAGTTGAATGTCTTGGTAAATTGTTATTTAGCAATTTCACGTTGGTATCTGTCTTTAATATTCCTGTGTTCAAGAATGGCCACCTCACAGTCATGGACTGGGTGTCCTGGGGAGGTCGAGGTCCTCTCCCACTGTTTTTGAATATTGCCATTTCTGATGTCAGATTTGTGTCCATTTATTCTTTCGCGTAGAGACCAGGCTCCTTGTGCTAAGTAGAGTGCAGTGGAGACAGCTGGGCCGTGTTTTTTTCTCCCCCTTTTTGGGCCCCCCTCGAATCCTCTCCCCTCCTCCAGTCCTCCCTTGCGCCCCCTGACCACCCGCTGTCCCCCTTGTGCCCGCGCCCTCCTTGTTGGGCTGGACATGGCTGCTTGTGGCCCAGGGCCCACTTCCACGCCTCCCCTGCAAAGCCCCCTCCAAAGTAGTGCCAGCATTTTTTCCTTCTCTCTCTCTCTCTCTGATGCTGTTGAGGAATTAATCCACCTCCCATGCTTGCTGTGGAGTTCTGAGTAAGGGACATCTGGATTATGGGGAGGGGGAGATTAATTGAATGGCTGGGGGCATTGTAAGGGGAAAGTCGTGACTCGCAAGGTGGGGCTAGTTGTGGGCAGGGCCCGGGTGGTGAAGAGAACCACAGGATGACAAGGAATTATGACACTCACCCACCCACCCCGTTCCACCTGCTGAATAAGGCCAGCAACGTCCATCATCAGCTGCTCCCATTTCGTGGTTTTCTGTGACAAGTTACGATCATTAAATAACTGAAATCGATCTGTGTCTGAGGCTTTTGTGGACAGGAGGTGGGGGGTGGAAGAGAAAGTGCCCCCCTCCCCGCTGCCCTGGGCCTGATAGAATCATAGAAAAGTAGAGCTGGAAGGGGCCTACAAGGCCATCGAGTCCAGCCCCCTGCTCAATGCAGGAATCCAGGTCAAAGCATCCCTGGCAGATGGCTGTCCAGCCGCACCTTGAATGCCTCCAGAGTGGGAGAGCCCACCACCTCCCTAGGTAATTGGTTCCATTGTCTTATTGCTCTAACAGTCGACAGTTTTCCCCTGATGTTTAGGAGGAATCTGGGTTCCTGTAACTTGAGCCCATTATTCCGTATCCTGCAAACTGGGATGATCAAGAAGAGATCCTGGCCCTCCTCCAGGGATGTTGAAGAGTCCTTGGTCTCGAGTCACGAGTCGAGTCACGAGTCTTTGGACCCGAGTCTCAAGTCCGAGTCCGAGTCCTTGGTCCAAAATGGTGACTCACGAGTCACGAGTCATGAGTCACTCCCAAAGCTGACTCCACGAGTCCCTATTAAAATCAATGGGGGTTTTTCCCAACAAAATAAGGCTACTTCAGATGTGTGGCTTAAATACATTCTAGGCACAAGTGCACCTTTTTATTTCAAAACTCTGCAACTGATTTTGGCAAGAACAGACCAGGCAGACAAACCCAAAATAACCAGGCAGGCAGAGGAGGCAGGGAACCCCAAAGCAGGCAGGCAGAGGCCTTTGTCTTGGACAATTCAACTGTTGAACTGGTCAAGAAGAGACCAGGCAGGCAGAGGAGGCTGGGAACCTCAGACAGGCAGGCAGAGGCAGCCAAACCCAAAATGTCTGAAAGGTTGCATTTTAGAAAAATGATTTTAAAAAATAAACTTGCTGTACTTCCTAAAACTTATCCATGTTGCATTTGAGGAACATGATTTTTTCTAAATGTTTGGCCCCCATTCTGGAACGGTGAGATCTCATCACAATCCCACCCTCACTGAACACCCGCTCCACTGGTGATGAACTTGCTGGAACCAGAAACACACTCAGAGCAGCCACACAGAGTAATCTCAGGTCCTTCTGCCTCTCCCAAGTACGCAACACATCAATCAAAATATATCTTGACACACTGTTGGGGCTGCACTCCTGGTAGCCGTCCATAGTGGCCGAGCAGAGGCACACCTCGCTTCCATGCGCTCTTCGCCGGCAATCACGCTCCTCTCCACTCCTTCTGGCACAGCCCAGGGATGTTGAAGAGTCCTTGGTCTCGAGTCCCGAGTCGAGTCTCAAGTCCCATTAAAAATATTGGGACTCGAGTTCGAGTCGAGTCAGAGGGGGGACTCAGTCCGACTCACGAGTCGAGTCCGAGTCCCCATCCCTGCCCTCCTCTGTGTGACAACCCTTCAAGTACTGGAAGAGTGAGATCATATCTCCCCTCAGTCTCCTCTTCTGAAGGCTAAACATGCCCAGATCTTTCAGTCTCTCCTCATACGGCCTTGTTTCCAGTCCCTTAATCATCTTTGTTGCCCTCCAATGAACTCTCTCCAGTTTGTCTACATCCTCCTTAAAGTGTGGTGCCCAGAACTGGACGCTGTACTCAAGATGAGGCCTAACCAGTGCAGAGTAAAGGGGAATTATCACTTCCCGCGATTTGGAAGCTATACTTCTATTAATGCTGCCCAAAATAGCATTTGCCTTCTTTGCAGCCACATCACATTGCTGGCTCATATCCTTCTCACTTGTAGTATTGTTGAGCCAAGTGCCCCCCATTCTGTAACTCTGCATTTGGTTTCCTCTCCCTAGGTGCAGCACTTGGCATTTATCCCTATTAATTTTCATTCTGTTGTTTTCGGCCCAGCGCTCCAGCCTATCGAGATCGCTTTGTATTTTGTTTCTGTCTTCCAGAGTATTGGCTGTTCCACCCAACTTTGCGTCGTCTGCAAATTTAATAAGCATTCCCTGCACCTCCTCTTCCAAGTCATTAATAAAAATGTTGAATAGCACTGGGCTCAGGACCGAGCCCTGTGGTACTCCGCTTGTTACCTCTCCCCAGTTTGAGAAGGTACCATTGATGAGCACTCTTTGAGTCTGATTCTGTAGCCAATTGTAGATCCACCTGACAGTTGTTCCATCTAGCCCACTTTTAGCTAGCTTGCTAATCAGGATATCATGAGGTACTTTGTCGAAAGCTTTGCTGAAGTCCAGATATATGATGTCCACAGCATTCCCACAGTCCACAAGGGAGGTTACCCGATCAAAAAATGAGATCAGATTAGTCTGGCAGGATTTGTTCTTGACAAATCCATGCTGGCTTCTAGTAATCACTGCATTGTTTTCAAGGTGCTTGCAGACTGACTTCTTTATAATCTGCTCCAAAATTTTCCCAGGGATTGATGTCAGACTGATTGGCCTATAGTTCCCAGGTTCCTCCTCGCCTTTTTTGAAGATGGGAACAACATTTGCCCTCCTCCAGTCATCTGGCACTTCACCTGTCCTCCATGATTTCTCAAAGATAATAGACAGTGGTTCTGAGAGTTCTTCTGCCAGTTCCTTTATTACTCTAGAATGCAGCTCATCAGGCCCTGGAGATTTAAACTCCTTCAAAGTAATCAGGTGTTCCTTGACCATTTGCCTATCAATCTCAAGCTACAATCCTGCCCCTTCAGTCTGCACTTCAGGTTTGCCAGGGGGGGTCATAGACCTTCTTTTGGGAGAAGACCGAGCCGAAGTAGGAATTGAACACTTCTGCCTTTTCTTTGTCTTCTGTTATCAATTTGCCATCCTCACTGCCCAGTTGAACCACAATTTCTTTGTCTTTTACTATGCATGTATCTGAAGAAAGCTTTCTTGTTGTTTTTAGCATCCCTTGCTAGCCTCAGTTCATTCTCAGCTTTAGCCTTTCTCACACTATTCCTGCAGTTCTGTGCTACCTGCCTGTACTCTTCCCTTGTAGCCTGGCCTTCCTTCCACTTCCTATATGTGTCCTTTTTTTGTTTTCAGGTCATCTCTGAGTTTTTTGTGATGCCACATTGGCTTCTCCTGTTGCCCTCTGCCTTTTTTCTTTGTGGGAATTGTTTGCCATTGTGCCTTAAGAATTTCCTTTTTTAAAAACTCCCACCCATCCTGGGCTCCTTTTCTCATTTGTGTCGCTTGCCATGGGACCTTACTTATAATTGTTCTGAGTTTATTAAAATTGGCTTTCCTAAAATCCAGGGTACGCGTTTGGCTACACTCAGCTTTTGCTTCCTTTAGAATCAAGAACTCAAGTATAACATGGTCACTTTCCCCCAGAGTTCCCAAAACTGCCACTTTATCCACTAACTCGTCTCTGTTGGTTAGAATCAGGTCAAGGATAGCCGATCCTCTAGTTCCTTCCTCCACTTTCTGTAGGAGGAAGTTATCAGCAACACAGGTCAGGAATTTCTTGGAGGGGCCATGTTTGGCAGAATTTCTCTCCCAACAGATATCGGGGAAATTGAAGTTGGGGCTGCCAAGCTCATCTTCCTGTATCTCTGTGCAGAGATACGTATTTATTTATTTATTTATTATATTTCTAAATCGCCCATCTGGCTGGTCACCCGGCCACCCTGGGCAATGTACTATTAGGACAAATATAATAAACACAATTAAAACACCATTAATATACAATTAACATACAATTAAAACACAAGTAAACCAATATGAGTTTTTTTTTTTAAACCTAACCCACCCCATATTCCCACCTGAAAAGCCCTGTTTTTAAAGCCATTTTTAACATACAGTGCAACTCCACCTCCCTTTCTGTTGCTTTTGTTCCTTTTGAACAAGTTATATCCTTCAATTGCTGTATTCCAGCCATGGGAGTCATCCCACCAAGTTATACCTATCAAGTCGTATTTGCCCTCATGTATTAAGAGTTCAAGTTCGTTCTGTTTGTTGCCAATACTCTGGGCATTCGTATAGAGAGACACCGAAGACTATGTGCTTTATAGTCCGAATTTCTTCCTACATTTTGTGATGAAGCCAGGCTGCTTCTTGTCAATATACTGATGGTACTGTGGAAGAATTAAATTGGCATGCATTTGCATCAAGTAACCCTTGTTAGACATAGATTATCACATATATTTGCACACATAGATTAAAGGTTATAATCACCCACTGAAAGCCTCATAGAGTATTATAGTCATAGAAAAGTTAGGTGAATTAGATTGTGCATCTTAAGCTCAGTGGAGCTTGCAAATGTACAAAAGAAGAAGCACCCAGCAAAGTACGAGAACCGGGAAGCACCGGTCCCACGAGTGAAGCCAAATAGACAAAAAATAACACAGCATTCAGGAAGTTTCAATGGAATATATTGTCGAGAAACGGCTCATGCAGGTAGAAGGTGGGCACCACTTGGAAAGGGATGAGAGAGACAAGGGAGCAACAAAAACCAATCAAAGGTCCACACACACCATGACCACATTGGGATTTAATCCATCTATTGGGACAGATCAGGTTAAGATTGGGAGGGGTCTTTTGTGACATCTGGAAATCCAGGAAACGGAGGTCACCACTGCTAGTGAGTGAAATCAACCTCAGTTGGAAATGTAAGGCTGTCTTAATTTTTCTTTCTTTATTCCTTTGTGTGAGTGTGCAATTCTTATATCTTTCTAATAAAACTTCTGAGATTCGTTTTACAAGGGTCTGTAACATTCCATTCAAGGAGCAGACAGCTACACACAAACCAAGTTTCCTCTGCATCAGGTATAGATGGGGGTGCCCGAGAAACCCACAACAGATTCACATGAGCTCAGATTTCTTTGAATCCAACCTGTGGATTCCACAGCGGACCAGCTTTTTCCAAGTCACATGGATTCTGTGGACGTGTGGATGGGTTTTTCTTGGGGCAGGGCTTAGCATAAATGTGCATTTGCAAACAGGAACTAAATTCTCGTACATCCCTAAAAAATCTGATTCTATCCATGATGGACGAAAGATGCCTGGCAACCTGAGAAACACAAATGGGGCGGAGTTAATAAAATCTGCACCTCCCGAAAGCAGCCTTCCTGGAACCCAGCCCAGCCCACTGGGGCTTCCTGGTGGCCACACCCCTTTCCCCACCCACATCCCTCCCTCCCCCACACCCACCATTTATTCAGTGGTTCAACTCCCCCCATTCCAAGGGCTTGACATGCTTCTCCTCCTAAGGCTTAATGACTGGCAGCAAGAGCTTTGAGCAAAAGCATGTGGGCATTCTTGGTATTTCTGCCCCCACCCCTTTTGCCTTTGTCCTGCCACTTTTGCCGTGGGCCCACCCACCACTGGACTGTGGCCCCCATGAGCTGCTCCTAAATGGAATGCGGTCCTTGGCCTCAACATCCCTGCTCCACATGCTGTGGTGATGAGTAGGGCTCTTGCGCTACAATTGGTGGTCAAAGCATTTCGGCTGCATTCTTTATGCACTCCTCAGTTAAAATAAATTCCTGCAGCACCTCTCCCTCTATCTCAAGATGCAGTTGCTCAGTGGCTGCCTTTAGATGTGGGCAAGGTCAGGTGGCACCCAGTGGGACCCGTAGGCTCCCCTCCAGCCTGGCGCCGGGAGCAGCCGCCAGTCCGGTTCTGCTTCCCAAGAGGGCAGCCCCACGCAGCAGTGCCCCGCACCCCAGCTTAGCCTTGCAGAGTGAGGAACGGGCACACAGGCGGGCGAGGGAGATCTTGTCAGCCCAAGAAGACCCCCTCCAGCTGGGACCAGGGGATCTTGCAAGGGCTGGTGGAGACGCCTCTGCCTTCAGCGTCCAGGCAGGGCCTTGCGGATTCCCCAAGGGCGGAAGTGGCTGCGGCCTTGCCCCGCCTTCTCTGGTGCATCTCTGTCCTGGTGGCTGGTCGCTGCAGGTGGGCGTTTGTTGTGCCTTGCTGCACCCTGTGAGTTGCTGTGATGCTGACGCTTGGCTCCCTTCCTTGCTGGAACGCACTCTGGGTGGCCTAGCTGAGGTAATCCCAATTTAGCCTCAGAAGAATCCTGCAAGGTAAGTTTCTGCTGCTTGAATTATGGGGAAAGGCTAGGGGGCCTTAATGAAATCCAGAAGCTTCTGTCCCCCACTCCAATTTTAACCTTCTAAAAACAGCTAATGGGGCTGACACAAGATAAAGGGGCTCCCCCCCCCCCCCGCCAATAATATGAGCACTAGGTTTAGCAGAGAGGGACTTCAGCAAGCTTTTGGCTGAATTGGGATTTGAACCCAGGTCCAGCCCTCTGTCCACTGCCCTACACGACTAGCCCCTCAGGAACGTTATGTGGTGACTGGTGAGATTCTGTTTGCCTTCTCCCTGCAAGCCTAGGATATGTATGAAACACAGAAGCGTAAACTCAGAGAATGGGGTGGGAGAACACGGTGAGGAGGGGGCTCAGTGTTGATGTGGAGCAGGAGGCTGGGCTGGCAGGCGGGGGGCTGTGCCAGGGCCCCTCCTAATCCTGCCTGCTGCGGCCAGGTCCTCCTTCTAGAAGGAGACACGATGCTCAGGAGGATGATCATCGAAGATCACTGTGTGCGCACGCATGTATTTGGGGGGCACCCTTGGGAAGGCCTCCCAGATGCCAGTATGGGTGTGGCTCGCTGTGCGTTGGTGTTACGGGGTGGGCTTCTTGCAGCACAAGGAAGCCGGGAGCCCGAGGGGTTCTGAGCTTGGATAAGAACTTGGGATTTGCACTGGATTTGAACAAAGTCTGAAGCCTGAGAAGATGGCCTTGTAGGCCCCTTCCAACTCTACTTTTCTATGATTCTATGAGGACACGGAATAATGGGCTCAAGTTACAGGAACCCAGATTCCTCCTAAATATCAGGAAAAATTTCCTGACTGTCAGAGCAATAAGACAATGGAACCAACTACCTAGGGAGGTGGTGGGCTCTCCCAATCTGGGGGCATTCAAGGTGCAGCTGGACGGCCATCTGCCGGGGATGCTTTGACCTGGATTCCTGCATTGAGCAGCGGGTTGGACTCGATGGCCTGGAGCTGGCTTCCAGCTCTACTTTTCTATGATTCTATGATTCTATGATAAGTGGGCTAACTTTTTCTGGTTCTGTTGGTTCCTGAGGTGAAGCAGGCTTCCCACCAAAACCAACAGAAGCAACGGTGCCCCAGACCAGAACGAAGCTTCATCAGAGCCTCGTGTTTTGGAGACGCACCACCAGACGTTGCCTCCAAAAAAATAACTTTTGCTTCTGTTTCTCTAAACGCTGCACGGTGAGGGGTTGCGTGACTGACAGGTCCCACTTCTAATCCTAGGGCACGTTTTACCAAGGGCTCTCCAATCACTGTGCTTTGGGGGACGGCAAAGATAGGGCCACGAGGTGGGCATTCTTCCAATGCCAGCAGGCTTCACTTTGAAAAGAAGCCTTAAACTGGACTTCAAGCACTGTAACTCCCTAGCACCATCTGTGAGAAGCACCCCAGGCGGGATGATGCCAGGCAGTTGTCACTGAGGATGCTTTGCTGGCTGCAATGCAGCTCTTGGGCTGCTCGGGCACGTGTGACGCCAGAGCTGGGCTGACCTTTCTGACGCGTGCCGCTTGGCTCCTGCTCTGCCATTATTTGGGGCAGCCAAATGTCTGCGGCCAGCCCCAGATGTAACCGGAGAGCTCTGGTGTCTTAACAGCCCCCAATAGATCCCAAATGCTCCTGGGAGATGCTGGTTGTGAGCCTTTGCAGGGAACAGCCTCAAAGGTGGTCTCTGGGCCACAGGCAAAGCAGGCCAGAGCGCCTGTGTCAGTGATGCCACGTTCAGTCAGGCACAAAGAAGAAGAAACACCTTTTATGAAGCTTGGCCCAGTGGAACATCACATACTTTATTTTAAAATGCATGGTTATGCTTTTGTTTTACTTAATTCCCAATATTATATGCTGCCTTCTAGGACAAAACCTTCCCAAGGCAGTTGACATAAACAATGAAAACATAAATATAAAAATAATCTAAATACAATTTTTTAAAAAACTAAAAGCATCCATTTAAAACAATCAAAGCCTGGACAAATTAGGCAAACGAAAACAAACTCTATGGAAGTTGCTACCGTATTTTTTGCTACATAAGACGCACCTGACCATAAGACGGATTAGAGGAAGAAAACAAGAAAAAAAATATTCTGAATCAAATGGTGAAACGACTACAAAACCCTGCCACTGTCACAGAACCGAGCAGGGAGGGCTTTCCCGACCCTGCGCTTTCTCCGCTGTTGGTGCTGCTGCTGCTGCTGCTACAGGCAGCTGGGTCGGAGTAGCTGAAAGTTGTGCTGGTCCAGGCGCGCCCCCCTGGTGACGGGAGGTGACGGGAGGATTAGGGTGACAGGAGCGAGGAGAAGCCCTGCTTTGCCCAGTCTGAGTTTGTCTGTCTGACTGTCTCTGCCTTTAGCACGCATACACCATATATATATACACACACACCCTCTCTCACACGCGCACACCCCCTCCGTCCCTTTCCCGGTCTCTGCCTTTAGCGGCTCACACACCATATACACACACACACACACCCTCTCTCTCACACGCGCACACCCCCTCCGTCCCTTTCCCTTCCCGGTCGTCTCCTCCCTCTCCTCTTCCCCCTCCTTTTCTCCTTCCCTTCCCCCAGAGTAGCTGCAGGAGGAGCAGGCAGGCAGGCAGGCAGGCAGCAGGCAGGCGTGGTGCTCCTGTTGTGTGCTCTCACCCTTTCAATCCCAAGTTTAGCCTCCCCCACCCACCCCCCAGCCCAGGTCGGTGGAGCCCTTCACAGCTGCCCCCTTCTCCCAGGCGCGTGCCGTGTTGATAAAGTACCATATGTAAACGGTTGTGGTTTTTTTTTTTACAATATTCACTCCATAAGACGCACCGACATTTCTGCCTATTTGGGGGGGGGTGCGTCTTATGGAACGAAAAATGCTAATTTGTGCAGCATTTGGCATAGTGGGAAATACTGCTGGGATGATCAGATACATGATCAGGACAAAGTAATAGCTAATACTAGTAACAGTGGGCTATTATTAACGCCCATTGCCCCACAAGGTGTGGCCTTGGGTGCTTTTCAGAATTGCTGCGGGTGGAGACGAGGAGAGGAGCTGGACACCCCTTGGTGCCTCGACCTGCCTCCCTCCCCCCGACTAGGCTCCATTTCCAGGCCTTTGCTTCCCGTTCCTGCCTCCGCACTAGGCAGGGCTCTTCCAAGGCATGCTGCTCCCTGAAGTGGCTGGACGGGGCCGCCCCGGCAGTGGCTCCTCAACAGCATGGCAAGAGGTCGCTGGGGGCACAGGCTTCCACGGCTGCCTTTAAACAGAGCGTGGCCTCCGGGCTGCTGTGGGCTTGCTCAGGCGGAGGGGTGGCTCTGACCTGATGCTGGGCCTGGCTTAGTCTCCACAGCGTGCGGCCTCCAGAGGGTCCTTGCTTGGTGCCGTTATGCAGATTACACCACGTCCACCCAGCCTGACCACGAGCTCCAGTTTGACTTGTTGAGTGCATCCTTGCAGCGGATCCGTGCCCGATATGCCATCTCTTCATACTCTCTTGTTTCCTCCAGCCTTTCCTGTAACACAAACCAAGCGCATGAGAAGAGGCTGGACCTGGGGCGGGGGGAGGCCCTCTCAGTGCCCCCTGAACTTTGTGTGGGGGGAAAGAGATTCTTATGGGGCAGAGACACGCTAGCCCCACTTCCCCCTTGGGCATAGTTAAGGGATGGGGAATGTGTGCGGCCCTCTGGATGCTGCTGGACTGCCTCATCCCTTCCCATCGGCCATGCTGACTAGAGCACATGGAGTTGCAGTCCAGCAACATCTGGTGGGCCACGGGTTCCCCATCCCTGCTCTAGGAGAAGAAGCGATGGTGCCCACAGCTTAACACGGAAGGAGGAGCGCCTCACTCCCAGGCTGTCTCAGAATCCCCTTGCCACATGAATCATCATGCTATTAGCCACATGATAACTCAACAGAACCTCCCTGAGCAGAGGCAGTATACCTCTGCAGGGCAGAGTTGTGGGGGCAAAGAGCAGGAGAAGGCTGCTGAGGTTCCTGCCCTCAGGACTCCTCAGCGAGCAGCTCTCACAGGCCTCTGGCTGGACGACGCCGCGGGACTTGGTGAGCCTTTGGTCTGTTCCAGCGGCTGATGATGCTGATCCTCCCCTTGTGCTGGATGACGGCTGGCGTTGGGGGAGGGTCAGCGTGGCCCTTTTCACCCGTTATAAGGCACTCTGAGCTTGTGGGGAAGCAGCCCGCAAACATTACCAATAACGAGATACATGGAAAAATCAGCCAATAAGGGGTTACGCACACTATAGATATCCTCTTTTCCACCATAGCCTTTGCCTCTAAACAGTTGCAGCTCGAGGTGGTACTGCAAGGGAAAGTAGGTGGTGGGCGGATTCCAGGAGGCGGGGGGAGCCCAGGCCAGCGTCACACGTCTCTGGTTCTCTCCCCTGCGGGCAACCAGGCGCTCCGGTGAGGCAGGCTTCACTGCAAGGAGAGGAATGTAAAGAACCATCAGGCTTCACCCCAACCGCCCCCCTTCCTCGGGTGTCTTCACAATAGGAAGTGCGACGAAGGACACTCTGGCCAGTCTCCGCAGGCTATTCTCTCTCCCTGCTGAGATGCCCAGTTCATCTAAACCACCACAAAACATGCTGATCTCTTGCTTTATCTTTTGGTGGGGACTTTCTCAGGCAGGTGATTGCCAATTAACATAAAAACAAACTCTGCAAAAGATGAACCTGAGAGATTAAAGCAAGCAGAGCTCTTTGCGGGCCATGAAGGGAATTATTTATTGATCTAATCCAGGGGTCTGCAACCCGCGGCTCCGGAGCCGCATGCGGCTCTTTCAAACCTTTGCCGCGGCTCCGCTCCGGTCTGAGACTCTGCTGGAATGCTGGGAAAAAAAACCAAATATTTTTCCCCCTACCTTCCTCTGCGTGCCTCCAACCGGTCCAGTGGAAGACAGGAGGAGGGCTCCTGCAGGGAAAAAAACTTGGCAGCGGCAGCGGCAGCGGCACCCCCCCCCCCCCGGAAGCAGGGACTCGAGCAGGCAGGCAGCGGAAGAGAGGAGAGCGGGACAAGGCTGCCTGCTCCGCAAAAAACTTTGCCCCCCCCCCCGGAAGCAGGGACTCGAGCAGGCAGGCAGCGGAAGAGAGGAGAGCAGGACAAGATTGCCTGCTCCGCAAAAAACTTTGCCGCCGCCTCACATATGGCCTGATTCTGTTGGCGGGGGCAGCCCGATTTCGCTCTTCTGAGCGGCGCGGAGCGTTCTCCGCGCCGCTCTAGCTGCCGCTGCCGCCGCCACTGGAGTCAATGCCGGAGCCGCTGAAGCCGCCGCCGCGTCACATCCAGCTGCTTCGGCGCGCTGGACCCCCACGCTATGATTTTGGCGGGGGAACTTTGGTGGGGCGGGGGAACTTTGGCGCGGCGGCAGCACCCCCCCCCCGGGCAGCAGGGACGCGAGCGGGTGAGCGGCAGAAGAGAGGAGGCGCCAAAGTTCCCCCCCCCCGCCAAAAACATAGCGCGGGGTCCAGCGTGTCGAGGGACCAGCGCGGCCGGCTCGCCGCGGAGAGCACAAGCAGGCGAGGAGGCAGGTAGGCCTGCGTGAAATCAGTAATAGTTATCAGAAAACAAGGGGGAAAAGATTCATGTACAAATTATTGGAAAACTAATAGCAATAGAACAAAATAATATCTCCATAAATTTATTTATTTATTAACTGCTTTTTTAACCCTGCATTTCTTAAAAACAATCCAAAACAGGTTATAAAGAAGAATAAAACACAAATTACAATATCGCTGCGGGGATGGGAGCGGGTGCCAAAATGAAGGAGTGGGTCGGGACCGGGGTATCATGAGGGGCCAGGGGACTCGGGGGGAGAGATTTTCATGAGTGGCTGTGGGCGGGGGAGCCACCGGGGGTAATTTGGTAAATGTATGGCCGGCCCAGGATTGAACCCCCCTGATCCCATCTAGCTAAGAGTGGGCTAGATGGAACAACTATCAGGTGGATCCACAATTGGCTACAGAATCGGACTCAAAGAGTGCTTATCAATGGTTCCTTCTCAAACTGGGGAGAGGTAACGAGCGGGGTACCACAGGGCTCGGTCCTGGGCCCGGTGCTCTTCAACATTTTTATTAATGACTTGGATGAGGAGGTACAGGGAATGCTTATCAAATTTGCAGATGACACAAAGTTGGGTGGAACAGCTAATACTCTGGAAGACAGAAACAAAATTCAAAGTGACCTCGATAGGCTGGAGCGCTGGGCCGAAAACAACAGAATGAAATTTAACAGGGATAAATGCCAAGTGCTGCACCTAGGGAGAGGAAACCAAATGCAGAGTTACAGAATGGGGGACACTTGGCTCAACAATACTACAAGTGAGAAGGATCTTGGAATTGTGGTAGATCACAAACTGAATATGAGCCAGCAATGCGACGTGGCTGCAAAGAAGGCAAATGCAATTTTGGGCTGTATTAATAGAAGTATAGCTTCCAAATCGCGGGAAGTGATAATTCCCCTTTACTCGGCACTGGTTAGGCCTCATCTTGAGTACTGTGTCCAGTTCTGGGCACCTCATTTTAACAAGGACATAGACAAACTGGAGAGGGTTCAGAGGAGGGCAACAAGGATGATAAAGGGACTGGAAACAAGGCCCTATGAGGAGAGACTGAAAGAACTGGGCATGTTTAGCCTTCAGAAGAGGAGACTGAGGGGAGATATGATCGCACTCTTCCAGTATTTGAAGGGATGTCACACAGAGGAGGGCAAAGATCTCTTCTCGGTCATTCCAGTTTGCAGGACACGGAATAATGGGCTCAAGTTACAGGAACCTAGATTCCACCTAAACATCAGGAAAAATTTCCTGACTGTCAGAGCAATAAGACAATGGAATCAACTACCTAGGGAGGTGGTGGGCTCTCCCAGTCTGGAGGCATTCAAGGTGCGGCTGGACAGACATCTGTCAGAGATGCTTTGACCTGTATTCCTGCATTGAGCAGGGGGTTGGACTCGATGGCCTTGTAGGCCCCTTCCAACTCTACTTTTCTATGATTCTATGATTCTATCCCCTTGTGGTATTTTCATTGAGATTCTTCCCCCCCCCTCTAATCAGGGCACAAATGGATCAGGGGAGAATTAAATTGGCTGGGGGGGATTACAATCAGAGTGCCTCCAGCTGTTGCAAAACTACAACTCCCAGCATGCCCGGACAGCCTTTGGCTATCCGGGCATGCTGGGAGTTGTAGTTGTGCAACAGCTAAAGAGCCCCAGGGTAAGGGGAAGTGCTCTGTTTCCCAATGAGGGTGCCTCCAGCTGTTGCAGCTGCCCCTTTTGCCCCACATTAAAGACAGGCCTGAGTAGCACCCTCATCATCCACCAGCAACACCCTCCCCCCAGCAGTAGCACCCCCATCATCCACCAGCAAATCCTGCTGATGGATGATGAGGGGTGCTATTACCACATGGAGGGTGTTTCTGGTGGATGATGAGGGTGCTACTGCTGGATGGTGCTGATGACGGGATGCTACTGCTTGGGGGGGGGGGATGTTGCTGGTGGCATCCCATCATCCACCAGCAACACCCCCATCATCCGTCAGCTGATAATTATCCGTCAGCTGATAATTTCCCCTACCTATGCACCCAACATAATCCACCAGCTCTCGCTGGTGGATTATGTTGGGTGCATAGGTAGGGGAAATTATTACATTTTATATGTGGGGCACAGGATGGGGCATTATTACTTTATGTGAGGGGGGCAGATTATTTTGCAAATTTTGCTATGGGGCCCTCTGATGGTTTTGCGGCTCCCAGTTTTTTTTTTTCTTCGGAAACGGGTCCAAGTGGCTCTTTTTGTCTTAAAGGTTGCAGACCCCTGATCTAATCCATTTCTCAGCTCCCTGTCAAGAGCATCATCTTCCCAAGACAGCGTACAACATAAAAACAATGTAACATACAGGGTTAGATCCAGGATCTGCCTTCCATGGATGGCGGGCTCTGCTCACGGAAGGCGCCTCCAACCAATTTTGGGGGATTCCCCCTTCCCCCCACAACACAGCTCATCCTGTTCAGCAGGATTCCCCGACCCCCTGTTTAACATTTCCAGGGGGTTGGAGGTGCTGCCATGGGAAGGAGAGGCCAGGGCACTAGCCTTCCACTGGCTCAGTTGCATGTGGATTAAATCTGGATCCAACCCAATTATTAATAGAGTCGTATTAAATATAAACAATTTTAGATAAAATGAGTTTCAATAAAATAGAATGTCAAAATATCCATCAGCAGCAACAACAACAATAAACCAATTAAAAGCCAGTAAGAGCAGATGCATTTTAAAAATCCTCTTAGAAGCTGCCACGGATGGGGCCAGCTGTCTCTCCCTTGGCAGGGGCCACCAGTGAGAAGGCCCTATCTCTAGTGCCCACTAACCTTACTGATCTTAGTGGAAGGCCAGTAAGTCTGAGTCGGGCCTCCGAAGATGATCTTAAAGCATCGGGAGGTTCATACAGGAGTAGGTGGGCCTGCAAATAACCTGAACCCAAACGGGCTTTAAGGTCAAACCCAGCACTTTGAACTGGGCCCAGAAAAGTGCCGGCAACCACGCAGATGCTACAGGATGGGTGTAACATGATCTGGCCATCTAGCGCCAACAAGGACTCACGTGGCTGTATTTTGTACAGCTGAGGTTGCCGAATTGTCTTCGACGGCAGCCCCACAAAGAGTGCATTACAGTAGTCCAGTCTCAATGTGATTGGGGCATACATAACTGAGGCCGCATGGAGCGGTGTGCTTTCCCTACATGGGGTCACAGCTGGCACACCCACCAAAGCTGATCAAAGGTCCTCCTTGCTCCGTCCGCCTCCCAGGTTTCCACAGACAGTGACAGGTCCAGAAGGGCCCCAAACTACAAATGGGGTTCTGCAGGGTGGGCAACCTTTCCAATACTGGCTGAATCTCTCCGTAGAGCTCAGTGGAGCACCCCCCACCCAAATTATGTACTTCCATCTCCTCTGGATTACGCTTTGCCCTCATCCGTCCCAAAACTCCTCCAAGCCCCTATTCAGGAGTTCCACAGTCCCCCAGGGACCAGTGGGAGGAAAACAGAGGCAGAGCTGTGTGCCATCCCAAACCTCTGCATGACCTCCCCCAGCAGTTTCATGCAGGCATTAAATGCCATGGGGAACAAGATCCCACAGGCCAAAGGCCATGGGGCAGAGCAGGAATCCAGAGAGAGCTCTGGCTATAAAGACATGTAATTTTTTAAATCCCCTAGCGGCACCTTCTGAGCCAGCCTCAGCCAGGTAGGAGCCACCCTAACACCTTGCTCCCCCCGCAACCCAGCCCAGCCCGGCAACCCTGAAGGATGCTAAGGTCAATGGGGTCAAAGGCCACTGAGAGGGGCCTTCCAAAGAGCAGAACCACAGAGATGTCCCTCTGCGCCTCACGCTCAAAAGCAAGGTGTGATGCCGGTCAGCCGGAGGGGTGACGGCCAGCGGAACTACTCCCACGGGGGCCACGTCCTGCTTGGCTCAAACGGCGTTCACTGGGCCGGGCCGTCAAAGGTCAGGTGTGGCGCTTATTCTCAGGGCTTTCTGGAATGCCAAGGGGGACCCAGCTTGAGAGGTGCAGCGAGCAGGGCTGCCGTGGGGCCAGCCGCCATACCCGCGTCCTGCAAGGAAATGTCCCTCGTCAGGTTTTCACAGTGGCTGTTGCTTTCGTGCACCTCCAGCACCAGCTCCAGCTCCTGCTCCTCAGCAAAAGCGCAGAAGGCGCAGTCGCGCAGCTGCACCCGCGTCACGCCACGGCCGGCGGCCACTTCTCTGGAGCTGCACACCACGGAGTCCTGCCCTCTGTGGAGAGAATGAACGGGAGGAAGGGCAGTAGCAGAGCTGAACGACTCCGAGGAGAGGTACATAGGGACATCGGAAGCTGCCTCATGCCGAGTCAGGCCCTGGGTCCATCCCGCCCAGTGCTGTCGACACTGACCGGCAGCAATGGGTCTCCAGGGTCCCAGGCAGGATGCCTTACCCGGCCCTACTTGGAAATGCTGCCGGGGATCGAACCTGGGACCTTCTGCGTGCCAAGCAGGTGCTCTCTCACACTGAGCCAGGGTCCCGACTCCCTACAGCACCTGGCATTCCAAGGCGGTCACCCCTCCAAGTACTAACCAGGCCCGACCCTGCTTAGCTTCCGAGATCAGAGGAGCCCAGGCTGTTCAGGTGAGGTCCCAGGCTCGAAGCTGCCTGCCAGCTACAACACTGGCCAAGATGTAGTGACTCAATGGAGAGGAAGAGTTGCTCTGCACATGTTCAGAGGCCCTCTCCTCCTCATTGTTACTTCCCGCGTCCGGGAAGAGTGCTGCAACTTCAAAGAGGTCCTGGAGCTCAAACTGAGGGGCCGTAGCTCCGTGGCAGAGCCCATTCCTTGCATGCAGAAGGCCTCCAGTTCCACCCCCTGTGGCATGTCTGGGGCGGGCGAGGCGGCCCGTCAGTGCCAGCAGTGCTGGGCTAGAGGGACGATGGGGGGCAGAGACGGGCTCGGACAGCTCCCTCTGTCCACTGCTGGGCGTCGGAGAGCGTGGCGGTGACTCACCTGTGGCGCAGGTGGAGGCGGAAGGTGGCTCGAGCCCGAGTCACCCAGGAGCAGCTGAAGGTGCCATTGTACGACTGCGCCTCGCAGGTCACCTCATCCACCGTCTTTCCGGCTGCAGGGATCGGGCCGAGGGATTAAAAGGGGTGCCTCCAGCCAGCCAGCCAGCCAGCCCCCCTCACCCTCCCACCCCCCTAGTGCCTCCCCTGGGCAACCGCAAGGCGTTTTGATGCCTGAGGCAGAGAATCCAAATGCACACACAGTCTGCTTTAAGAACAAGAAATGAGCTCTGTTGGGGGGCTCTGCCCTACAGGACAGATACGTAAGCCCCCCACTGCCCCACCGGCCTAAATGGGGCTTGACGCAGCTGCCGCTTGAGGCAGCCTATGCCACTTGCCCTCATTGTGACTGGGGGGGGGGCTCTGCTGCTCCCTCTCTAAAGTGTTGCAATTCAGCACAAGTTTAAGAGGGGCGGCCCTGACGGAGCAGTGGCTGAGCACCTGCTTTGGAGGCGGAAAATGCCAGGTTGCACCTCCAGCCAAGCACATCTCATGCAGCAGCCAGGGCGGGGGAAGCCCACCCGCCTCTCTGCCTGGGGCCCCGGAGAGCTGGAGCGGAGAGGTCTGGGCAACGGCCCCACTGGTGGGGCAGTAGAGGGGGAAGCAGGGGGGCACAGAGCTCCTCTGCCCACGC
Organism: Shinisaurus crocodilurus; assembly: GCA_021292165.1. Taxonomy (NCBI): domain Eukaryota; kingdom Metazoa; phylum Chordata; class Lepidosauria; order Squamata; family Shinisauridae; genus Shinisaurus; species Shinisaurus crocodilurus. Next base: position 78,604 of record JAHFWL010001055.1, read on the forward strand.
CCATCTCTGTTCACATCAGCTCCATGATTCCTGTGACTTTGGGGCCAATTTTGAGCGCACACACACACACACACACCCGTGCACACACGCACGCACACAACCTCAAATACTGATTTTTTTAAAAAAATGTGTAACTCCTTATCCTTCTAGGTTTTTTTAGGGAGTTTATCTAGGGACACACCTATGGAGTGTGTCATGTTCATGCAAATTGCCCACAAAAGCACAGAGAAGGTGGGGCATCCCTTTTGAAAAAGAGAAGCCCACAAACTTTAAAGGCTCCTTGCACAAACACCCCTGCACCTATTTGCCTGAAATTTGACAGGATTCAGCCCCTCAGAAGGGGCTACTACGATTTCAGATTCCATCCAGTTCTCCCATACGTGTGTGTGTGATAGGTGTGTGATGATTTCCCCATAGTTAGTGGGGAAGATACTCAAGATCTAGGGTGGGGACAGCAGCACCCCCTGCGCCCCGAATGCCCATGATGGAGGGACCAGAATATGCTGCCCATTTGAATGTGTGCACATTAGCGGTGTAATTAAGCTGGGGCGCGCCCCCCGGCCCATCTCGTCGCGCTGCTTGAACAATTTCTTCAGCCTGTTTGTGGCTTTCGGGCCTGGAAATGGACCCTGCGCAGGCGCAGAACGGACCATAGGGGTCCAGCGCGCCTGTGCAGGGTTCCATCGCGTCATTTCCGGTACCGGAAGTGACGGGACGGATCGGGCAGCGCGGGTGGCTCGCCGCGGAGTGGGCGAGCCGCCCCGAAGAAAAGGTAAGGCCTCGCCAGGGCGTGAGAGGGGCCAATTTCGGCCTCGTTCTGCCCCGGCGAGGCTCGATTTTACAACTCTAGACTGCACAGACACCACCTTTGGGTGGGGACACACCCACACACGCGCGCCTCCCCCCCATTCTGCACCCACATTTCCTGGACTGGGAGGCTCCGTCCCCAGATGCCCCGGAGTCCTCCACTGGAGAAAGGCTCTGGCCCCTTGGAATGAGCCTGCAAGCAGAGTGCGAAGAAAAAGCTGGGGGGCTGCTCTTTCTTTAGAGAGGCCCGTGCAAATAGCAAGCTGACAGTAGGAATAACTTTCTTGGTAGAAGTAGTTATAAAACACTTCAGGGCCAGATGGCTCTTCCCTTATCTTGGGGAGCTACCGCGCCTCGCCCTCAAGGCCATTTGTCCAGCGAGAGGGGAGGGCAAGAAGGATTTAGGCTAGGGCCCCTCAGGATGGCCAGAGAGATCTACAGCGGAGACCCACCAGGTGAGATCTTGGGCAATGAGGGAACTGGGCGTGGCCAGGGTGCCCCGGATTGGCCAGGGACAGTCAGGCCATGGTTTTTTGGGGGGGGGGATATAGGAACGTCCATTCAAGGACTCTGCGTTTTTTCTTCTGGCCCGGTGATGCGAAGGGCGGAGGGGGCTGCCGTCAAGGCAGGGCCCTGTGGAGATCGACCCCCTGGCGGAGTGGACTGGCCTGGGTAGGTAAAGTAGTTTTGTTCTTTTGGTAGCTCTGCTGTGTGTATCAAAGTATCTCTGTGTTTGTTCCCTCTCTTCCCTTTCCCCACCTCCTATTTTACCTATTCCTTTTTAATCCTAATAAATTTACCTTGTTTTAATCCTAAAGGGTGTGAGCAGTTTTCTCCATTGATTCAGTGCTAAATCCAGTACCTTGACCAAGGGCAGAAGCTCTGTAATTGCTGGGCCTCAAGGCAATCAGAGAGAAGGGGAAGGATGGGTTGCCCCGTTCCCTTTGCCTTGGGGTAAGAGAACCGGTGGGAGTTCTTCGCACAGAGCACTTACATTTGGTGGGGAACGCGCAGGAGGCCCCCACCGTGACTGTCCCGCCCAGCAGGGCCAGCAGCGTCCCCAGGATCAGCATCTGCGCGAAGGCCCAGAGGGGAGAGTCGAGGACCCAGGCGGCGGCGGCGGAGGGAGAATCCGGCCTGAATCTGAGCAAGAAGCACATCGGCAGACTCGGCTCAACGACGGCTGGAGGTGCCAAATCCAAAGAGCGCTCCCCCGGGCCCTGCCCCAAGACATTCTCCACTGTACGCCACAGGAGCCCCCTGGGAGACCCTGCCTGCCTCATGGGCCCGCACGGGCCGCTTCCAGCCTGGCCCCCTCAATGGTCCCCACTGCCCACCCCCGGGGGCAGACACTTCTCTTTGCCTCAGCAAAGAGCCGCCTCTGCTCAGGGCAAAGGCACCAGACGGAACAGGATGAGGCTCGAGTGGCTCTTGGCAGCGGAGCCTGCTTCTCCTGCAGGGCTCAACTGGACATTTTAATCTCTGTTTCAATCTCTCACCGGTGGTTTCAGTCTCAAGGACATGGCAGGACAAGACACCGAAAGCACATGTCCGGACCCGGCCTGGTAAAGCGCCCAGTGCCACTCCATTCAAAGCCAGCTCATGTTTGCTTTTAATGCTCAGGATTGGATGTGGCCAAGTTTCCAAGAGCAGGAGAAGAGTTCAACAGTCATTTCATGCTTCCAGGGGGCTGGCCCCGGGAGGTGCCGAGGCCCAGCCGCCAAGCCCCCCAAGCTGAGATGCCTTCCCTCCCTCTCGTGTCAAGATGGCCATTTATAAACATAGCTGGGCCCTAGTGCTGCTGGAATTTTGTGGCATGCATGGCATGGAATATTTCATGTCCCAAACCAGATCTTTTCTGATGCTGCATTTGGTATTTTTTGGACGTTCATGGGAGATTTATTTATTTATTATTTATTTATTACATTTATACCCCGCCTTTTTTCCTGCAAGGAACTCAAGGTGGCTTACATAATCCTCCTCCTCTCCATTTTATCCTCACAACAACCCTGTGAGGTAGGTTAGGCTGAGAGGCAGTGACTGGCCCAAAGTCACCCAGTGAGTTTCATGGCCGAGCGGGGACTAGAACCCAGATCTCCTGAGTCCCAGTCCAACACTCTCACCACTACGCCACACTGCTGGACATACGTTACCTTTTAATGGAGAATGAAGTGAAAGAGCAGCTCTTTGGATGAAGGCGACTTCCTCACGTTGGAGACAAGTTTTGCTGCAGTCTGAAAAATTCTAAGACCACCAAAAACCACCCAAGAGCAGAGTTAGAGATCTTTACATGAAGTGCCAAACAACGCTAGCATTCCGGAACTGGCGCCTGAGAAGATGTGTCTCTCTGGGGGCTTCCATTTAGCAGCTGGGTGCCCATAGCAAGCTCAGATCCCTTCCATCTCAATGGGAGTTCCTTCCTGGAGCCTCGTGCCCTAAGGCCCCTTCTCCACTCCACTTGGGCGGTTTCTTTTCTTGGAAGGCCTTTTACATGCATTCTTAAATTCCTGAAAAGCTATATATGACACCAAGAAGTAGAACTACAAATAAAAGCAAGTCCAAGTGAACAATTATGCAGCCCCCTCCAGTTAGAGATTGAGAGATGTTGGCAAATGAATGCTATTATAATTTGTTTCCAGAGTGGTTGCAGCCATGTTAAGTCTGTTGCAGCAAAACCAATAAAGAGTCTTGTGTCACCTTAAAGGTGAACACATTTATTCTGGCAAAAGTTTTTGTGGACGCTACATCATGCACTTGAAGTGTCCATGAAAGCTTATGGCAGAATAAATTTGTTGGTCTTTAAGGTGCCTTGAGGCTCTTTGTAATTTGTAAACACATCATGCATTTCTATACATATGTTTATATTTCATCCGTGAAATGCTACTCAAGTATCAGCATTTGCACTCTCTTCATACAGGCATTTCCCACCAGTTCATAGAATCATAGAATCATAGAAAAGTAGAGTTGGAAGGGGCCTACAAGGCCATCGAGTCCAACCCCCTGCTCAATGCAGGAATCTAGGTCAAAGCATCTCTGACAGATGTCTGTCCAGCTGCACCTTGAATGCCTCCAGAGTGGGAGAGCCCACGACCTCCCTAGGTAGTTGGTTCCATTGACTTATTGCTCTGACAGTCAGGAAATTTTTCCTGATGTTTAGGTGGAATCTAGGTTCCTGTAACTTGAGCCCATTATTCCATGTCCTGCAAACTGGGAGGAACGAGAAGAGATCTTTGCCCTCCTCTGTGTGACATCCCTTCAAATACTGGAAGAGTGCGATCATATCTCCCCTCAGTCTCCTCTTCTGAAGGCTAAACATGCCCAGTTCTTTCAGTCTCTCCTCATAGGGCCTTGTTTCCAGTCCCTTTATCATCCTTGTTGCCCTCCTCTGAAGTTCTGTCTTTCAACGCTGCCAGTCCTTTGCACAGTGTCCCTCTGCAAATGCTTTAGCTTAGCACCCAACAGCTCTCACTGGACAGTTCCACACCATATGCCCAGTCCCAAACCAGATGGGGCAGGGGCTGCTTCCCCCCCCCCCCCAAGCACCACCTAAGCAGCTGCTTCAGGGCAGAGCCCTCTCCCAAGGAGTACATGGAAATCCATCTTACCTTCATGGGATCCTCTCTGTGTGTGGAGAGATTGAGCAGGGCGACAGTAATATACCCTCTTCCCTGCTGGGTGAAGGGTGAGTGGGTGGCAAAGGAAATCTCCCTGAGTCTCCAGATCTGAGGGGGAGGAGGGGGAGGAGGAGGCAACAGTGGGTCACCCCCCACCCCCACCAGTGCTGAGGTGACCACTTAGACATTGCCAAAAAGGAGGAACTGAATCACCAAAAAAGATGACTAAAGAGGGCACCAATTTGCATACCAGATGTAAATGTATACGTATCAGTGCAACTTTGGAAATAATTACTATAATTTAAATAGAAATGCAAGACATATCTCCATCGTGGGGAGCACTGTGGCCGGTGTCCTGCCCGGGTGCAACTTCACTGCCCCTGCTGCTGTCGTAAATCCGTCCAGTTGTTGTCATTATCACAGTCCAAGGGTCGAAGCCAAAATATATATATCCAAAAATCAGCAAAGACAAACCAGTTCAGGAGCAGGCAGAAGCGTCGTCAAGGTCGTCCCAAGGTTCAAAGGCACAAGTCTGAGTTCAGGGGGGTGTCAAGAGCGTCTGGCTGAAGCCGTATAAGCAAACAATTGCTTCCAGCGCCTGATGTGCATTTGGGACCTGCCTTTTGAGCAGGCGCTGATTGGTGAGGCAGCCCAGCCAGGTGAGGCAGCACCTGACGTGCCCGGCCCGGCCGGTCTCCCTCTGACCTAACAGAGGCACAACAGCAGCACCCCTCCTGAAGGCTTCCTGACTTTAAAGCAGACTTGGACTGGACACGCTGCCGTGTCCTTGGAGCAGGGGTGCAGAACGGTTTTGGAGTGTGGGGATAGGTTGCCTGCCCTGCAGGCTGGATGCTGCCAGGGAGCATGGTCCTGCCCCCTATGCATGCCAGGGGTGTGCCCCCAAACCCCCCCCCATTTTCTTCCTTTTTCCTGTGTGCTAGAAGGAGGCATGGAATTCTGCTTCTTCCCAGCACTTCCTCCTCTAGCATTTGCATAGAAACACCCATACAAGGTGCCCCTTCCCAGTTGTCTCTGGCATGTGCAGCTTCTGCTAGGGCACTTAGGTGTTAGGACTGAGGTCTCTTTGCCTTGCTGTCATGTTTCACCACATGCGCATGGCCTATTTCCTCCCCTTCTCCATTCGGGCAATCGGAAACATTTTCATTTTCATCCCCTAGTGATAATTCAATTTCCAGCTCCTGTCGGATTCCCCCCAGGGTTCGGTTTATTCAGGGCAGATAAAAGGAAGGACTTCTTCACACAGCATATAGTTAAACTATGGAATTTCTTCCCACTGGACGTGGTGATGGCCACCCCATTCTTCCCTCCCCATTCCTTTTTCTTTGTGTGTCATGTCTTTTTAGATTGTAAGCCTGCGGGCAGGGACTGTCTTGTTAATTGCTGTAAAGCGCCCAGAGAGCTTCAGCTATTGGGCAGTATAAAAATGAAATAAATAAATAAATAAATAGGTTTAAAGACAAATTCATGGAGAATAAGGCTATCAGTGACTAGTAGTCCTGTTGGCTACATATCACCTCCAGTATCAGAGGCAAGTTGCCTCTGTATACCAGTTGCTGGGGATCATGTCTGGGAGGGTGATGCAATTGTGCTTATGTCCTGCTTATTTATTATATTTATACCCCGCCTTTTTTCCTGCAAGGAACCCAAGGTGGCTTACATAATCCTCCTCCTCCTCCTCTCCATGTTATCCTCACAACAACCTCGTGAGGTAGGCTGAGAGTCAGTGACTGGCCCAAAGTCACCCAGTGAGTTTCATGGCCAAGCGGGGACTAGAACCCGGATCTCCCGAGTCCCAGTCCAACGCTCTCACCACTACTTGCTTCCCATTGGGCATCTGGCTGGCAACTGTGGGAAGAGACTGCTGGACTAGAGAGGCCTTTGGCCAGTTCCAGCTTCAGGGCTGCATAAGTGGAAAAGCTCAAACTCAGGACCTGCCTCATTTCCCTTGCCATTAGCCATGCTGGCTGGGTATGCTGGGAGCTGTAGGCCAGCAACATCTGGGGACCCAAGGTTGAAGAGCTTCTCTGGCCTTCATGCAGCACCGGCATGACTGAAATAGGCAAGAAACTCTTAAGTCAGTGTTCTCCAACCTTGGGTCCCCAGATGTTTTTTGGCCTACAACTCCAAACATGCCCCAGCCAGCGTAAACACTGATCTAAGTATAACAGGGTTCTCTTCTCGATCATCCCAGTTTGCAGGACACGAAATAATGGGCTCAAGTTACAGGAAGCCAGATCCCGCCTGGGCATCAGGAAAAACTTCCTGTTAGAGCAATAAGACACTGGAACCAACTACCTAGGGAGGTGGTGGGCTCTCCCACTCTGGAGGCATTCAAGGTGCAGCTGGACAGACATCTGTCAGAGATGCTTTGACTCGGATTCCTGCATTGAGCAGGGGGTTGGACTCGATGGCCTTGTAGGCCCCTTCCAACTCTACTTTTCTATGATTCTATGCTCTCTGAGGTGTGTGTGTGTGTGTGTGTGTGTGCAGGACAAAGGGCACTCTTGATACACACACACACACACACACACACACACACACAGGTCTGGAGCTTGGATCCTCCTTTAGAAGCTTGGCATGGGCCTCCCTGAGTGTGGGACAGCAGAGCCTCATCCGCTAATGGGCGCCGGTTCAGGCAATGTGCTGTTTGTTATTTGTTCACTGGGTTCCTGGGGGGGTCCCAGAGCTTCACTGGCAATGACTCGTCTGCGTTGCCCACAGCTTGCAAGCTCCGGAGGAACCTTGGGGCTCTCTGGGGCTCCTGAAGGCCCCCTCCGTGGGGTCTTGCTCCAGCCCCAGTTCAGAAGCTGAAGAGGAGCTGGCACCTGCGGCTGATTGGGGTCGAGGCCAGGCGACCTTGGCCTGCCCCTTCCCCCCCAGTGAACAAGAGCAGCAGGAGCTGCCTGCCTGCCGAATCTCAGCTGCAGGAGCTGGCCTTGGGCAAGGAGTCTGACTGGGGCGGGAGGGACTTGGAACTTCTGACAGGCTTCCCTTGTAGGAAGCAAGGAATCCGACTCCTGGCACTCTTCCTATGCTCCTTGAACCACTCTACTTGATCTCCTGCTGGCTACGACGACTTTGGACTGTGTCTCTTGAACCTTTGTAAGTCGGACTGGTGCTGGATTTATGGACATTTAAGTTCACCCTTCATGAAGGTCATGAAGGGGAACTGATGACTTCTTTCGGCTCAGCAAACGTGTAACATTAAAGACTCTGATTTAAACGATGTGCGTTGAGGCTGGGTCAGGACACCCTCGGGCTCCCCCTCCCTGCTTTGGGGACACTCCTGTGAGTGAGCGAGCGAAGGGGCCACCCACACTGGCATTTGCACTTTGGGGTTGGCATCTGCCAGAAGGGGAAGCTGTGGCCATGGACTAGCTGTGGGTGGGGAATTCCCTTTCTGGCTCTGCCCTTTTACCTGGGAGAGCCCCCCAACCCACCTACCCCAAAGCTCTTGAGGAATTCTGACACACATGCACAGAGGAAAGGAGGCTCAGACACGTGGTCACCTGTGCCTCCTCCCACATCAGCCCTCACCAGACCAGCAGGAAACAACTCATAGTTGCCTCCTCTCTGAACCCCCGCAACTAGCCCCTCAAAGGCTCCCGCTGACCTGGCCTTTATGCAGCTGCCTTAGAACGGCCTCCTGCACTTTGGGAGGCAGAAAATTTGGCGTCTTTTAAATGCCCAAAAACTTAAAAGTCAAGAGAAGTATATATAATAATGACCAAAAATATAACCATAAAAATATAGTAAAATACTTATTTATAGTATCAAGATTTACAGAAATACATATTTTTTAAAAATTATATCTATAAAACATGTACGGTATAAGCCAGAAACATATAGACATAAAATATAGCTCTCAGGAGCTGAGGATAATCTTGCTGTTGGGCAGGAAAGCTTCTATGCTGAGACGCCTTATCTCGGGAAGCTACAAACAAAAAACATTGGTACTAACAATACCGCACCCAGCGATAAAAGCTCTCTAGTCTGAAAAGACACCCAAGATTATCCTCAGCTCCTAAGAAGCTATATTTTATGTCTATATGTTTCTGGCTTATACATGTTTTATATATATAATTTTTTAAAAAAATATCTGTAAATCTTGATACTTGATACTATAAATAAAGTCTATTTTACTATATTTTTATGGTTATATTTTTGGTCATTATTATATATATTTCTCTTGACTTTTAAGTTTTTGGGTATTTTTAGTCAGGATTTTTAACACGATCCCCTTTTTTAAAATATATTTTGTCTTTTAAATGCCTCCTGAAAACACAGCTGTTCCCCCTGACTTTCCCTGGCCAGTAATTCAATCAACCATGCTGTTCCATTTTACTGCTCCTGTACTGCTGCATATTATATATTATTATTGCAATTATATTGTTCTTAAAATTGTATTTTAAAAGTGATTTTAATATGGTATTTATATGGAAACCGCTTAGGGATTTTTCTTAATATCCAGCAGTATAGAAATAGTACAAAATAAACACACACACACGCACATACATGAGAGGCGGGCACAGGGAACAGGTCCTTCTAGCTCGGCACGGCCGGTTCTGCCGAGGGGCTCTCCGACTCTCCTGGAGCTGCCAGGGATGGAATCTGGGCTGCTCTCCCCACGTGCCCCCCTCCCGTATCCCATTATAGTCCTCTGTGGTGCCTGCTCAAGACTCAAGAGCCCTCCAAGGGGCGGATGAAGCAACAGAAACAGGCGGCCACCTCCAGGCAGGCTGAGCTACTCATTGCTTAACTGTGCAGCAAGCACCATGAATCCAGGCAAGCACACACACACAGGCAGTTACGCGGAATGAGGAGTCAGTTGCAAGATACCCAGAACAGAAACACAAGGCCACCCAGTGACTAAACGTAGCTGGCTTTAAAAGTGGAACGGATGGATTCAGGGAGGCTGAGGCTGCCATGGCTACTAGTCATCATCACGATGGCTCTGCACCACATGTCCAGGGTGAGGGGCCTCAACACTAGTTGCTTGCTTGGGAAGAAACAGTAGTGGCGTTGCGAGGGCGCCCAAGTCCTGACCTGGGCTTCTACTGAGACATCTGGTTGGCCACTCTTGGACTCAGGAGGTGGGGCTGTGGCTCTGTGGCAGAGCCCCCGCTTTGCATGCAGAAGGCCCCCAGTTCAATCTCCAGCAGCATAGAATCATAGAAAAGTAGAGTTGGAAGGGGCCTACAAGGCCATCGAGTCCAACCCCCTGCTCAGTGCAGGAATCCAGGTCAAAGCATCCCTGACAGATGGTTGTCCAGCTGCACCTTGAATGCCTCCAGAGTGGGAGAGCCCACCACCTCCCTAGGTAGTTGGTTCCATTGTCTTATTGCTCTGACAGTCAGGAAATTTTTCCTGATGTTTAGGTGGAATCTAGGTTCCTGTAACTTGAGCCCATTATTCCGTGTCCTGCAAACTGGGATGATCGAGAAGAGATCCTGGCCTTCCTCTGTGTGACAACCCTTCAAGTACTGGAAGAGTGCAATCATATCTCCCCTCAGTCTCCTCTTCTGAAGGCTAAACATGCCCAGTTCTTTCAGTCTCTCCTCATAGGGCCTTGTTTCCAGTCCCTTTATCATCCTTCTTGCCCTCCTCTGAACCCTCTCCAATTTGTCTACGTCCTTAAAGTGTGGTGCCCAGAACTGGACGCAGTACTCAAGATGGGGCCTAACCAGTGCTGAGTAAAGGGGAATTATCACTTCCCGCGATTTGGAAGTTATACTTCTATTAATGCAGCCCAAAATAGCATTTGCCTTCTTTGCAGCCATATCGCATTGCTGGCTCATATTCAGTTTGTGATCTACCACAATTCCAAGATCCTTCTCACTTGTGGTATTGTTGAGCCAAGTGCCCCCCATCTGTAACTCTGCATTTGGTTTCCTTTCTCTAGGTGCAGCACTTGGCGTTTATCCCTATTAAATTTCATTCTATTGTTTTCGGCCCAGCGCTCCAGCCTATCGAGATCTCTAAAATGTAGGCGCTCCAGCCTATCGAGATCAACAATAAAAATGTTGAAGAGCACTGGGCCCAGGACCGAGCCCTGTGGTACCCCGCTCGTTACCTCTCCCCAGTTTGAGAAGGAACCATTGATAACCATGCATTAAAAACATGGCTGTTCAGGCGGGAATATGGGGTGGGTTAGGTTTTTAAAAGAACTTTTTATATTGTTTTAATTATTATTATATTTTATTTTATTGTTTTATTGTATTTTAATTGTACATCGCCCAGGGTGGCTGGGTGACCGGCCAGATGGGCGATTAATAAATATAAGAAATAAATAAATAAAATAAATAAGCATTCTTTGAGTCCGATTCTGTAGCCAATTGTGGATCCACCTGATAGTTGTTCCATCTAGCCCACTTTTAGCTAGCTTGCTAATCAGGATATCATGAGGCACTTTCTCGAAAGCTTTGCTGAAGTCCAGATATATGATGGCCACAGCATTCCCACAGTCCACAAGGGAGGTTACCCGATCAAAAAAAGAGATCAGATTAGTCTGGCAGGATTTGTTCTTCTTTGTGGGAATTGTTTGCCATTGTGCCTTAAGAATTTCCTTTAAAAAAAAACTCCCACCCATCCTGGGCTCCTTTTCTCATTAGAGTCGCTTGCCATGGGACCTTACTTATCATTGTTCTGAGTTTGTTAAAATTGGCTTTCCTAAAATCCAGGGTACGTGTTTGGCTACACTCCGCTTTTGCTCCCCTTAGAATCAAGAACTCAAGTATAACATGGTCAGTTTCCCCCAGAGTTCCCGAAACTGGCACTTTATCCACTAACTCGTCTCTGTTGGTTAGAATCAGGTCAAGGATAGCTGACCCTCTAGTTCCTTCCTCCACTTTCTGCAGGAGGAAGTTATCAGCAGCACAACTAAGGAATTTCTTGGAGGGGCCATGTTTGGCTGAATAAGTCTCCCAACAGATATCAGGGAAATTGAAGTCTCCCATTACTACCACATCGTGCCTCCTTGAAACAATGGCAATTTGCTTTTCAAAAGTTCCATCCTCGTCTTCTCCTTGATTGGGTGGTCGGTAGTAGACTCCAACCGCCATGTTTGTTTTATTCTTTGCCCCCTTTATTTTAACCCAGATGCTCTCAATGGGGCTGCCAAGCTCCTCTTCCTGTATCTCTGTGCAGAGATACGTATTTTTAACATACAGTGCAACTCCACCTCCCTTTCTGTTGCTTCTGTTCCTTTTGAACAAGTTATACCCTTCAATTGCTGTATTCCAGTCATGGGAGTCATCCCACCAGGTTTCAGTTATCCCTATCAAGTCGTACTTGCCCTCATGTATCAAGAGTTCAAGTTCGTCTTGTTTATTGCCCATACTCTGGGCATTAGTATGGAGACGTCGAAGACTATGTGCTTTATAGTCCAACTTTCCCCCTACATTTTGTGGTAGACTATCAATGGGCACCGCTGGAGCTGTTCTCTCCATTGTGGCATAGAGGCCTTCTTCCATTGTTACCCCCGAGTTTATGTCTCCCTCCCCTGTTGGATTCAGTTTAAAGCCCTCTTGATTAAGTTCCTCATGCTGTGGCCAAACACATTCTTCCCAGTCCTTGTGAGGTGCAACCCATCCTTTGCCAGCAGTCCATTTTCCAGGAAGTGTAGCCCATGGTCCCAGAATCCAAATCTCTCGCGTCGGCACCACCTTCGTAGCCAGTCATTCACTCGGAGTATTTTTCTTTCCCTTTCTATGCCTCTTCCAAGTACTGGAAGGATGGATGAGAAGACTATCTGGGCCCCAAAGTTCTTGAGTTCCCTTCCCAAAGTCTGCCGTGATTTCTTTGTAACTCCACTTGGCAGTATCATTTGTACCCACGTGGAAGAGAAGAAAGGGGTATGTGTCGGTGGGCTGCATGAGCCTCAGCAGCTGCTCTGACACATCCTTAATCCGTGCCCCGGGGAGACAGCACACCTGGCGAGTCCATGGGTCTTCGCGACATACTTTGGCTTCGATCCCCCGCAGGAGGGAGTCTCCCACTACGAGTACTCTTCTCTTTCTCTTGCTGTAGGCCTTGGTTTGATTGCCTCCACTTGACTGACCTTCAGCCTCTTGCTCGCTGTCACGTTGGGTGCCCGGTAATCCGTCCTCTGCAGGCTGTCCTCTGCTCTCGGCCTCAAGTACCTGGACGCGGTTCCATAGCTCCACTGCTTCCAGAGGCGCAGAATGTCTTCTAGTTCTTCTGCTCCTAACAGTCACCCTTTTCCAGGGAGTTCCCCCTACGTTGTTTTCCCTTGCCTCGGCAGTCTCCGACTCTGTCTCATCCTGCCGTTGCCCTTCTGGCTCCTGTACTATGCTTTGCTGCTGTAGATCCACCGTTCTGTCTAAGAACTCTTCACTTTCTCTTATACTCCTGAGGGTTGACACTTGCTGCTCCAGTCCTCTGACCTTTTCTTCCAACAGCGTGACCAGCTTGCACTTGTTGCACGTGTAGGCCATGTTGATCTCCGGCAGGAAAACAAACATTGCACACCCCTTGCAGGTCACCACCACTGCAGATTCCTTTCCTTCCATAGTTCTCTGTTTCCTTTATGTTTCTGCCTTCCTAGAAAATTTCTTAGGGACCTCCCCCTTCACCTCCCCTGCCGAACTCCGCTGCCAAACTCCTGTTTGCTCTCCGTGTGCGCTCGCTCTGTTCGCTCGCTCTCTGGGAGCCTGCCCGCTTATCACAGGCCCGAGAACAGCTGGAGCCTCTCTCCTGTGCTTCTGCTCAGCTGGGAGTCAGGAACAGAATCATGAGGTAGGGCAAGGGAATCCTGCCTGCATCGCTGGAGGGCCGCTGCTGCCAGTCAGTGTGGACAATACTGGTCTCGGTGGCCTGGCAGGGGTGCAAGTCAGGAGAAGGCTGCTTCCAACGTCCCTGTGTCCTTGGTCTGATCCAGTTTCGGGGCTCTTCTCATGCTCTTATGTTGTGTGGATGCTATCCACACAATTACCTTTGTGCATTGTATGGGTTTCTGGAAAGCTGGGGGCCTGGGGTCTCTCCCTGTAACACCTGCATTGCAGCTGATGCCCTGTGCTAATAGAAGCTTCCAAAACCCTGGTTCATCCGCACCCTTTTTGTCCTGCCATCCCTGCCCCGCGCCGGCATCAGCATCTCTTTGTCTCTGGGTCAGAACATTTCTGTTACCAGGGTGGCCACATCATTGCAACCCTAGTGAGCCAGGCACGAGGAAGAAAAACTCCACCAGCCCCATAGAGTTGCGGCTTGTAAATGCCTGCACAGCCCTTTTGTCAGCTGGAAAGATCAGAACAGCTTCCGTGGGGTCCCAGGGATCTCCCACCCAAACACTAATCAGACCACCACCTCCTTAGCTTCATCTGTACAGTAAGGTGAGTCACTCCCTGGCCCTTTGCTGAGCCAGAGAGAGATCGGGAGCCCCGTGCGCGGCAAGGAAGGCGGAATGCTGATCCCATGCGGCACGGCATCCCAGAGACGGGAGCCCATCCAACTAGGAGAAATGCTACGTGGCACGAGAAGAATAGATCTCCCTAAAGGCAGACAGACATTCCAGCAATGAGGAAACATGGAATGCATCCATATATCAGTACACTATCCCAGACAAGCCTGTATGTTTGCCAATTGCCAAAGCGCAGAGCATCAGCTTGAAGGCCTGAGGATGGGGCGGGAGGGAGGAGGGGTCTGCCAGCGCCGCTCCCGTCCTCGGGCCTTCGCGCTGCTGCCCTCCACTCTGGCTCCTTGTGTCTGAAGCCAGGATGTCGGTGGCAGCCCAGGTGAGGGCTCACGGTGCTGCGTCCCACTTGATCACGCCAGACAGTGCAGTTCCAACCAGATTCTTTATTGCTACAAGCAGTAACGGAAAGTCCAACCACCTTACCCCAGTCCAAGAAACAAGCCAAAGTTGAGACAGCCCAGGGCTCAGAGGGTCGGAGATCAAGGTTCAAGAGTCCAAAGTCCAAGTCCAAAGCCGTAGCAGCCCGGAGTTCCGATCAAGGGAATCAAGGAGCGTAGAAGCCTTGCCAGGTAACAGCGTCGTTGCTTTCTACACGGAGCACGGGTCAGCAGCTAGACTATGAACCCTGACCCAGCCTCGATCGCAGTCCGAGTCCGATTCTGGATCTCGGCACGGGTACCGGGCCAGGAGACACCTGCTACGCCTCCTTCCGCTCACGTGCCGTTCAGCCGGGCGTTCCTCCTGGCGTCTTTGGGCTGGCCGGTCGCAACCCTGTGGGGCCCTCCTCCTGGCAGCCCACGGCCAGCGCCTGCAGCCGAGAATTCTCCATCGGCCCTCCCGGCTCCTGCTCCCCGGGGGAGGGGGGGCTGTCCAAGGTCGCCTGGCCTTGGCTGTGCAAGCAGCCCCAGGTGTGAGCCCTTCTTCACCCTGCACCAACTCCTCTTCTGAGCCAGAGCTGGTGCTGAAGCAAGGCCCCACACACGGCTACAAGGGACTAGCATCCAGAGTACCTGTTCTACTGTATTTAAAATATATTGAGCTGCCATGAGAACTATCCTTAGGAGGCAGGGTATCATTAAAAAAAAGAAAGAACAGCCAGTGCTTCAGCGTCCTGCAGTGGCATGAAAATACCCTGCAGCAGGGGCAGAATGATGCATGTCCCTGCACGGAGAACAAGGAACGGCTGGGCGCTTCAGAGGAACAGGAGACTCCTGGCCCCTCCAGCCAAGAGTTGCCTGCTCAACCTGCAGCCGCTCTCCAGTGGAGAAGGGTCTTTCCCAACACCGCCTACCTGATCTCTTTTTAAAAACTGGAGGCTCTAGCAGGGCTTGACCCTGGGTCCTTCTGCATCTAAGAGGATGTGTGCATGTTTTTCCACGATCTGTGGTTCCTCCCACATGAGGAAGTTGCGTAGCGCCCACATCACGGACAGAACAGAAAGATCCCTGATTCATGAAGCAGATACGGTGCTGTTTGATGCAACAGGCTTGGTTTGGAGATAAATGCGTTATCAGATCTTCACTGGCTTCCTGTCCCTTTCTAGGCACAATTCAACGTGCTGCTTTTGGCCTATAATTTCCAGAGGGGTCGCAATGTTAGTCTGTTGCAGCAAAAACAAGTTGTGGGGGCACCTTAAAGATGCTGAAATGACCAGTGGCCATGAAAGCTTACACCAATAAATGTGTCTTTAAGGTGCCACAAGACTGCTGTTTTGACTAATAAAACTCAAAATGGCCTGGGGCCAGGATTCCTGGAAGCCACACCCCCCACGGCCTTCCCCATTCACCTGCCTGCTTGCTGAGTTGTCTCATTTGTGAGCCAAATTCTGTATAGGTGCCCAACCCGGTTTCAAAGCAGCAAAACTGCCTGCGGAGGTGACAGGATTTTTAGGAAGGCATAACCACATGCTCCCCCCCCCGCCCCCGCTGTGACAAATTTCCACCACAGGCAGCACAGACACAAAAGCAGGAATCACCTCAGCAATCCCCGCCCCCAGACACAGGGGTGATGCTACGGTTAGGAGACTTTCCACACACACAGACAGACACGCACGGCAGAATTCCTGGTCTGCAGCTTACCATGCATTTTGGTGCTAGCAGGTCAGGCCCCATTTTGACCACCTCCTTCTAGCTTCCAAATTGGAGAACAATCCCTGCCTGGGGGATAAAGGGGGCTGCTTTGACTCATCCTCCCCAATCAGACTGAATTACTTAGTCTGCTCCGAGGAAAGAAAACTCCTGGGAAACCCTCCATGCCCTCCTGAAGCAGAGCTCCCTCCAAGGGCTAACAGCCTCCCCCCCCCCCCCCCCCCCCATCATTCAGCACAAACAGGACTCGAAAGACGCCAGCGGGAACCAGCAGTCGGCCTCTGCCTGCAGCTGCTGGAAGGAACTCTCTCAAGACACACACACACACACCCCATGTGCAACCCTGCACTTGCGTTGCGCTGCCATCACACTTAGAAGCACCGGAAAGCCCCGAGGGGCTGGTGGGCGGGATGCACAGCAGAGCACAGAGGGAAGACCAAGGCTCTTCCGTCTGTGTGGAGTGCATTGGCGCATGAACTGTGAGAGTCAGCCATACAGGAGGGGAGCGTGTGCACACAGGCTAGATTTCGGGCGCCATGCAGGGCAGAAGATCGTGGCGTCTTCCTCCTGTGCCAACACCTGCCAGACGGCTGATGTAGTAGCAGTGACTGGGGCAGGGCACCACTTGGGCGGTTCCCGCAGACGACAGGCAGCCATGGCCCAGCCCCAGACAGGCTGCACTGCGCCCTCCTCCCTGTCCACCACAGGTGGGCAGGCACAGCCCCACCAACCCAGGAGGCAGCATCCCGTCCCGGCTCTCCTCTACCAAGCCTGCGCAGCGCCTGGCAGACAGCGGGCACAACACAACCATGAAGGAACCACCGGTGAAGCCACAGACGACAGCCGTGGGTGGCTTTCCTTTCTCGGGCGTCAGAGGTCCAGCCCATCCATTGGGTGTAACTTAGCTGGGCTGCATCATTCCCTGCCTCTACAGCCAGGTGAGTCGCCATCAGCGGCGAAGTGGCACAGGGGAGAGCGAAGAGGGTGGAGAGGGCAGTGGCCCAGCCCAGCCCAGCCAGCTGCAGGGCAGACAGGAAGGCGGAGAGGGGTTACCCAAGCCGGAATACACAGAGGCAGCAACAGCAGGTCTGATTGGGGAGGGGCTTGCGCCCCTCCCACTGGGGGTGGGGCTGCTCTTCCTGGGCCTGCTCCGCTGCCCAGCAGAGCCCTTGAAGGCACCCGCCTGAACCCTAACTGGCTTCCTCAACTGCAAGCTGGTGCCTTATCCGGGGCCAGTCTGCCTACCTTGACACCCATTTCAGGTGAAGGAATTTCTCAGCCACCTACAAGCTGGTCCTTTTAATGGAGATGGCAGAGACTGAAGCCAGGAAGTTCTGCAGGCAAAGCGGGTGCTTCCCCCCCCCCAAGCCACGGGCCCCGCCCCGCCCAGGGAGCTAAATGGAGCGCCTGGCACCAATGCCCGCGGTCAGCGCTCATCCTGGCGAGGGTGGCCGAGGGGCGATGCCTGCACTACAGCCTGCTGTGCCTGCCTGAGGCAGAGCTGCTTTTTATGACCTTGGCGGAGGAAGTCCTCCTCACGGGATGTAAGGAGCAGCATTCTCATCCCTTCCTCCCTGTACTTTGGAGAGCCTTGGCCGAGTGCCTGTACCTCGTGGAGCAGGATTTGGGCATCTGAGCTTCCCTGGCCAGCCTGGATTGGGGCTCGCAGAGCAATGGGGTCTGTTGAGACCTTTGGCCACTGTCCTGCTCTCCTCCTGTGCCCCGTGCCATGAGCCACCACTGGGTCAGACCAGGGAAGGTCCGGTATACCTTCGCCTGCGGTCAAGCAGGACACGAAGGCAGCAGCCCTCTTCTCCCGTGTCGCTGCGCAGCAAAGGAGAGGCTGAGAGGTAGGCCGGCTCCCCCAACAGCCACTTCTGTGGATCAGCCAAGCCCACTTTCAAAGCCACGGAACCCTGCAGAGCCATCAGTGCAAAGTCCTCCATTTTCTCTCCCCATCAGAACCACTGAACTCTAAAGCACCCCGCTCCCTCGTGCTGGTAGGGACGGCGCCCCACCAAGCCCGCCACTGTAGTTGCCTCCCCCCCCCAAGCTCTTCCCCTCCTGCAAGACCCTTTTCATAGAATCATAGAAAAGTAGAGTTGGAAGGGGCCTACCAGGCCATAGAGTCCAACCCCCTGCTCAACGCAGGAATCCAGGTCAAAGCATCTCTGACAGATGTCTGTCCAGCCGCACCTTGAATGCCTCTTCCAGAGTGGGAGAGCCCACGACCTCCCTAGGTAGTTGATTCCATTGTCTTATTGCTCTGACAGTCAGGAAATTTTTCCTGATGTTTAGGTGGAATCTAGGTTCCTGTAACTTGAGCCCATTATTCCGTGTCCTGCAAACTGGGATGATCGAGAAGAGATCTTTGCCCTCCTCTGTGTGACATCCCTTCAAGTACTGGAAGAGTGCTATCATATCTCCCCTCAGTCTCCTCTTCTGAAGGCTAAACATGCCCTGTTCTTTCAGTCTCTCCACATAGGGCCTTGTTTCCAGTCCCTTTATCATCCTTATTGCCCTCCTCTGAACCCTCTCCAGTTTGTCTACGTCCTTCTGAAAGTGTGGTGCTCAGAACTGGACGCAGTACTCAAGATGAGGCCTAACCAGTGCTGAGTAAAGGGGAATTATCACTTCACGTGATTTGGAAGCTATACTTCTATTAATGCTGCCCAAAATAGCATTTGCCTTCTTTGCAGCCACATCACATTGCTGGCTCATATCCTTCTCACTTGTAGTATTGTTGAGCCAAGTGTCCCCCATTCTGTAACTCTGCATTTGGTTTCCTCTCCCTAGGTGCAGCACTTGGCGTTTATCCCTATTAAATTTCATTCTGTTGTTTTCGGCCCAGCGCTCCAGCCTATCGAGATCTCTTTGAATTTTGTTTCTGTCTTCCAGAGTATTAGCTGTTCCACCCAACTTTGTGTCATCTGCAAATTTGATAAGCATTCCCTGCACCTCCTCATCCAAGTCAATAATAAAAATGTTGAAGAGCACTGGGCCCAGGACCGAGCCCTGTGGCACCCCGCTCACTACCTCTCCCCAGTTTGAGAAGGAACCATTGATAAGCACCCTTTGAGTCCGATTCTGTAGCCAATTGTGGATCCACCTGATCGTTGTTCCATCTAGCCCACTTTTAGCTAGCTTGCTAATCAGGATATTGTGAGGCACTTTGTCGAAAGCTTTGCTGAAGTCCAGATATACTATGTCCACAGCATTCCCACAGTCCACAAGGGAGGTTACCCGATCAAAAAAAGAGATCAGATTAGTCTGGCAGGAATGGGTGACCAGAATTCAAGCCTGCATTAAACAAATTTCCGTGTTGAAAGGGTTTTAATTAATTTGCTTGGTGGAGCATATTCTAGAACAGAAGGAAGGGAGGGGGCGGCAGCAGCTTGAGGGGAAATGGGTGTGTTCCGATCATGATCAGCCTCCAGAAGCAACGACTCAGGAACACACCATATTTCAGGAGAAGACACCCTCACTAAAGGGAAAAGGCAACCTCTGCACCCATGAAAAGCTCAGCTTGATCAGCTAAAAACAAAGGGCCACTGCCCAGGCCGCTTCTTCCCCCTCCCCAAGACCTCAAGGAGGCAGGAGCAAAGACAGAGCTCAGCCTAGCAGACAGGAAGGGGCCCCGGGCGGGTGGGCGATGCCCGCTGCTAAAGCTTCCCCCAGAAGCAACCGCGAGAGCCGTGCCCAGCCCCAGAGCTACGGCAGAAGAGCTTCTGCCAACTAAAGCTGTGTTGGGAATCGGTGGGAGGGAAAGGGAAGCAGCTCACTGCTCACGGCCTGCGAGAGAGCAATCAAGCCCCTTCCCAAACCCTGTGGCCTGGGAGGACACACCGGCACACTACCAGCCCTGGCTGCCCTGCACCACTGCTGCCCCCCCCCCCCAGGAACAAGGGTTCCAGGAAGGACTCTGTACACGCCCTGCCCTGCCCTGCCCTGCCCGCGCCCGCTCGGCCCTAGCCGCCGAAGCACCAAGCCCTTGGGACCCACACGTCCCATCCCGTCTCCACCACCACCACCCCTGCGAAGCCCGCTAACGTGCTGAGTGTGAGCGGCAGCGGCCACTGGCCGGGGCAAGTGGAGCTCTGCAGCCACCGGCCTGCCCACGGGCAAGGCACTCCGCCCTCAGTCACAGCCACCCACTCTGTTCTCCGACTGCTGCCAGCCTGGTCAGGGTCCTAGAAAGTGGCCGATTCCGGCAGCAGACAGCAATGGGGCCCAGAAAGGGCCGGACGCTCGGCCCCGTGCCCGCCAGGTGCCCCATCAGCCACGCTGCACCCGGGGCCACCAGGGCCTGTGCCCAGGCAATGCCAATGCAGGGCCACGGCCCGGTCCGCTGTTTGCCAATGGTGACAGGATTTCCTTGGGCTGGGGCTGATCCAGACCAGCCTTGCTCCCGGCTCACTGCAGCACACAAACATCTTCTCCCTCCTCGGCAGCAGCTTTGGGGGGCTGGGGGTCCTCATCTTGCAGCAGGGGCGGTGTCTCTGCCCCACCAGCCGGTGCCTCCCGCAGCCCCAGCAGCAGGTCTCGGCTCTCGCTGGGGGGCAAATTGCTCAGGTAGTACTGGGGGGCCAGTTCTGCCAGCCTGTGGGGGAAGAAGACTTAGCGGGGAGCGGGATGTGGAGGAGGGGCAGAGAAAGACACCCCTGGACATAGACGTCCGCCTCCGCCCCACGGCGCACACCAAAAGAAAGCGTTAGCCCTTGTGGAGGGTGGAGATGGAGGACACGTGACACTGACACACTGACACACACACACACACACACCGTGAGCACTCACATCTTTGGCTGGATCTCGGAGACGATGCTCAGGCAGTTATCCTGCGAGATGGTGAACTCGTGGTAGAGCAGCCAGGGCGGAGGGCGGGGGGGTGGGCGCCGCAGCCGGTAGCCGCAGCCGGGGGGCAGCTGAGCCACGTGCTTGTGGGTCAGCAGCAGATAGTTGCCGGAGCCATCGATGTCCTGGGCGACCTGCATGCAGCGGGAGAGGGAGAGGGCTGGGCCAGGACTGCCCCGGGAGAGCGCCCGCTTGGCACGCGGAGGGGCCCCGAGCCGGACTCCGGCAGTGCAGAGCCCTTGGAACACCACGGCTGCCGGTCAGAACAGGCGATCCTGGGCTGGGTGGGCCGAGGCTCAGCGGAGGTCAGCCGCTCTGCCCCCCCCTCCAGCCACAGGGCCCCTCCCCCCTCACACACACACACACACAACACACACACACACACACACGCCTGCATTTCGGGGGGGGGGGAGGTGTGTGTGGCACCAGGACTCTCAGCTCCAGGCTGAACCCCGGACGTTCCCAGCAACACTCACCCAATTGGCATTCAAGGTGCGGCTGGACAGCCATCTGTCAGGGATGCTTTGACCTGGATTCCTGCACTGAGCAGGGGGCTGGACTCGATGGCCTTGTGTAGGCCAACTCCCACACAACTCCTCCCTTCCCGCCACCCCACTCTCTTTGGAGACCGAACGAGAGTGAAACAGGCAAGGGACCCCAGGCCATGCCTGGGGGGGGGAGGGGGGAGGCTCTGACCCCAGCACAGCGCATGCGCCCCCAGACCCTCACAACCCAGCAAGGAGCTGTGCAGCTCCTCCGCTCTCAGGCCAGGCCTCAGCAAGGGGCTGGCAAGCACCCTGCCCTCCCCTGGGCAAGCGGGGCAGAGCTCCGGCCCCTCCAGGCCACTCCCTCCACAGCCTCCCAAGCGCCCCTCCGGCCCACTGCCGGCTTCCGGTCCTGCGCTCCTCCTTGCAGGGGGCTCCAGTGCTAAACGCCCCCACCCACCACGCTCCGCCCAGGCACCGGCACGGCGGCAGCCCTACCTTGAGGAAGAAGCCCGAGAGGAGGGCCTGCGTCAGCCGGAGGACGTTGCTGTCCGTGCCAAAGGCTGGCGGGGAAATGGGCAGCTCGATCCGCTGCATGGCCTCCAGGAGCTCTGCCCGTACAGCCCCCGCCAGCCGCAGCGCAGCCTCACTCACCGCGTGCTTCCGGCACCAGCTCTCCGGGTCGCTCTCTGAGGAGGGCAGGAGGAGGAGGAGTGGGCACAAAGACGGGAAACCACCGGCCCGGAGGGCCCGCCACCCCGCCCCTTGCTCAAGCCCCCCTCCCCCGGCACTCACGCTGCTGGAAGGCGTGGAAGACGTTGATGAGGGTGAAGTGGTCCCCTGCGGGGTGCAGGAGGGTGCGCTGCCGGGCCGCCACCGCCTCCTCCCAGCGCGACGCGGGGGTCACGAAGCACGGCCAGGCTGCAGGCAGAGGGAGGCGAGCTGAGGCCGGGAGCAGAGTGGCCGAGGCCGCCCCAGCCTCCCCGCCGAGGGATGGCGGCCCCCTGGCCGGGAACCAGAGCAGCGTGGGCAGAACGGGCGACTGCGGGGGCACCTTACGGAGCAGCATCGCTGCTGGAGCCTCCAAAGCCCAGTTGCTGGCGCCATGGATGGAGGAGGGTCTCGGGCTTGGGAGGGGAGGGTCTCGGGCTTGGGAGGGGAGGGTCTCGGGCTTGGGAGGGGAGGCCCGCGGCCTGGACTGTTGCCCCAAGGGGTCTTTTCCTGCTTTCTGCTTGGGGGCAGTGGGTGGGACTGGCCTGTGCCTTCCTTGGCCCCCGGAGCTAGCTGAGGAGGCGGGGGGGGCACCTCCCTCCCCCTTTGCTGCAGGAGTTGAGCAGCCGTGTTCCTGAGGGAGGTGGGGCGCAGCGACACCCGGCCACCCCTACCTGTCAGCATCGCGGCCAGCGTGAGCATCTCGTGGACACAGTCAAATTCGCAGGAGGCCAGGAGGGCCTTGGCCAGCTGGGGGTCGAGAGGGAACTCAGACATGATGATGCCCACCTCGGAGAGATTCCCGTCATCATCCAGCGCGGCCAAGTAGTCCAGGTCTTCCAGGGCCTGCATGAGAGACTCGGGGGCTGGGTGGGAGTGCGGGGGGGGGGGTGTCACTGAGGCGGCTAGACTAGTGCCAGCCCTTCTGCCCCCGAGCCCAGCACTCCTGACCCATTTTATTTTATTTATTATATTTATACCACGCCTTTTTTCCTGCAGGGAACCCAAGGCAGCTTACATAATCCTCCTTCCTCCTCTCCATTTTATCCTCACAACAACCCTGTGAGGGAGGTGAGGCTGAGAGTCAGTGACTGGCCCAAAGTCACCCAGTGAGTTTCATGGCCGAGCAGGGACTAGAACCCGGATCTCCCAAGTCCCAGTCCAGCACTCTCACCACTACGCCACGCTGGCTCTCATCCCCCCTGGCCCCCAAGTCCCACACACCTGGCCTTTCGAGGAAGTCGCACTGGCCCATGTCCGCAATGTCCAGCCTCTTGAGCAGCAGCACCAGCCGGCTGAGCTCCGCCTCGGTGATGGGGGCCGTAGGGAGGGCCGGGAGCCCCTCCTCGTAGGCGGCCTCGGAATAGAGGCGCAAGCAGGACCCTGCAGCGCGGAGCATGGGAGGAGACACCGTGAAGCGGGGGGGGGGGCGGACGCTGTAGAAGAGGCCCCCCCGCCCCACGGGACTCACCTGGAGGGTCTCCCGCTGCCCTGAGCCTCCGCGCCTCCGCCTGCTTCTTGCTTATGGGGCGCACGTCCTGCGACTGAGCCCGGATTCGTGGGTTGTAAACCTGCCCAGGGGACAGCAGCATGAGACGGATCCAGGAGGCAGAGGAAGGACTGCTTCACACGGCACAGGGTGCCACGCGGGTAGAGGCCCACTTGGGGGGATCTGCCGAGGCCCTGGAGACGGCTCTTCTGGCTAGCCGTGGCCGAGGGACGTGGGACCAAGGGAGGCAGCATGGCCCTGGTGGCCAGAGGCCGGGGCCAGCAAGGCGGGCCTCCCTGGAGCGTCTGCAGGGCCACTGTGGAGCTGCGGGGGGGGGGGGGGGGCTTCGGTCCGTTGTGGAAAGACAGACTTTTATTGTGCACACGCACCCCACGGGAAACAGAGGTGGGGGGGGCTCTGTGCCGGGTTTTGCTTCACCTCCCGCCCCCAAAGCGGCACTGAGCAACTGCAAGGGAAGCCCAGCCCAGCCCCCCAATGTGGCCAGCCGGGAAAACTGGCAGGAGGAGCACCGCCCCTCACGCTGCCCTGCTCTCCAGGTCATTGCCCCCAGACCCAGGACCCCCCCCCCGACTCACACTGCGCAGCTCCAGCCCGGCGTCCACGATGTGCCTGACGCTGCCCACAGAGAAGGCGGCATCCGCCAGCCAGTGCGTGACGAGGATCCTGCGTGGCCGGCCTCCGCCGGGCTGGTCCAGGCCGGCCTCGTACACCCTCTGGACGCCACGCCCCACGCCTGGGTGAAGGGGCAGCACCAGCAGGGGGCCCAGGCTGGGATCCAAGGCCACCGCCTCCACACGGATGGCCTCACAACACTCCCTGATCTCCTGCAGGCGGGGCGGGGAGGAAAGGCCTCTTGTGAGCGCGGGGCGGGGAAGAATGCTCCCCTTGCTCCAAAAGGGAGAGAGAAGCGGCCCCGGAAGAGCCCCACAGGGGACACTGCGGAGGGGTCCCAGGCAGGCCTGCAGGTCCGAGACCCCTCTTGCTACACAACACTCCCAGCAACAGCCTCTCCCCACTGCCACCTGCCCCCAGCACACCCAAGTGAGCCCCTCCCTGAGGAGCCCTGGAAGGTGGACCGGCGGCAGCCCCCTTCTCCCCCCCCCGAGCCCCAGATCCTCAGGCCCGAGCCCACCTGCTCGCTGGCCAAGAAGACCATGACGTCGCCAGGCTCCTTTTGCCGGTGGAGCTCCAGAACGGCCTGCCAGGCTGCCGAGACGTGCTTCCCCGGCAGGGGCTCCCGGTATGCCAAGCGCGGGGCCGGGCCCAGCCCCTCCACCCGGACCACGGGAGCATCCTGGCAGAAGCGGCGCAGGGGCTCCTCCAGCGGCGGCTCCGTCACCACCACCAGGCGCAGCTCCGGGCGCTGGCGCTGCATGTCCTTCAGCAGCCCCAGCAGCAGGTCGGTGGGCACGGTGCGCTCCTGGGCCTCGTCCAGCACCACCACCCCGTACTGCCGCAGCAGCGGGTCCGACATCATCTCCCGCAGCAGGACCTCATCCGAGCAGAACCTGCAACCCACAAGTGGCCTGTTGGACGCGTGCGCGGCCGGGCCGGATCCTCTGCCCAGCTCCTTAGCTGGGGCTCTCCCCTCACCTCCGGCGCACGAGGACCCTGCCCGGACCCCGGAACACCTGGACCCACCCGGAAAAGGCCGAGGAGCCCCACGGGCCAGGCACACCACCTGCCCCCCCCGCCCCCTCTGAGAGGCACCTGTGATGCTCGCGACCTGGCCCCTCTGCTTCCCCCAAACAAGAGGCAGGAGAATCCAGCAGCCAGCCCCGCCCCCCCCCACCCTTCTCCCCATCAGAGGTTGCAGAAGGGCGGCCCTTCGGCATGGATCGGCACAGCCTCCTCCAAGGAGTCCGCAGCTGCTCCAGGATGCAGCCCAAGCCGAAAGGAGGGGCCACACTCCAGCCACCCAGGCTCACGCTTGCCTTTCGACCGCACCGACAAGGCTGCCCGGAGGCCAGAGCCAACTCCCCCACCCGTCGCCAATTCCTTTCCTACACAGCTGAACGAGAGACCAGCCTGGATCTTCTGTGGGAGACCTGAGCAGGTGTCACCTGTGGGAGGCCGGCTGCCTCCTCGTGACACTCTGGACCCCAAGAGGGTGGGTGGATGGGGTGCTGGCTCACCGGGGGGGGGGTTTGGCAGGAGACGAGCCATGTCCCAAACACACAGTGCTGGGGAGCGCAATTTGCAGCCGGCCCAAAGGGAGGCATGCACAGCGGGACCAACCTTTATCACAGAAGCACCCCCCTTACCTGAGCAGAGTCTCCGAGGTGCAGCAGTCCTCATAGGGGACACCGTACCCCACCTCATGGCCCACGTTGAGGTCCATCTCGTCGGCCACGCGCAGGGCCAGGCTGAGGGCGGCCAGGCTGTGAGGCTGAGTGCAGACCACCTGCCCATGGGCAAACTGTCGCGAGAGGGCATGCTCCGTGCACCACTGAGGCACCTGGGCAAGGGGGGGGGGGACAGAGGAGGTGAGGCAGGGCTCGGCCAACCATGCAGAGCTGCCCAGAACAGGGCCACCCGCTCTCGTTGTGCCCCTACACTTGCGGACAGGCAGGGGGAAGCTGGAAAGAGAACTGCGAGTGACAGGAGGGCACAGGAGGAAAGGCCCAGGTCAGAGAGCTCTGCCAGCCCCTGAACACAGGAAGTCATCAGGCAGCCCAGGGTGCACCCAGCCCAGGACTGCCTGCTCTGATGGGAACTCTCTGACCTGGGCCTTTTCATTTCAGAAATGAAATGAAATGAACTCTCCGACATCGAGTCTGGGGTCTTTTGCATGCCACGCACATGCTCTGCTGCTTCCAAGCTAGGCCACCTGCGGGGGGGGGGGGGGGGGGGGCACATGCCAGCTGCCGACTTCAGTGTCAGGGTCTGTCCTGCAGCGCCATCTGGTGGCAGCTTTGCATATAACCGGCCGCAGGGCTTCGCAGGGTGTGAGCCCTGGCTGGTAAACCCTTGCAGAGCTCAGGCCCAGACCAGCAGGCACTCCCAGGTGGGCTCATGCGGACCAGCTGGGAGCTGCCAGGGAAGGGCTATGTAAGAGCTGCATTTCACCTCCAGCCTTTGCCACAGCAACGTGGCCTCTCGTGCCAGCTGCAGCCTGTTCCTGCTCGCCTGCCCCATCCAACCTTGCCTCGCCATGCTTGACCTCCTGCTAGTCCCGGAGTCCAGCGCTCCTGCCTCCGGCCCTGCTGAGCCTGGTATGTCTTGGTTCCCGTTCCTGCCTCTTCCTGGACCCTGCCACTTGCCTTGACCTGTGCTTGGACTCTGCTTGACCTTGTGCCTGTTGCCTGGACTTGCCCTCTGCCTCTGGCCCGTTTGGACTCCTGTTGCCCTGAACCCGTGCAGAACCTTGGGCCTGTTGTCTGTATCCGCCTCCATCTTTCCCGGCCCTGGCGTTCCAGCCCTGAACCCTCGCCGCCCACGACCCGGACCCTGACATTCAGTCCCACCAGTCTGCAAAATGGAACTGATAGAAACGTGCCTGACGGAGGTTGGGAAAGGCAGGCAAAGTAAAGACCGCAAAGTGTGTTTCCTGGTAGAAAGGCAGAGGGTATAAATCAGAGAGAGAGAGAGAGACCTTTCTTCTGTGAATCGTTGCAGCAGCGAGGAGGCGGACCCGAGGTAGCCAAGCAGGAAGACGGCAGGTCTAGGTAAGAGTGGAAACCCAGCAGGAAGCCCCTCCCCATTCTTTCCCCTGCCCCCCACCAGGTCCCTGGACGGAGAGAGGCTGGGCTTTACAGATGGGTTGCCAGGCTGCCAGCAAGAGGCCTGGGGGCCGGGGAGTGCAATGTGGTGAAGGAGGCCTCACATTAACCACAAAGACACACCCCAGGCAGAGAGAAACATTCTCAATGTATGTCAGGCCCCTGTCCAACCCAGACCCCGGAGGCCCCGAAGAGGGACGCTGTGGAAGCCCCGCTCCCACGGAGGAGCCGGAGGGACCTGCAGCAGGCCGAGGGCAGCTGGAGGATGCCTCACCGCCCCCGCTACACAGCCCCCATTCCCCCGTTTTGTGTCCCCCTTAGGACTCTTCTTCCAAAGAGTGGGAGCCCCTTCTTCCATGCAGCTCCCCCCAGCGGGTCTCCCCTCCAGGCAGCTTTGAGGGCCAGCCCTGCTTAGCTTCAGCAGGAGAACTGCACTGCATGCCTGAAGGTGGGACTGCACTGAGGCGGATCTGGGTCCAGCACTTGCTGCTGCGCCCCATGTCAGCTACCCCAACACAGATCCACAGAATGCCCACGCACACACCACAGCAGCAGCAGCACCTTATCCTCCACAGGGAAACTCTGTAAAGGGGAACCTGAATTCCCAGCACCCGCAGGAGTCCAACAGGGCTTCTCTTCTATTCGTTAAGAGTCGTCCACAATGATCTCCTCCTAGAATGGCTGGGGACACCAAGCGGCGTGTCCTTTATAATTTTAACGCGGGGACTGAGAGATTGCTTTTGGTCAGTGCTTGTCAAGCAAGACGTCATTGGAATGAAGGGCGGCGGCGGGGACGACGACTGGCAAGCGCCAGTTAACGCTTTTGTTCTCTGCCCTCCCCATGCCCGGGATGGCGCACAGCAGCCAGACATGCCTCTGCTGGGACGGTGCTCCAGCTCACGTGCCCTTCCTGCCGTGCCCACAGCTCTGCTGCTGTGAGAAGAGCTCCACAGGCAAAGGTCCCCACCCAGGCCAAAGTCTGCCTGCCTCCCTCCGGCTTACACTGCCACATCGGGAAAGACTCTGTCCACGTGGCCAAGGGCTCCCCGAGCAGTTCTTTTGCATGGCTCTCCCACCAGGGGTGGCTGCCTGGCCCAAGGCCAGGGCTAAGGTGAGCTTTGCTACCGGTGAGGGCCAGAGCTGATTGCAAATAAGGAAAAACAAGCCAGCCCCCCACCAAGGAAAAGTGGAGTTGTGCCACAAAAGCCCCGGCCCACAGATCAGCAAGCCCAACAAGAGGAACCAGGCATTTCCAGAGGTTGTGACAAGCGGCAGAGCTCCTGCTTGGCATGCAGCCAAGTCCCAGGTTCAGCCCTTGGCCAGATTTGCAGTTACGGAGATCTCCGGTATCAAGGCTAGGAAAGGCCTCTCCGCCGAGGACCTGGGAGAGCCAACACCAGTCCAAGGAGCGAAGAGGCAAACCACAGGTCTCGCTCACCACAGGTCTCGCTGCACAGCACCCACCACAGCCACTCTTGGACTGCGGCTGGGAGCCTGCCTCCCCCTTAGGGCCCCGCTCCCTCCCTCCCCCGGCCGTTCCCACGGCCAAGCCCACTCACCTGAGTGCTCTTGCCAGTGCCTGGCTCCCCAGAGACCAAGACGATGCCAGCGCCCCCCTCCAGGTGCTCCATGAAGACGTACTTGGCGCCCCAAATGGGGAGGGTGCGGCGCTGGCACAGCAGCTCATAGTAGCGAGAAGAGAAGGGCAGCCCATCGTAAGGGTTCACCTCCAAGTCGCCATCACAGCCCACAGACAAGCCTTCAGCATGGTGGTGGTCCTCGTCGTCCTCCTCCTCCTCCTCCAGGAGGGAGCTCAGCCCCTCTGCCTGATGCAGGGGGCTACGGGAGCCCTCTGCTGCCGCCATGAAAAACAGGCCCTCAGGGTCTCCCAGGAAACCTGCAAAAAGGAAGGGGGGGTCAGCATAGCAAAAGGGATCAAGGATGACCCCAGGCCCCTCATGTGGGAGTTGATGCCTGCTGGGGAAGGAGGGGGAGGCAGGACCACACCCGCTCCATCACCTCTGCCTGCGGGGTCTGGCGGGCAATGTGCCCGCAGGTCTCCTCCCCAGCCCGGCCCAACCGTGTACCATCGGCAGAGCGCTTGTGCACCTCAGGAAAAGGGCCACAAACCCCAGAGGGCCCCAGGGCTCCGGGTGGAGGAAGGGAAGCTACTTCCTGCCTTCAGTGGGGGCCCTCAGTCTGGCCCAAGGGAGACCCGCCCTGCCGCTGGCTGCACCCCTTGCTGGCGTCGTTGCATTTTTACATTATATACTGTAGTTATTAGGACTGTGCTTTTCATCTGCACTTTATTCCTGTTAACCACCTTGAGCACCATTTCGGGTGAGATAGAAAAGAAATAAACAAGTAAATCCCAGTGCCTGTGAGAGGGTGAAGTGCCGGGTGGGCTCAGTGCCGCCGTCGCCAGGACCCCGGCCCATAGGCGGGCGAGGGATGTGGCTAGCGGGAGCCGCCTTCACTGGCCACCCGCCTCTTCACAGCAAGCCAAGAGCGGCGGGGCGAACCTGCGGCCTACCTGTGCGTGAGGGGGGTCGCCAGAGGGCCCCCTGCTCCCCCCCGCCGCCGCCGCCGCCGCCGCCAGCCAGGAGCAAGGAGCTTCCTTGTGGCCAGGCGCCGGGCCGGGGCGAGCGGGCGGGCCCTTTCCCTGCGGCGGACACGTCAGCCGGGGCGGGCGGCTCGGGATCGGGCTCGGGCTCGGACCGCCCCCGGGGCAGAGCTGGCCCGGCTCGGGGGGGGGGGGGGGGCTGCGGCGGGGGCTCCTCCCCCGCCTCCGGGTCTCCCCCTACCTGCGCCGGCGCACCTTGCGGGTGGGGGCGGGGCGAGGAGCATCACGTGAGCCCCGGGGGCGGGGCCCAGAGGTATTTCCGGCCCCGCTCCCACCTCCCGTGACGTCACGCACACCTGGCGACGAGGGGCGGGCGCCGTGGCTTCGAGGCCCCGCCTCCCTCCTCCCCGCCAGCCAGCCAGCCACTCACGTCTTCTCCCACTCCGCTAAGCCCTGCCCCGTCGGGCCCCCCCAAAGTCCTAGAGCGGCCGCCCCGTGGGCGCTCTCTTCGCGCCGCCGCCTGCTTCCTCCAGGCTCGCCCTTGCTTCGCGGGGCGGCTGCGGCTGCGGCCCCCGGCCGCCTTCCCGCCCCTTCCGCCTCTGCAGCCGCGCTTCTGCGTGCCCGACGACTGCGATGCCTCCTCCGCGCCTACGGGCAGGGAGAGCGACAGCCCTGCGGTGTCGTCCCCTCGCGCCCTCCGGCGCGTGTCCCGCTGCGCCTGGGCTCCGGGCAGGCCGGGCGGAGGGGAAAGGGAGGGTCGCTCTCGCGGCGGCTGCCCCCCCTGTCCGAGCTCGGGTCAGGCTCCCCCGCCGCCGCCGCCCGCGCAGCTCTCCCGGCTCCAGCCTCACCGTCTTTGGGGCACGAGGCAGAAACTGCTTCGCCCCTCCAAACGTTCATGCGTTCGTTTAGTGCATCTGGACAGCGGGTTCCTCTGATCTCCGCAGTTATGCAGGGTCGGGCCTAGTTAGTACTTGGCGTAGTGGTGAGGGTGTTGGACTGGGACTCGGGAGATCCGGGTTCTAGTCCTGGCTCAGCCATGAAGCTCACTGGGTGACTTTGGGCCAGTCACTGACTCTCAGCCTCACCTACCTCACAGGGTGGTTGTGAGGATAAAATGGAGGAGGAGGAGGAGGAGGATTATGTAAGCCGCCTTGGGTTCCTTGCAGGAAAAAAGGCGCGGTAGAAATATAATAAATAAATAAATAAATGAGTGACCGCCTTGGAATATCAGGTGCTGTAGGGCAGGACCAGAGCTCAGTGCAGAAGGTCCCAGGTTCGATCACCGGCATCTCCAGGTAGGGCTTGGAAAGAATCCTACCTGGAACCCTAGAGAGCCATTGTCAGTGTCAACAATACTGGGCTAGATGGACCAATGGCTTGACTCTGTATAAGGCAGCTTCCGATGTTCCTACATTTCGATACCACTCAAGAGTCAAAACATAAACAGTATAAAAGCCAGACATTTCAACACATTTAATGTCCAAAGTACTTTAAACTCTGTGTTGTCTGGTTGTGTTTTTATCTGCCATTTTTTTTGTTTCTATTTCTTGTTTTAATTGTTGTAAACTGCCTTGAGATCATTGATAAAAGACAGCATATAAATGTTTGAAATAACTAAAGGAATGGGGAGATGGCTGCTTAGCCTGGGGAAACTCGCTGCTCCCCCATCCTGTAAAATGGGCATAAAACGTCATCTGTGAGGAAATCCAGAAGCCTGGCAGTGCCTGCAGTAGATTTCATCCACTCATGGACGGCCGAATCCTGCAAATTCAGCAAAGGCTGCTGTGCTGCCTTCTCACTCGTGCCCACACAAGCAGGTCGGCCTAGTGCAGCAGCAGCAGCAGCATGAAGAGAACGCCCACATGCAGGAACAGCAGCGCACTTGCTATCAGAGACCTCAGCAAATGCAGGACCCCCCCCCCCAGTCACAAAATTGCTGGTCTATGCAGTATTGGAAGCAGCAACTGCCAGACAGCAACACCCGCCCTGCAGGGCTGACAGACACTTAAGAAGATCCACATTCACATCCCTGATCAGTCTTGGTGACTTTTTGCGGGCATTGGCAAAATGTGCCCCGTGGGGTTGCTGAGACAACTGCTGTGGTACATCTGCAAGGCACCTGGGCAATGACTGCTTGTCTGCTGGCTGACTTGGACACCACGGTTGCTGCAAGTCCAGAGGAGGTGTCCAGTGCTCCATGATCGGTTTCAGCTTTTGAGGCCTGATGATGTGGACAAGACGCTTGAGGCTGTGTGCCCAACTACTTCCGTTTTTACCCTGTGCCCTTCATGGCTGGTCTGAACTAGCCAGAGAGGACTGACTGGTTGGGTCCAGTGTGTGTTTGATGCATCGCTGAGGGAGGGCCGGGTGCCTGACATCTTGAAAAAGGCTTCTGAGGAGCACACTAGACCGAGAGGTTCTTCATAACTACCCCAGTTCCTGGGGAAGGTGCTGAAGAGGGTGGTGTTTGCAGCTTCAGACACTCTTGGAAGAAACAAGCGTTGGCTGCCAGTATGCTTCTGAGCCCAATTTAAGGTGCTAGTCTTAACCTATAAAGTCCTACAGGGCTTGGGAGTGTCTGACTTCCTGTAACTTCAGCCCGTTATTCTGTGTCCTGCACTCTGGGATGGTTGCTAAGAGATCCTAACCCTCTTCTGTGTGACAACCTTTCAAGTACTTGAAGAGTGCAGTCATATCTCCCCTCAGTCTACTCTTCTGAAGGCTAAACATGCCCAGTTCTTTCAGTCTCTCCTCACAGGGCTTTGTTTCCAGTCCCCTAATCATCTTTGTTGCCCACCTCTGAACCCTCTCCAGTCTGGCTACATCCTTCTTAAAGTGTGGTGCCCAGAACTGGACACAGTACTCAAGATGAGGACTAATCAGTGCTGAGTAGAGGGGAACCAGTACTTCACGTGATTTGGAAGCTATACTTCTATTCATGCAGCCCAGAATAGCATTTGCCTTTTTTGCAGCCACATCACATTGCTGGCTCATATTCAGCTTGTGATCTACAACAATTCCAAGATCCTTCTCACTAGCAGTATTGTTGAGCCAAGTGTCCCCCATCCTGTAACTCTGCATTTGGTTTCCTCTCCCTAGGTGCAGCACTTGGCATTTATCCCTATTAAATTTCATTCTGTTGTTTTCTGCCCAGGGTATAGGCTGTTCCACCCAATTTTGTGTCATCTGCAAATCTGACAGTCATTCCCTGCACCTCCTTGTCCAAGTCATTAATAAAGATGAGGAGCACTGGGCCCAGGTCAACCCCCCCCCCCCCGGAAGCTTACAGGTTATTAAAAACCACTATAATAGACTTGGGGGGAAATGTTTATGACAGATTTGAAAAGGCGTGAGTAAGTCAAGGAGGATGCCAATGTGGCTGATGAGCAGAGTCAAGGAAGCTATAAAAGGCTAGAAGGCTTCATCTAAATCGGGTGCGCAGCCGTTTCAGCCCTGAGGGCTGTATCCAGTGCCCGGTGGGAGGCCGGGGGCTGCCTGTGTGCGCAGCGCACACACGAGAGCAGCACACGGGCACATACACACTCTTTGCCTGCTGCAGACACGTGGGGCCGGTTCGCACGACACGGGAACCACGGGGGAGCGGAAGTCCCCTGCGGTTCCCATGTCGTGCGGGGACGGTCACGCACAGGAAGTGCCCAAAGTCACCACGGGCGGTAGAGGGGTAACTAAGGCCTCCCTGCATGTGGCCGAGGCATTGTGCAGACAGCGGGCGGCCCTCCCACGAGGGCTGCCACCTGCCGCACAGAGACGGCGGCCTGAGCTGAGGCTTTCGATGAGGCTTTCGATGAGGCTGCGAGCGGGCGCCCCTACCAGCAGCAGATGCAAGGTGCCGGCGCCCGAAGAGACCACCATGGGGGAGGGGTCGCATAAGCACCGCTCCACCAGGAGCTGGACCGGCTGGTGGTGCGCGCCATACGTGAAACGGGGCAGCCGCCAGACGACCTGGTGTCAGATATCGATGATGCCCTAGGTATGCAGGCGGAGGCCACCTGGGGCGGGCCCCGGGGCCCCGGTGTGGCTGGTGGCCCGCCCCCACTGGCACCCACAGTGGCACGTCCCACATCCCCGGAGGGGGCGGGCGGTGGCGGAATGGGCCAGGGAGGGGCACTGGGGGGGCAGCACGGGGGAGGGGGAGGCTGAGGCTGCCGACCTGGCCCCGGAGAAGGGGGGGAGGGGAGGGGCGCTGGGGCGCGAGCCCCTCAGCAATGCGGAATGTGTAGCGCGTCTGCGCTGCAGCCGGTGGGAGGACAGTGTGGCTCGCCAGGGAGCTCGTGGCGGCCACTGAGGAGGCCTGGGAGCACTGCCTCGCAGCCGTGGGGCTTATGGAGGGGAGGGGAGGGAGGATCGGTGGCGGGAGGTGGACCAACTGCTGGCTGTCTGGGCGGCCACCACCTAGTGCGACTCCGCCAGCGCCCCACAGGCCCGGCCCACGCCCAGGCGGGGGTGGCCGCACTGCCAGGACCGCATTCGCAGGCGCCCCTGAGCCCCCCCCCAGCCTGGCCCCTCCCCTCCCCTCCCCGTGCAGCCGTCGCCAAGGGGGGCCGTCTATGGGCGCTGTGTGGCACTGGCTCGCCCGGCCATGGCTGTGGCCACGTGGGTGCATGTCCGCCCCGTGATCGTGGCAGCATGGGGAGGGGAGGGGCCTCCAGCCAGAGCACTGCCCACGGACACGGCCCACGCGGGGCGCTGCGGGGCTGCAGCATTGCTGCAAGCGCTCGGGGAGGAACAGGGCGAGGATGCGGAGCGGCCCCGGCCGGGCCAACGGGTGGGGGCCGTGGTGTGCTGTGCCCTGGTGAGTGGTGGGCGGGCGTGGTGACGGTGGGCTCGCTGGCTGGCCCTGTGCCGGGTGGCCTGGGCCATGTGCCGTGCCTGGCCTTCCTGCCACTGTTCCCGGGGGGCCCGGGGGCTGCGGCACGGGTGGCTCCTTCCATGGAGCTGCTTGCCGGGGAGCACCCGGCGGCGTGCAGGTGGTCGCTCCCGCAGGTGGGGGTGGTGTGGGGCGCCATGCTGGACGCCGGGGCCTGGGACGATGACCGGTTCTAGTGCTCATTCCGGATGTCCCGGGCAATGTACAGTTCCCCGGTTGCCGACCTGGTGCCCATCATCCGCCAATCGGACACCAACATGTGGCCTGCCGTCCCCCCGGAGAAGAGGGTGGCGGTCATGCGGTACAAGCTGGCATTCAACACGGGCTACACAGCCCTCGCCACCACCTTCGGCCTGGGCAGGTCCACGTGCTGCGAGATCTTCCGGGAGGCGGTGCTCGCGGTCAATGAGCTCGACCTGGAGGATGTCGTGGCCATTGGGGAGGAGAGGCGTGCAATGCAGGGGTTTGGGGTGCTGGGGTTCCCCCGAGTGGTGCCGCCCCCCCGAGTGGTGCCGCCCCCCCGAGTGGTGCCCCCCCGAATGGTGGGGGCCCTGGACTTGATGCACATCCATGTGTGGGCCCCCAGGGGCAGGGGCGAGGAGTACCTGAACCAGAAGCGGTGCTATAGCAGGGTGCTGCAGGCACTGGTGGATGCCAGGGCCGGTTCCAGGACATCTATGTGGGTGTGAGCGGGTGTTTATTTTTTATTTATTTTATTTAATATATTATTTATACCCAGCCTTTTTTCCTGCAAGGAACCCAGGGCGGCTTACATAATAATCCTCCTCCTCCTCCTCCTCCTCCTCTCCATTTTATCCTCACAACAACCCTGTGAGGTAGGTTAGGGTTGCCATGGTGCAGCTGTCTTCTGGTCCTCCCCCTGGCAGATTGGCTGGACAGAGGCATCCTCCCAATGCCCCCCCCCCGTTCTGCTCTATGGCCTGCCTGTGGGCCCGCTCATCCTGGAGGACCAGGCCTATGCCCTGCAGCCATGGCTCATGGTGCCCGACTGTGCCCCCCGGGGCCCCCGCCAGCGCAACTTCAACTACTACCATAGCCGGGCCCGGATGCCCGTGGAGCGCGCGTTTGGGAGGCTGAAGGCGCGCTGGCGCTCCCTCTACATGCTCCTGGAGGTGGGGGAGGACATCGTGGCGGACGTGGTGGTGTCCTGCTGTGTCCTGCACAACATTTGTGAGCCGCGGGGGGACGTCCTGCTGGCAGAGGACCCTGCCCTGCCCTGCCCTGCCCTGCCCGGTCCCGAGGCCGAGCCGGATGCTGTGCAGGTTGACCGCCCCGGGGCACCCCGCCCCCTGCCGCTGCCTCCCCCCCCCGCTGCGGCGTGGGCCCAGGCACAGGCCATCCGGGTGTCCCTCTCCCGGTGGGTATGGTTCCGCAACCCCTGTCGGCCAGTGCCATGAGCGCCCCTGCCCCCATTCCCTCTGCCCCCCATTCCCTCTGCCCCACACCTGGCCCCCTCCACCGCACAGACACTGATGTGGTCCGGCTGCAGCTGTTGCGGGTGGGGGGACCCGGCCCCCTCCCCCTCCGCCCACCAGTTCTATGGGTGGCTCGCCTATGTGGGGGGGACATGGGGGCCGCCCGCTGGCACCGTTCTTGGCCTAGCAGCCGCACCTGCCCGGGTGTAGCTCCACGGCTGCCTGCCCGCCCTGTGCTGGCAGTAGTGCTCCTGCCCTCCCGGGCTGCTGGACGTCCCGGTCTGCTGCCCGCTACCGCTGTGAGGCCCGCGCCACAGGGACTGCCGGCTCCACTGGGGTCCGCCCACGCGTGTGGGTTGTCTGCAGTGCCCCGCCGGACCCCGAGGGCGGCCCCGTGGTGCCTACCCCGCTTGCCTCCTGGGTTGTGTGAACCAGCCCACGTACACTGTCCACCCCACACCTCTCCACTCACACACAGACGGGGGTTTCCCTAGCTGGGGTAGTGCTGGTCAGGGAAACCCTTCTCTTAAAGGAAAGTTTTCCATTGTTAGGGCTTTCGTCAGGCTTTCCCTTGCCAGCACTAGTGGTGGCACGGGAAACCCTGCCTGGCAAGGGAAGCCCCTGTCTCTGCGGGGCCAGCCCACTAGTTCACGGAATTCACATGACTCAGAAAAAGATGGTCCACTGTGGAACTGCAGACCAGATGCACAGATCGCTGTACTCGTTTGAATCCACTGCAGATGGCTCTGCTATCCCCAGCTGTGCACATGTGTATGCATGCTGTGGGGGCGGGCCCACACGCAGGGATCAGAGGTAATGGACGGTTTTCCCAGTTAGCTCTAGCACTACAAGAGAAACCCTGCCCTGATCTCTGAGCGGGGGTCCCCACGGCTTTGCAGGCCACACTACAAGAGGCTGAGGGCCGTGAGTTGTGCATCCCTGCTCTAAAAAGTGGGGATCTTGCTCGCCCAAATAAATAAAAAAGGAACACAAGCTAGGAAAACACAAACATTAAGATGAGCAAAGATGGGTTGTGCTTGTGAGTAGTAAACTACTAGAGTCATAAAAACAAGGAAAAACATTTCTTTAAGTGCTCCAGAAGGTGGTGCTGGGAGACTGCAGCTCTACCCAACAGCATGATTGTGCTGTGCAGTGCTGCAAGCTTCCCTCCTGTTTCCCATTCTATTTAATATCTGCATAAAACTGGAAGAGGTTATCCAGGGATTTGGGCTGAGGGGTCAGCAGTATGCTGATGGTACCCAGATCTGCATCTCCTTTTCATGAATCTTGTGAGGCCCTGAGCTGGCATCTGGAGTCCATAATGAGTTGAATGGGAGTCAGGAAACTGAAGCTCAGTCTAGAGACCAGTGTTCTCCAACCTTGGGTCCCCAGATGTTGCTGGACTACAGCTCCCAGAATCCCTTGCCACTAGCCATGCTGGCTGGGTATGCTGGGAGCTGTAGGCCAGCAACATCTGGGGACCCAAGGGTGGAGAGCCCTGGCCTAGATAATGCTGCAGTCTTGTGGTTACTCAACCATTTCACAGAGTTCTGGCCTCCCCTCAAGGGGGATGCACTCGCCCTAAAGCACCAGACTCACCACGTGGGGATGTGATTGCATTAAGTATCGATTGTGGCACCAAGTATATTTACGTAGTTGGATCACTAGGTGTGACCTTTCCTGGAAAAATGCAATGTGGTATCGTTGTCCGTGTTTTGATAACATCCTAGTTAGATTACCGTACTATAATGCCTTCTATGTTGGACTGCCTATGAAGACTGCTCATAAAGTTGAATTGGTTCTGAATACAGCAACAAGGCTATTAGCTGGACAAGTAGAATGAATTTTATTTTGTCAGCGATGGCCAAACGCCATTCCTCTGCCCTCCCTCCTCCCACTTCCCACAGCCCCTTCTCAGTTTTGGGCCATGGGAGGGCTGGAGCATCGTTTAGTAGGGCTGTGCAGAGGTGATGGATCCGAAGCAGTCTATGGCAAAGTGGGCAGATCCAAGGCTTCAGACCTGCCTTGCAGGGTATTTTTTGTTGTTGTTCTAATTTGATATACTGTATTTTAAAACATCCGACAAGCTCTGCAAACTCTCCATGAATTAAAAAAACAAAAAACAAAACAGCCATGGACGCAGCAGGGCAGAGGAGTGTGGGTGGGTGTTTGTGACTGACAGCTATAACTTCCAGTCAGGGCATGACTTTATTAGGGTTCTCCAGTGCCTGTCCTTTTGGAGGGAAGAAAGACAGGCAGTAACAAGCAAGGAGGACCCATCCGCGCTCTGCCTGGAAGGCCAGGCTGTATCGAACAGATGGAAAGCTTTTTAATCTCAGCAGGCTGAAAGCAAAAAGTAAGGTAATTACAACCTCCGTTGTGGAACTTCAGTATGCTGATGATAATGTGGTCTCCGCACATTCAGAGGATGATCTCCAAACTATCCTAAATGCTTTTGCAGAAGCATACGAAAAACTTGGTCTCTCACTTAACATCAAAAAAACCAAAGTGCTTCATCAGCAAGTGCAAGCCAATCCTTTGGTGATGCCATCTATCCAGCTTGGCGGGACAATACTGGAAAATGTCGATCATTTTCTCTATCTTGGCAGCTATCTTTCTGTTACAGCTAACATCGACAGTGAAATCCAGCATCGTCTGAGCTCCGCAAGTGCCGCATTTTCTCGAATGAAACATAGAGTGTTCGAGGATCGGGATATTTGTAAGAAGACCAAAACACTGGTTTATGAAGCCATTGTATTACCAACTTTATTGTATGCCTGCGAAACATGGACTATCTATAAACGTCACTTCCACCTCCTTGAAAGGTTTCATCAACGTTGCCTCCGGAAAATCCTGCAAATTACTTGGGAAGATAGGCGAACAAATGTCAGTGTACTGGAAGAAGCAAAGACTACTAGCATTGAAAAAATGATCCTTCAACGCCAACTTCAGTGGACCGGTCAAGTTGTTCGAATGCCTGACTGCCGTCTCCCAAAGCAGTTACTTTACTCCCAACTCAAGGATGGAAAGCGGAATATCGGTGGTCAATATAAGAGGTTTAAAGATGTTCATAAGGCTAATCTAAAAAAATGCAATATAAACATCGAAAACTGGGAAGCTCTGGCCCATGAACGATCTAAATGGAGGTTGGCCTTTCACAAAGGTTCTATGGACTTTGAAGAAGCCCGAGTGCAAGGTGAAAAGGAGAAACGTGCTAAGCGAAAAGCACGTCAAATGAATCCTTTACAGGACCATCTTCTATCTGGTAACCTGTGTCCTCACTGTGGGAAGCTGTGTGGATCTAGAATTGGCCTTCACAGTCACTTACGGACCCATCGCTAGAGTCTACACAATCTTCTTTAGAATTTCCTCCTTTTATCCCGGAAGACAATCTTACTCGGTCACGAGTGATCGCCTGATGATGATGACATGTGCCCTCCTGAGGAGCTGGGCCTCTCGGCTGTGACACAAAGAATGAGGGAGACCCCAGACCACTCTCTAGCTTTGCCTGCAAGTGGGGGGGGGAGCAGTCTCTGAGGCCTTGATGAGCAGGAAGGATTCGACAGCAGTCGTGCTTGGTGTGTGTCTGTAGCACAGGCTGCAATCCTATACACACTCACCTGGGAGCATGCCCCATTGAACTCAATGGGACTTACTTCTGAGTAGATGTGTACAGGATTGCAAAGTTAGCCACACAACAAAGGACACAGACAGACACAGTCTCGTCCACTAACATGTTTTCCAAGCAAAGGGGTATTTCCAGTGCCTGATACCCATTCCCAGCTCCATAATTAGCTTTGCACTTTGTGTGATTTTGGTGTAAATGGATCAGGAAACAATTTTATAAAAGAGCGCTCACATGCTGTTTTTCATTCATCGCAACTCCCTAACCCCTCTGAAATTTTGCAGGAGCCTTGTGTAGGGGGCACTGCAATGTCTCATGTTGTGTTCATGAAGACTGCTCACAAAACCATAAAGAAGGTAGGACGTCCCTTTTACAAATAAACATTCCCCCAACTTTAAAGGGGTTCATGGGGTCTTATAATAAAACCCACAGCACCTATTTGTCAGGCCATCTTCATCCCCTCAGAAGGGCTTGCTTTGCCTGCATATTGCATTCAGTTCTGCCAAAAGTGTTTCGTTTTGTTTTTTAATGTTATAGGCACTTGTTGATTTCCCCATTACAGTCAACGGGGAAGACCTCGGAGGCTTTGGAAAATGAGGCGGGGCTCTGACCCAGATCCAAGCTAAAGCCTGATGCCATTCCGAGGCTCCAAGCCAAGGCGGCTCCCTCTCTGGGCCAACAATGTGGGTTCTGAGGTGCATATTTTTCCTGTGCCTGTCATTGCATTCCCCTTGCAGAAACTCCTTCCCTCCGTTTCTGACTCTTGTTTAGATTTATAGCCAGACATCACAGCATGGCTTGTATCCATATTAGCTACTACCAGGGATGTTGAAGAGTCCTTGGTCTCAAGTCTCGAGTCGAGTCACGAGTCTTTGGACCCGAGTCTCGAGTCCGAGTCCGAGTCCTTGGTCCAAAATGGTGACTCACGAGTCCCGAGTCCTGAGTCACTCCCAAAACTGACTCCACGAGTCTCTATTAAAATCAATGGGGTTTCCCCCCAACAAAATAAGGCTACTTCAGATGTGTGGCTTAAATAAATTCTAGGCACAAGTGTGCCTTTTTATTTCAAAATTCTGCAACTGATTTTGGCAAGAACAGACTAGGCAGACAAACCCAAAATAACCAGGCAGGCAGAGGAGGCAGGGAACCCCAAAGCAGGCAGGCAGGGGCCTTTGTCTTGGACAATTCAAACTGTGGAACTGGTTAAGAAGAGACCAGGCAGGCAGAGGAGGCAGGAAACCCCAAACAGGCAGGCAGAGGCAGCCAAACCCAAAATGCCTGACCCTAACCCTAACCCCCCACAACAACACATCAAAATAAATCTCAACACATCGTTGGTGCTGCGCTCCTGGTAGCTGTCCATAGTGGCCGAGCAGCGGCGCTCCTCGCTTCCATGCACTCTTCACCGGTGATCGCGCTCCTGGCACAGCCAGAAGACTCGTCAACAGCCCAGGGATGTTGACAAGTCCTTGGTCTCGAGTCCCGAGTCGAGTCTCGAGTCCCATTAAAAATATTGGGACTCGAGTCCGAGTCGAGTCAGAGGGGGGACTCAGTCCGACTCACGAGTCGAGTCCTCGAGTCCGAGTCCCCATCCCTGGCTACTACACATGAAAGCAAAATGCTCTTTAGACACTGTTCCTGTGATCAGTGTCTGTTATTCTATACTTCAAGCTGTGGAGTTTCCTGCTTGGGCTCCTCCTCTCTCTGTTCTAGGGCAAAGCCTGACTTGAGTATTGCTTGTTTGCTTCTAACACCCCATATGGATTGTGAGTGTAGTTGTGAGTGGAGAGCTCCAGGCTGGGGAAGGCTGGCATAGACATAAGCTACTCCCAACAGCTTGACCTCTCTCTTCCCCCATCCCTTTGCCAAACAGACCAGGCTGGTGGTCTTCATCTCATGCCAAAGGGAGACCCCACTCTGCACCAGCTGAGCCTCCCGGGGGGGGGGGGGCATTCCAGCAATGTCTGAGTGTGAGTGTGGAAAGCTAAGCAGCGTCAGGCCTGGTTATTACTTGGATGGGAAACCCCTCCTCTAGTTTCCTGCATTGAGCAGGGGGTTGGACTCGATGGCCTTGCTGGCCCCTTCCAACTCTATGATCCTATGATATCCTATGATTTTGGAGAGCTCTTCACAATCCGTTTCTGTTTTAACTACCCTAAATGTGGTGTCATCAGCAAAATTGGCCAGCTCGCTGTTCATTCAGATAATTCATGAACAAGTTGAAAAGCACCAGTCCCAACACAGATCGCTGGGGGACCCCACTGTTCACATCCCTCCATGGCGAGAACTTTCCATTTATTCCTACTCTCTGCTTTCTGTTCTTTAGCCAGTTACCGAATCATAAGAGGACCTCTCCTCTAATCCCATGACTGCTAAGCTTGCTCAGAGATGCAAACTCTTGTCCAAAGACTTTTGCAAGTCCAGATAAATAACATCTGCCAGATTACCCCATCCACATGCTTGCTGACACTCGCAAAGAGCTCAAAAAGGTTAGTAGGCAGCAGTTCCCATTGCAGCAGCCATGCTGGTTCTTTTTCTGCAGGACTTGTCCTTCTGTACTAGGGGTGGGGTCCGTGGGGAACTAGTTTTTGTGTGTGGGGGCGGCATGATCCCCACCCCACCCAGCCTTTCTCAGGCCAACTGATGTCAGGGCATGGGACCACACCCATGCCCCCAGGTATCGGTTCATTCCTGACCCCTGCACCAGGTGGATCATCCACCCAGTGTTTTGGCCCGGTCCTGGCTTTGCTGCACATGAGCTTCCTCCATGGTTGACATGGACTGGCAGCCGTGGCTCGCCATTCGCCAAAGATTCAGGCAGGATTCTTTCCTAGCCCTATGTAGATATGCCAGGGATTGAACCTGCCTGCAAAGCAGGTGATCTGCCACGGAGCCCCTTCCCAAATGCCCTTTTCCCTGCATGTAAAAAAAGGGCTTGCCTTTGGCTTGTTCCCTATTAGCACACCGACCACGTTGATGTGCGTGAACTGGAATCCCAGCACTAAGTAACAAGGGAGTGGGCAGGGTGCCCCACCTCAGGCTGTCCAGGTCCTTTGCACCATCCTGGAATGCAGAGAGGTGATGAGTCAAAGGCTTGAAGGGGAGGGCAAGAGGTGTTGAAGGGCGGGTGGGCGGGCAGGCAGGCGATGAAGGGAGAGCAGTTAATGGTGGCTGGGAATCTGGAAGGCAAGCGGAAGAGGGGAGCGGAGAAGCTGTGGGCAAGCATCTCCTGTGCCTCTGCACATACTCAGCCCCAGGAGCGGCCCAGCCCAAAGAGATGAGTATGTCTGCGGTGGCATTATGATGGCAGGGGCTCTAGGCGAATGCCCCTTTCCTCTCGTTCCCTTCAAGAAAATGGAGCAAACATAGCCTGGCAATCCTAACCTCTCAGATTTGGCTAGCTGAGCTTGGGTCAGGGAAGAAGACAACTCTAATTCTTCCAGCCCCCTGCCTTGTTCTCACGCTTCTAACAGATTTCCCTCTGGCAAATCCTCTTCTGAGGCACCTTGATGATAACATGACGGGTGGGTTTTTCGCTTTACATACAATTTCAAATTGGCATGGTACAGTTTGGGCTGACTTTTGCTGTTGGGGAGAGACACCAAGTAGTTCACTTTGCTCACCCACTGGATCACAGTCCCAGGCCCCTCCCACTCTAGGGACAATTTATCAGCCTTTTTTGGCACCCAATCTCTTGCCCTGATCGGCTTTGACTCTGGCAGTCCTTTGTGAAGCGCGACACCTTGAGGGGAGGCTTTCTGTTCTGTGCATCTGGTCCTCGCTCTCCGTCTCCGACTAGACTTGAGCCGTCTAACCTGGGCGGCACCGCAGGGAACAAAACCTCCCTTTCCCGGGAAAGAACTGTTCCTGACGTGGGGGGGGGCAGGGGAGCAGTCTCTTTCAATGTCTGGAGCTATGCTTGGCCCCCCTGCTTGCCCAAATTCTGCCTGCTGTTTAGCTTGCCCACGCGTTATGGTCCCCCTCTTAGCAGCTCCACAGCCCAAGTTCAAAATCTGAAAGTCTCTCACATGGGAGCAATGCAGGGCAGGTGCCTTCCTACTTGAGCCTCGATAATATTTTGGGGGCACATTGTTAATACAATTGGACTCACCGAACTGGTGTTGCTTCCAAGGAATCAGCTTTTTGGGCACAAGTCTCTTAAGGGAGGCTTTCGTTGATCTTCTGCTCCTGCCTCTGGAAGGGCCCGCGTGCAACCCATCTCTTGCTTCTGGCCCTCCTCCCCCTGGCAAGGGCTCCTCCAGCTCCGGTTCTTTTGAATCACACCTTTGCCGCCGCCGTCTACTCCCTCCCTGGGGCACACAGGCAGGCAGGTGCATCGCCTTCGCACAGCCACCCCCGTTCTCCATTCTGTGGTGAGGAGGCAGGTCGGTCCTCTTCATCGCTCTCCGCTCTTGCACTCGATGGGGAGGCCGAGACCTGCCCCAGCTGACTCACTTGCGGCCGCTGCTCGCGGTCCCTGCCCTGGAGTTTGGGACGATTCCTCTTGAGGTGTCCTGGCTCCTTGCAATGGCAGCACCCGCTGTTAGCCGAAGTAGAGCCCCCCCCGGCTTCTGTGCCCCCCCCCGGCTTGCTTGCCTCCTTGGCCTCCCCACGACTGGGGAGGGGGGCTTGCCCTGCCTTTTCCCGCCGGTACAACCCCATCTGGTTGTCCAGCATGGCAGCTTCTCCCTATCTCTAAAAAACAACAAACCTCTACTCTGAATGCACCAAAGTCTGCCCAAATCTTCCCTACTCTCCCACGTGTGCCCACTCTGTGGTTCAGTGTCGGATCCCACAGCTCTGCCACCATGTGAAGGACTGCCAACTGGTCCTTTCCTCAAGATGAGAGATCAAAGGTGCAAAACTGCCAGCCATGGCTCTGCTCTCTTGACACTGATTTTCTCAGGGCTTTACCCTTAGTCTATACCAGTGATGGCGAACCTATGGCACGCGTGCCACAGCTGGCACGCAGAGACCTCTCTGTGGGCACTCGAGCCATTGGTTGCCAGATCGCGAAAAGACCGTCCCCTTCTGCATTCAGCGTCGGGTTTCCATAGTAACTCCTCTCCACTCATTCCTCGCTGGCCTCCACAGGCAGGCATACTCCAACATCTCCACCCCCAGAAGCGGAGTGAGCAGGCACCCAGCCCTCCTTCTAACTGAACAGACAGCTCAGAAGCACAGCACGCGTGCCCAAATCTTTGCGCGCCCGGTGAAGAACCATGCGCTGA
Source organism: Shinisaurus crocodilurus (assembly GCA_021292165.1). Lineage (NCBI taxonomy): Eukaryota > Metazoa > Chordata > Lepidosauria > Squamata > Shinisauridae > Shinisaurus > Shinisaurus crocodilurus. Next base: position 123,588 of record JAHFWL010001055.1, read on the forward strand.
TACAGAGCGGGGCACGATTAGCTAGTGCCCCCTCCTCCTTCCTGCCAACTTTAAGGCACTTTGAAATAAATACGTTGGTTTTGTGTTGCAGTTTGGGCACTCGGGCTCAAAAAGGTTTGCCATCACTGGTCTATACACTGGATTTAGCACTGAACCACAGAGGAACTACACACACCGTGCAGGGTAAAACCAGGAAACATTATTTAAGGTAAACCGATTACAAGAAAAGGTGGGGAATGAGGGAAGAGGGAGAAAGGTGGGGAGACACTTTGGTACATACAAGTAGAGCTACAAAATAACAAAACTAGTTCCTTTACTATATAAACACCCAGGCACTTACTCTTTGCCTGGGGGGTTAGTCTCATGTTACAGGAACCCAGATTCCACCTAAACATCAGAAAAAATTTCCTGACTGTCAGAGCAATAAGACAATGGAACCAACTACCTAGGGAGGTGGTGGGCTCTCCCAGTCTGGAGACATTCAAGGTCAGCTGGACAGACATCTGTCAGGGATGCTTTGACCTGGATTCCTGCACTGAGCGGGGGGTTGGACTCAATGGCCTTGTAGGCCCCTTCCAACTCTACTTTTCTATGATTCTATGATTCTATAAGTTCATCCTGATTGGCCAAAGACAGCCGGACTACTGAAAGGAGGGGCGGGGGGAATCGATACTGCCAGCCGTGGCTTCTGGGTTTGGTTGTTGTTGTCTGGATGCGAAGGAGCGCGGAGTAGGGCTTTTGCTGAGGCAGGCCCTAAGAAGAATCATAGAATCATAGAAAAGTAGAGTTGGAAGGGGCCTACAAGGCCATCGAGTCCAACCCCCTGCTCAATGCAGGAATCCAGGTCAAAGCATCTCTGACAGATGTCTGTCCAGCTGCACCTTGAATGCCTCCAGACTGGGAGAGCCCACCACCTCCCTAGGTAGTTGATTCCATTGTCTTATTGCTCTGACAGTCAGGAAATTTTTCCTGATGTTTAGGTGGAATCTAGGTTCCTGTAACTTGAGCCCATTATTCCGTGTCCTGCAAACTGGGATGAACGAGAAAAGATCTTTGCCCTCCTCTGTGTGACATCCCTTCAAATACTGGAAGAGTGCGATCATATCTCCCCTCAGTCTCCTCTTCTGAAGGCTAAACATGCCCAGTTCTTTCAGTCTCTCCTCATAGGGCCTTGTTTCCAGTCCCTTTATCATCCTTGTTGCCCTCCTCTGAACCCTCTCCAGTTTGTCTATGTCCTTCTTAAAGTGAGGTGCCCAGAACTGGACGCAGTACTCAAGATGAGGCCTAACCAGTGCCGAGTAAAGGGGAATTATCACTTCCCGCGATTTGGAAGTTATACTTCTATTAATACAGCCCAAAATAGCATTTGCCTTCTTTGCAGCCACATCGCATTGCTGGCTCATATTCAGTTTGTGATCTACCACAATTCCAAGATCCTTCTCACTTGTAGTATTGTTGAGCCAAGTGTCCCCCATTCTGTAACTCTGCATTTGGTTTCCTCTCCCTAGGTGCAGCACTTGGCATTTATCCCTATTAAATTTCATTCTGTTGTTTTCGGCCCAGCGCTCCAGCCTATCGAGGTCACTTTGAATTTTGTTTCTGTCTTCCAGAGTATTAGCTGTTCCACCCAACTTTGTGTCATCTGCAAATTTGATAAGCATTCCCTGTACCTCCTCATCCAAGTCATTAATAAAAATGTTGAAGAGCACCGGGCCCAGGACCGAGCCCTGTGGTACCCCGCTCGTTACCTCTCCCCAGTTTGAGAAGGAACCATTGATAAGCACTCTTTGAGTCCGATTCTTTAGCCAATTGTGGATCCACCTGATAGTTGTTCCATCTAGCCCACTCTTAGCTAGCTTACTAATCAGGATATCATGAGGCACTTTGTCGAAAGCTTTGCTGAAGTCCAGATATATAATGTCCACAGCATTCCCACAGTCCACAAGGGAGGTTACCCGATCAAAAAATGAGATCAGATTAGTCTGACAGGATTTGTTCTTGACAAATCCATGCTGGCTTCTAGTAATCACTGCATTGTTTTCAAGGTGCTTGCAGACTGACTTCTTTATAATCTGCTCAAAAATCTTCCCAGGGATTGATGTCAGACTGACTGGCCTATAGTTCCCAGGTTCCTCCTTCTTGCCCTTTTTGAAGATGGGAACAACATTTGCCCTCCTCCAGTCGTCTGGCACTTCACCTGTCCTCCATGATTTCTCAAAGATAATAGACAGTGGTTCTGAGAGTTCTTCTGCCAGTTCCTTTATTACTCTAGGATGCACCAACTTCATCTGGGCTAGGCAGGGGAGGGTGGCTCCTAGGTGTCAGAGGGGTGAACTCCTGACCATGACTAGAGTGCTTGGGGAACGTTTGCATGCGAATACATGGGAGACTCTGAGGTAGCACAGGGCCATCAAAGGAAACTACCGGTATGTACATTTGCAGGAGACTCTCAGGCCCAGAGTCATCAGAGGAACTACATACATTTGCATGAGGTTGCCAGCCTCTAGCTGGGATTACACTTGGTTACACGTGTGTGGTGGAGAAGGGTCTGCTTTTCTTCACACCTTTTCACAGGCAAAAATGTTGTGATATGTATCACTTTACCAGCTGTAGCACATTGTTTACACATGGAAGGGACAGAATGGCGAGGTAAACAGGTTTGTTATGTCTTTCTGGAATCTCGTGTTTTCTCATGGGAAACTAGACTGTGGAAACAATATGAGCTAGTCACATGGTTTGTATGTTCTGATGACGTGCTAACTTGTTTTCTGTCTGAAGCCATCTTAGAGAGAAGCTGGACTGCTTTCTCTCTTCTTCTTGTTCTTCTTGCTAGACTTTGTTACTGCAACAATGTAACGTCTTTGCTGAGGTGGAGTGAAGCTCAACTTACTCCATTGGATGTAATGCTTGCTATGCATTTATACTCTGCACATGGACTGTAACTAGGAAATGTATACTCTGTAGAACTTTACTTGCTAAGTGAATAAACAGGTAGACCTGTTACAGAGTGACCTGTGGTGTTACAGAGTGTTTCCGGAGAAGCTGGGCTGGTTAAACTGGCACATCACGCTGCACGAGGGGGGAGGTGAGATCTGGAAGATCTGTGTGTGGAATTTCAAGCGTCTGCTAGCACACAGACAGGATAAGAAATCTCCCAACCCGCACACACTCTGCACACGCACCAACAAAAAACACCATGCTTCATGCTCTGAGATTTGGAGATCTCTGAAGACCACAATCATGGCAGGGAGGAGACCCTCGTCCCTGTGCAAAGCACCTGTGGTGGGAAGATACAAGAGATGCACTGCAATGAGATAATGACCCCCGTGAGAAGAAAAATGGTGAGGGTGAGTCAGTGATGAGCCAGGCAAACAGAATAAGACCCCCCACCCACCCCCCAGGGATCAGGAAGAGGCGGCTCATGAAAGGAAGCAGTTCTAATAGAGGGAAGTTGCCTCCATGGAGCTCGTCTGGGAAGACAAGTGGCTTGGACTAGAAAGGGGGACTAGAAAGCCTGACCTCTCCATGGGGGCACGGGGGACACACACCAGGTAGGGAGGGGGCAAACTAAAGGAACGATCCAGCCAAGAGAACCTGGGACACTTCCTGCAGGAGCTCGTCTGCAGCAGACCAACCTTGCCGTCAGGGCAGCTAAGACACCATGAGCGCTGCCTGGAAGCAGAGCCACCCAGTGAGGGCAAAGGGCAGGGAAGCACTTGCCTGGGTAGCTGGTCCGGGCAAGGACCCACACTGTGGGCAGGGGGGAGGCCTCGAGGCCAGCAGGGGGCTTGCCTCGGTGCCCTATAGAAAAAAGCGGGGCTGCGGCAGCTGAATGGGGCAGAGCCAGAGGGTGCGGGCTCAGAGGCCCAGAGGCAGGACGGGGCAGATGAAGGGCGCCAGCACAGCGGGATCTGTGCAGACACCTGGCAAAGCACTCACCAAAGACAACGAACGACGGAGCCGAGAGGAAACCGGGCTGAAGGGAGGCGGAGGGCGCTGGCGGTGGGGCGGGGTTCAGCCCACGCTAACCTCAGGTCGGCTCCTGCACCAACCCCGGTGGGTGCCTCCCAGCCTCTGACAGCTGCTGGATCCTCTGCTAAGCCGCTCGGAGGTCGGGACATTTCTCCCCATGCGCGGCGGCACTCTGCCTTCCGCGTGGCTCCTGACCCACCTGCTTTACGATACGAACGGCTGGCTCCTCTCCTTGCTGAGCGACATCAAAATGTTTGAACCTGCCACGTGGCCAGCCTGGGGCAGAGCTGCCCTTCCCGCTGCCCAGACGGGACCAGGGCCGCATGTACTCTGCGCTTCAAAATCTGTCAGTTGCTCAGTCAAAATTCTGAGCCACCAGTGTCTGAAACTGCAACCTTGATACATGATGTGAATTAGGCATTTCCGCACAGATTCTTTCACATAGTCCGTTTGTCCGCCCATCTCTCCATGACTCATATGGAGGAGACAGCTAGGCAGTGCAGCCCCCCCCCACACACAAATATTGTTCAAAGCCCCCCCCCCACCCTCTGCCCCCCTCTTCTAGCCCGGAGACACTTGTTCTCGTGGCACACACTGCCTTGCTTCACCACTGGCGTTTGCATCAGTCTCCACCCCGCAAAGCCTCCTTCATTCCTAAAGGCTGGGAACAGTGGAGCCCCCCCCCTCCACGCCACTGCAAGGCTGCCACCTGGGGCTGGGGCAGTCCGCAGTGATGTTCACAGCCGGGGAGTCTGCAGAAACACCTGTGTGGGGCAACGGTCCAGGCAGGCTCACCTCCACAAAGACAGGAATGACGCCCACCCCCATGTCAGACGCAGGGCCGGAGGACCCACTGTGAGGGCGAGGATGGGTGGGGTGCTGGGCTCGGCACTCCGGCTCAGCTCTGGAAAGGCAAGGGGAGTCCCACAGGAGCCAAGGACGAAGGCAGCTGGAAAATGGGCCACGGACCAGGCGCTGGCTGCCGCCGCCCGCCAGCACCGCCGCCAACAGTCTCCCGCTGAACAAGGAATGAATAAAAATCAATCCCGATCAGCATGGAAGACGTGCCGCTGCAGAGGCGGCACCGGAGAGGGTGGCGCTGCCCTGGCCAATGTGTGGCACGCAGCCCAGGGGGTGCCGGGGTCACCACCACCTGCCTCGGTTCTCCCCTCTGGAAGAGCACCGGAGGAGGGGGGCACGGCCCGCTCCCAGCCATGCTCCTGGCAGACACGCCCGGCCTGGCAAGGGCAAGGGCAAGCTGGAGGGTGCCTGTGCCCACCCCTGCCTGATTCCTGCTGCTGCTGCTGGGAAGGAGCCAAAGGGCAGGAAGGTGTGGGGGCATACGGGGTCTGCTCCTTTCTCACCCCAAGATTTAGAGGCCCTCCCAGCTGGGTACTGTGTTAGTGAGCAGGTGAGGGAAAGTGGGCGGGGGGTGGGGGTGGAGTAGCTGTGGTTTATAAAGATAATCTTAACCTGACCAGACTTCCTGTTCGGGAATTGAATCACATTGAGTGTGTATACCTGAGTCTGAAGACCAAGGATAGACTAGGGATTCTGTTGGTGTACCGGCCACCCCGCTGCCTAACAGACTCCCTGGCCGAGCTCACGGAACTGGTCTCGGAGCTGGTGTTGGACTCGCCCAGGCTCTTGGTCCTGGGCGACTTCAACATCCCATTTGGGACCAGTTTGTCAGGTGCAGCTCGGGAGTTCATGGCATCCATGACAAACATGGGCCTATCCCAATTGGTCTCTGGACCCACCCATTTAGCAGGTCACACCCTCGATGCTGTTTTCAGTTCTGAACAGACAGATCTGTGGGCAGAGGTCATCAATACCTCTGCATTGTCATGGACAGATCATTTTCTGGTTAGGGTTAGTATCGCAGCTACTATCCGCCCCTGCAGGGGTGGAGGACCTATTAAGATGGTCCGCCCTCGAAGGCTAATGGATCCTCTTGGATTCCAGAGAGCCTTGGAGGGGTCTATGGCTGGTCGACGAACCTGTTGAAGCCCTGGTTGACAGGTGGAATCAAGATCTAACCAGGGCTATCGACATGATCGCCCCCAAATGTCCTCTCCGGCCCGCTTCTAATCGGGCACCCTGGTTTACAGAAGATCTCAGGGAACTGAAGCGGAAAGGACGACGACTGGAGCGCCGATGGCGAAAAACTCGACTCATATCCGATAAGACACGTCATAGAGAGCATCTTCGCTCCTATGGGGTGGCAATACGTGCAGCGAAGAAAGTTTTCTTCTCTGCACGCATTGCGTCTGCGAATTCACGTCCAGCAGAACTGTTCAGGGTGGTGAGGGGTCTAACGCAGACACCTTCCCCCCTGAACCTGATTTTAGAGCCTACGGTTGCTTGCTGTGATGCCTTTAACAATCATTTCACAGATAAAATCTCTCGGATAAGAGCCGACTTAGACGCCCTCATTGTAGCAGAAGCAGACAATGGAGTGTCCAGCAACTCCGCAAGCAGGATTACACTGGATCAGTTTCAGTTGGTGAGTACCGAGGACGTGGACAAGCTGCTTGGCCGAGTGAAGAGGACTACCTGCCCTCTCGATCCCTGTCCTTCCTGGTTGGTTGTCCAAGGAGGAGATGCAGTTGGACTACAAGTACAGCGTATTGTTAATGCATCTCTCCAGGGAGGGAATTTTCCATCATGTTTGAAAGAAGCGGTGGTGCGGCCGCTTCTGAAAAAGCCCTCCCTGGATCCCTTGGACCTTAACAATTATAGACCAGTGTCCAATCTTCCATTTTTGGGCAAGGTGATCGAGAGGGCGGTTGCCTTCCAACTCCATGCAGTTTTGGATGACACCGATTTTCTAGACCCATTTCAAACTGGCTTCAGAGCAGGATACGGAGTTGAGACTGCTATGGTCGCCTTAGCAGATGATCTACGCCTGACAGGGGGAGTGTGTCCCTGTTGGTGCTTTTGGACCTCTCAGCGGCTTTCGATACCATCGACCATGGTATCCTTCTGGAACGCCTGAGGGGACTGGGAATCGGGGGCACTGTGCTTCAGTGGTTCCGGTCCTACCTCTCGGGTAGGTTCCAGATGGTGATGCTTGGGGATAGCTGCTCCTCCAAAAAGGAGCTGCTATGTGGCGTGCCACAAGGAGCTATTCTTTCCCCAATGCTATTTAATATCTACATGAAACCGCTGGGAGAGATCATCCGGAGGCATGGGGCGGGGTGCTATCAGTATGCTGATGACACCCAAATATATTTCTCTATGCCTTCGTCAACAGCATCAGCTAAGGATAGTGTGTCTCCTCTGAATAAATGCCTGGAGGCAGTAATGGGCTGGATGAGGGAAAACAAACTGAAATTGAATCCAGACAAGACGGAGGTGCTTGCTGTCAAAGGCCACAACCTGGGTTTGGAGGTATGTCAACCAGTTCTGGATGGGGTTACACTCCCCCTGAAAGACTGTGTTCGCAGCTTAGGGGTGCTCCTGGATCCGTCGCTCCAAATGACATCCCAGATAGATGCGACGGCTAGGAGTGCCTATTATCAGCTTCGGCTGATACGCCAGCTGCGCCCCTTCCTAGAGTTGGAAGACCTAAAGACGGTAGTGCACGCACTGGTAACTTCGAGGCTCGACTTCTGTAATGCGCTGTACATAGGGCTACCTTTATACCTAGTCCGGAAACTTCAATTAGTGCAAAATATGGCAGCCAGACTGGTTGCTGGTACACCTAGGGGTGCCCATATCACACCAGTTTTAAAAGCACTCCACTGGCTGCCAATCAGTTTCCGGGCGAAGTATAAAGTGTTGGTTATTACCTTTAAAGCCCTACATGGTTTGGGTCCAGGCTACCTACGGGATCGCCTTCTCCCGTACAATCCACCCCGCACACTTAGGTCCTCTGGGAAGAATCTGCTTCAGTCAGCCAAAACTAGGCTGACTAGCATTACCCAGAGGACCTTCTCTTCTGCTGCTCCCAGATTATGGAATGGCCTGCCGGAGGAGATACGTCAACTTGTCAGTCTTTTGGACTTTAAAAAAGCCATAAAGACTGAACTCTTCCGGCAGGCCTATCCGGCAGAATTTTAGGATGTTTTAAAGATGTTTTAAAGATGTTTTAAAGATGTTTTAAAGATGTTTTTAGGATGTTTTAAGATGTTTAATAGTATATATTGTGTTGTTTTAGTTTAGGTATTTTATATTTTCTGTTGTTCCCCGCCTCGATCTAGATGGAGAGGCGGGTAATAAATAAAATATTATTATTATTATTATTATTATTATATTATTATTATTATAGAGTAGCCTAATCCACCACCCCCAAGCAGGGCAAGAGCAAACCAGAAGGCCCTTCAGATAGCACAAGACTAGAGGGGGACCAAGAACTGCCCTGAGAAGCTCTGCTTCAGGGCAGGGCCCGGCCCAGAAGCATCAAGCCCAGGAGGAGCACAGGCAGAACAGAAGCCCTTTCTGGGGATTGCTGAGGCTAACTCAGTCATCCGGAAACATCTGTTCTGGCGGGCACAGGAATTAGACGCAGGTGAACTTGCCACAGCTCCAGGCACAGAACAGCTTAGAAGAGTGAAATGGCATTTACATTTAAATTACATTTGTGCAGAGCAGCAGGGATTGCTGCCATCCATATGGATTCAGTGCAGGGGCAGCCAGATGCGGCATGGCGCTGGTCTGGACAGTGGCCCTCGGCACTGCTTAAGGCACCTGGCGGTAGGCAGGGCAGCCAGGCTGTTCGACGGTGAATTCCCCGGAACCTCAATTCAGCCCGAATTCTCTGGCTACTCCTCCCAGTGACAAACACATAAGAACATAAGAAGAGCCCTGAAGCTGGATCAGAAGGCAAATGCTTTTTTGGGCTGTATTAATAGAAGTATAGCTTCCAAATCGCGGGAAGTGATAATTCCCCTTTACTCGGCACTGGTTAGGCCTCATCTTGAGTACTGCGTCCAGTTCTGGGCACCTCACTTTAAGAAGGACATAGACAAACTGGAGAGGGTTCAGAGGAGGGCAACAAGGATGATAAAGGGACTGGAAACACGGCCCTATGAAGAGAGACTGAAAGAACTGGGCATGTTTAGCCTTCAGAAGAGGAGACTGAGGGGAGATATGATCGCACTCTTCCAGTACTTGAAGGGATGTCACACAGAGGAGGGCCAGGATCTCTTCTCAGTCATCCCAGTTTGCAGGACACGGAATAATGGGCTCAAATTACAGGAACCTAGATTCCACCTAAACATCAGGAAAAATTTCCTGACTGTCAGAGCAATAAGACAATGGAACCAACTACCGAGGGAGGTGGTGGGCTCTCCCACTCTGGAGGCATTCAAGGTGCAGCTGGACATCCATCTGTCAGGGATGCTTTGACCTGGATTCCTGCATTGAGCAGGGGGTTGGACTCGATGGCCTTGTAGGCCCCTTCCAACTCTACTTTTCTATGATTCTATGAGACCAAAGGCCTATCTCAGGGTTGCACAACCTTTTCAGCCCAGAGGGCTGCATCAGGTGCCTGCTTGGGTGCCGTGGGCCGCACACGCACACACAAACACAAACAGCAGCCCCTCTTCTGCTCCCACCATGGCCAACCGGATGCCTGCAGGAAGCCCACGAGTAGGATATGAGCACAATAGCACCCTCCCACCCATGTTCCCCAGCAACTGGGGTACATAGGTATACTGCCTCCAATGCTGGAAGCACTATTTAGCCATCATGACTGGTAGCCACTGGTAGCCCTCTCCTCCTCCCTGAATTTGTCTAATCCCCTTCCAAAGCCATCCAAGTTGGTGGCCATCACTACATCTTGTGGAAGTGAATTCCATAGTTTAACTATGTGCTGTGTGAAGAACAACTTCCTTTGATCTGTTCTGGATCTCCTACCAATCAGCTTCATTGGATGACTGCGGGTCTTGGATCCCTTTTTTAAAATTGGTGTTACATTGGCCGCTTTCCAGTCCTCCGGTACAAAGGCCAATCTTAGGGACAAGTTACATATTTGTCAGAAGAGCAGCAATTTCACATTATAGAATCATAGAATCATAGAAAAGTAGAGTTGGAAGGGGCCTACAAGGCCATCGAGTCCAACCCCCTGCTCAATGCAGGAATCCAGGTCAAAGCATCCCTGACAGATGGATGTCCAGCTGCACCTTGAATGCCTCCAGAGTGGGAGAGCCCACCACCTCCCTCGGTAGTTGGTTCCATTGTCTTATTGCTCTGACAGTCAGGAAATTTTTCCTGATGTTTAGGTGGAATCTTAAGAACATTTAAGAACTCTTGGATAGACACCACCTGGACCTAGTGATTTCTTTGTTTTCCCTTTGTCATTAAGGTCTAGACCAGTGATGGCGAACCTTTTTGAGCCCAAGTGCCCAAACCGCAACACAAAACCAACTTATTTATTTCAAAGTGCCAACACTGCAATTAAACCTGAATATCGGGGTTTTAGTTTAGTAAAAACAACTCAAAGAGTTGTGTGAACTAATTAATATCTTTTGTCTTAAAAGAAAAACACAATAACAGGGCTTTCAATGATACAAACAGCTTTTTATTGAAAAAAACATCAACTCTTTTTTTTTTTATAGTACTACATTGTACTGGTTGACTTTTACTTTTACTAATCCAACACCTGTAGAAGCATCAGAGTAAAGCTTGCCCCATGCAATTTCAGTCTGGCATATAATCATATTACAAGTTACAAGAATCCCTTATCCTTATCTAAATTACCTTCATGCTTATGACTATGATTATATGCCAGACTGAAATTGTATGGGGCAAGCTTTACTCTGGGTCCTGTCCCTGCTTCCTCTTAGTGTCTTTTCTTGCGATGGGTTGCTGCTGGGTTTCAAAGACCGCTTTCGGTGTTGTTGCTCTGAGGATACCATTATTATTATTATTATTAGTAGTAGTAGTAGTAGTAGGCGATCACTCAGTAGTAGGCGATCACTCATGACCGAATAAGATTGTCTTCCAGGATAAAAATTACAAAAAGAAAATTATAAAAAGAGGAAATAGTAAAAAAAAATAATTGTGTACTCTAGCGATGGGTCTGTAAGTGACTGTGGAGGCCAATTCTAGATCCACACAGCTTCCCACAGTGAGGACATAAGTTACCAGATGGAAGATGGTACTGTAAAGGATTCGTTTGACGTGCTTTTCGCTTAGCACATTTCTCCCTTTCACCTTGCACTCAGGCTTCTTCAAAGTCCATAGAACCTTTGTGAAAGGCCAACCTCCAGTTCATGGGCCAGAGCTTCCCAGTTCTCAATGTTTATATTGCATTTCTATTTTTTGTTTAAGATTAGCCTTTTAAGAACATCTTTAAACCTCTTATACTGACCACCGATATTCTGCTTTCCATCCTTGAGTTGGGAATAAAGTAACTGCTTTGGGAGATGTCAGTCAGACATTCGAACAACATGACCGGTCCATTGAAGTTGGCGTTGAAGGATCATTTTTTCAACGCTAGTAGTCTCTGCTTCTTCCAGTAAACTGACATTTGTTCGCCTATCTTCCCAAGTAATTCGCAGGATTTTCTGGAGGCAGCGTTGATGAAATCTTTCAAGGAGGTGGAAATGACATTTATAGATAGTCCATGTTTCGCAGGCATACAATAAAGTTGGTAATACAATGGCTTCATAAAGCAGCGTTTTGGTCTCCTTACAGATATCCCGATCCTCGAACACTCTACGTTTCATTCGAGAAAATGCGACACTTGCAGAGCTCAAACGATGCTGGATTTCAGTGTCAATGTTAGCTGTAACAGAAAGATAGCTGCCAAGATAGAGAAAATTATTGACATTTTCCAGTATTGCACCGCCAAGCTGGATAGATGGCATCACCAAAGGGTTAACTTGCACTTGCTGATGAAGCACTTGCTGATAAAGCACTTTGGGTTTTTTGATCTTAAGTGAGAGACCAAGTTTTTCATATGCTTCTGCAAAAGCATTTAGGATACTTTGGAGGTCATCCTCTGACTGTGCGAAGACTACATTATCATCGGCATACTGAAGTTCCACAACGGAAGTTGTGATTACCTTACTTTTTGCTTTCAGCCTACTGAGATTAAAAAGGTTTCCATCTGTTCGATATATAATTCCCACACCAGTGGGAAGTTTCCCCTCGACAAGATGTAGATCATAGCGATGAAAATAGCAAATAATGTTATCAGCAGCAGCAGCATTTTGTGTGGCTGTGTGGATTCACTGTTTTGCACTCATGATCTTTATTTAAGTCACTTGCTTCTCTGTGCTGTGGGACTTGTTTGTGGAACAGGAGAACATGTGTCCAAAGAAGTGCTTTTGTGTGGCTGTGTAGATTCTCTCCCCACCCTGCATATAAACAAAAAGTAAAAATGTGAAAGTGGGTCCCAAGCTACAGGTTGGGAATCAGAGGTGTGTCTCAGGACTGGACAGGTTGATGACCACTGGCTTAAAGGATGAGTATACTATGTCCCAAACAAATGTTTAAACTACCTTATAGTACAGTGAGACTGATAAATGGCACAGTGTTAAAGAAAAAACAAGGTATCAATATCCTGCTTGGAACTAATCTCAGGTAGCGTGGGTGGGGGAGGGGAGAATTGCACCTTGCCAAGGGCCCAAAATGCCTCGAGATGGCTCCCCCCCCCCCCCGCGCTCCTTCTGTTAGGAGCACCACCGCCTAATCCCAGAAATGTGGAGACTAGTTAGGAGTGAAAGCAATGCACTCTGCACAGGCTTGGAAAGGTCTTCTTAGCTCATTTGTCTATCTAACTCGCACCGGGGCATCCAGCAAGCCAGGGGGACTTGCTGGCTACCATCCCACAGGTCAAGCTCGGCACGATCCCTCAAGACGCCAGTCCTCGAAATGGAGAGAAGCCGCGTCGACGGAGACACGCCGGCACCGCGGCGGGAGGAAGCGGGAATGGGCGGATTCGGCCCTGGAGCGGCCCGTGGCGGTGTGGTCCTTCGGGCCCCGAGACACGTAGCGCGCCCGGAGGGTGGAGAGAAGGGGGCGCCCCTCCACCGGCAGCCCCGCCCCGCGAGGCGGTGTCGCCCGCTCTGCCTCTCCGGCAGCCCTCCGTCGGCCCGGCCCGGCCCCGCTCTCAGCTCCGCCTCTGCTGCTCAGTCCGCCGCCGCCGGGCGCTGCTTCCCGGCTGGCCTCGGTCGCTGCTGCTGCTGCTGCCGCGTCTGCTGGCCGGGAGCGCGAAGCGAGCGGGGCGCTGGGCTGCCGAAGGACCCCGCGCGGCCAGGCAAGGAGCGGGCGGAGGGCGGGAAGGGAGCCTGAGCGATGCCGCCGCCCGCTCCTCCGTCCACGCCTGAGTCGCGGCGGAGCGCGTGAGCCGATCCTCCCGGAGGGCTGCGCTAGGGAGCTGCTCGTGCGGGGGGGGGGGGGCACCGAGGCGGGGAGAAGCGGCGGCCGCGTGTGCGGTCCTGGCACTGCCCCGCAGGGAAAGCGGTTCCTGGGCAAGGAGGCGACGGAGCTCCGCGGGGAGGCCAAGTCCCGTCCCGGTCGCCGCCGCCGCCGCCACGTGCCTACCGGTGGCCGCTCCCGCGAGGCTTGTCTTGAGGAGGGGCGGCGGCGGCACGTGTGAATTGATCTCTCCCGACCGACCTCCCGGAGAAGTGGCGGCCGAGGTCCCCGCCCCGGGGCTGCCTTCTCTCCCCGCGGGGTCCGCCTCGCACCTCCGTAGCTCCCCTAAGCGGACCTTTGCGGCGCGCCTGCCTGCCTGCCTGCCTTGCGCGGCGGACGCCCCCACTCCCTCTGGAGAGGCGAGCACGTCCCGGCTGCTGCTGGACCCTTGGAAAGGGACAGAAGGAAGGACGCGATCGGGCTGCACGTGTGAAACGGGTATCGATCCAGGCCAAGGTCGGTGCTTCGGCTGGGCGGCTCAAAGTTTGCGCTGGGGCGCGGCGGGGTTTCGCCAGCAGCTTTAATGCGCACAAGAAAGTTCTTTGGCGAAAGGGCACGGGGTGGAGATTTTGACCACGTCTAGAGGAGGAGGAGAAAGCGGCGGCGGCGGCGGCTAGAAGTGGGGGCCCTTAAACCCTGGGGCTGAGCTGGGGTCCGAGGGGCGCTCAGGACGGCAGGGTGGCTCCCTCGGCGGAGGGGTAGTGGTGGTGCACAGCTGCAAGCTTCCCGGACTCTCAGGAGTCTTCTTCAGGCAAAAAAAAAAAAAAAAAAAAAGGTGGGAGGCTTGTGCCAGCCCAGCAGCAGCCGCTGCCCAAGGGAGGGGGGCGGGGCAGTTCGGGTCGCACTTCGCACTTCTGCTGGGAGAACGTAGGTGGCCGCTGGTCACTCGCGGTAGCTGGCCCCTTCCCCTTCGTGGCCCCTTCTCTAGGCTGGCCAGTGCCGGGGGGGGGGGCGATTCTGAGGCCAGGAGCAGCAAGGGCGCTGGGACCCCGTCGAGGCCCCTGGCTGGGCGCAAAGCTCCTACCTCGCCATCTGCAGGGGGTGCCTCCCCCCCCCCGCAGAGCCTGGTGGCCTGTGGGAGCTGATGGCTGTTCCCCCCCAATGGCTGTTCCCCCCCCCATTCCAGGGCTGATGTTTGGGTGCTGAGGCAGGAGAGACCCATTGACATGAGGCAGAAGAATCTCTCTCCCCCCCCATCTTTGGCAGCTCCTCTTCATCCCCACGGGGAAGGAGAAGCTCCCCTGGATTCTGACCTCTCCCGCTGTCGCCCTCAAAATCCCCTGCCAGAGGTGGCTGCCTCCCTTTGGTGGGGCCACCCCTGAGGGCCTGGAGCAGAGAGACCTTGCTCCCTGTGGGTGAGCTGGTGGCCAGCAGCCAGAGCGTGTGGCTGGCTTGCTTTGGCCGGGTGTGCTTGCATCTGGCCCAAGGACGCTCTGGGCTCGGGCAGAATTCAGGCTCTTGCCTGCTTTGGCTTGGGTTATTCTCTGGCCCGCCACTCGCAAGTGTGTAGGGCAGGCCATGGAAAACAACCGCCATGCGACCAAATGCAACATGCATATATAAGTGGGTGATCGCCAAGGAAGTTCAACTGCACATTTGGCTTCAAAAGGGGAAGCTTGTCAAAAAACGAAGGTGAAAGGGAAAGTCCAGAGAGTCAATTCTCTCCAGAACACTTGGGGGTTAGTCTAAGCCACAAAAATAGACACTCGCCTAGAATGAAGACCACAGGTCAGGCAGGAAAGGTAGCACCAGTTCCAAGAGGTCACCGGCATGGTTAGCAAGCAGTGTCAAGGAAGTCATAAGAGGACAACAAAAAGGAACACAAAATTTGGCAAAAGAATGGCAAGCATACAGGGATGTGAGAAAACCAAGAACCTAAAGAGCATATTACTAAAAATGTTAAGACCAACAACAAGCAATTCTTTCAGTACAAGAAACAGGAAAGCAGCTAGGGAGACAGACCTTTGGATGACAAAGGATTCAGTAGTCGATGAGTAGATTGCAGAGAAGCTGGCAGGATCCTTTCAGTCCGCCTTCACTGTGGAAGGTGGAGGGCAGAGACCCATGCGTGAGCCAACACTTTCTGGAACGGAGGCACAGAGCAGCGAAAGAGATGAAGTTCTAGAATGTATTGCTAAACTGAAGACAAACAGATCTCTTTGCCCAGATGGTATCCACCCAAGAGTTCAAAAACTCAAATGTGAAATTGCTCATCTTCCAACAAACATTTGTAAGTTGTTCCTAATATTGTGTCATTTGGGGCAGGAAGGCAGAATATAAATTTAATAAATACAAATAAATACCGTAAATAAGATTGGCTTCTGTACCTGAGGACTGGGAAGTGGCCAGAGTAACACAATTTTTTAAAAAGAAATGCAGTGCGGGAGGTGGGGGATACAGAAGATTTTGGGCTGGTTAACTGAATATCTGTTGCAGGCAAATGAGTGGAAAGTGTATTAAAGATAATAACATTAAAGCATCGTTAAATATAGTAATTCTTAAGGTGCCTTTGGAATTCTGCCCCCGCCCCTGCAGTGCGACAGGCACCATCCTCGATGGTATTCGGTGCCTGTTAAAAACTCCTCTGTTCACTGAGCCATTTACTGATTTCAGTACTTTGTGGGCAGCGCAATCCTATCAGGCTGCTAGACAGCAAATAGATGGCGATAGGATTGCTCGGATCCCCAGCTACGAGGTCAGACAATCGCTCCAACCTCGTAACTGGGGATCCGTGTTTGGATCCCCCCCCCCAGCCAGCAAAGAAGGAACCATAGAGTCATAGAATCATCGAATAGTAGAGTTGGAAGGGGCCTACAAGGCCATCAAGTCCAACCCCCTGCTCAATGCAAACGGAAAGAGCGACCTCGGAGACAGGCTTTTGGGGGCTTCCAGGGGCAGGGAGGGGAGCAGACCAGCACCCCCAAGTTACGATGTGTCCTGGTGGCACCTCAGCCTCCTCCCCTCCCGCTCTGAGGCGTCACACGTAGAGGGCTGAAATCAGCCTCTGTGCTCCCCTCACCCTGCATAGAATGGCCGTAATACTCCGGGTTCAGAGGGTTTCGGGAATCCCAGTCAGATGGCACTCTTAGTAGATTTATCTGTTTTTTATTCTAATTGTCTTCAGGAATTTTATACACCACCCTCTGATTTGCTAATGAAGGGCAGTATATAAATATTTTACATAAATAAAATAATAAATAAAATAAGATAAAATTATCAAGCATGTAGAAGACAAGTCTTGCAGAAGAATCAACATGGTTTCTGCAAAGTAAGGTCCTGTCTCACTAACCTTTTAGAGTTGTTTCAGAGTGTCAGCAAGCATGTGGACAGGGGTGTTCCAGTAGACACTGTTTACATGGACATTCAAAAGGCTTTTGACAATATATCACCAGAGACTCCTGAGTAAGCTTAGGAGTCAGGGGATAAAAGGAGAGATCCTCTTAAGCACCAGGGACTAGTTCAAGAACAGGAAGCAGAGAGAAGGAATAAATGGACAGTTCTCATCAGGAACTGTGAAGGAAAAAGCCTCAGAGTTTCCTGCACCACACACACACACACACACACCTGTAAACACGATAATCCCAGCTGGGGGCTGGGAAAGTCATGCAAATGTACATAGGTTATCTGATGAGGCCCCAAGGCCACAGAGTCTCCCCTGTCCCTTTGATGCCCCTCTGATGCCCCTGTGCCTCAGATATTCATATGCAAATGTTCTCAAGCCCCCCAGTCATGAGGAAAGAACCACCACCACCCTGCCTGGCCAGAGGAAGTTCATCCTGATTGGCTAAAGACACTGGGCTACTGAAAGGAGGGGTGGGGGGGGAGAATCTATACTGCTGCTGAGGCTTTTGGGATTCATTGTTGTTCATGGGCAGCAAGCTGTGCAGAGGTCCAGGACTTCGGTCTGACCTCAAGATCCAGCCCCGAGTAGCTCTTGGTGAAACTAGCTGAATTAAGGCTGTTGCTGAGGCAAGCCCTCAAGGGGACCACCAACCTGTGTTGTGGTCTGCACGTGAAGGAGCACAGAGTAGGGTTTTGCTAAGGCAACCCTGAAGAGGACCCTGGGTAGATATATAGTAAAGGAACTAGCTTTGTTATTTTGTAGCTCTACTGTGTATACCAAAGTGTCTTCCCCACCTTTCCCCCTTCCCTCATTTCTCACCTTTTGTTGTAATCTGTTTACCTGAAATAAACCTTCCTTGTTTTACCCCACACGGTGTGTGTGGTTCCTCTGTGGATCAGCGCTAAATCCAGAGTATAGACAAGGGCAAGGCCCTGAGAGAATCAGTGTCAAGACGGCAGAGCTAAGGCTGGCAGTCTTGCACCTTGATCTCTGGTCTGGAGTAAAGGACCGGTCGGCAGTCCTTCTTCACAGGAACCATGCTGGATCAGTCCAGCTTTCTGTACACACAGTGGCCAACCAGCTGCCCATGGGAGGCCAAGAAGCAGGACATGCGTGCAGTAGCACCTTCCTGCCCATGTTCTCCAGCAACAGGTGTACATAGGCATAGTGGCTCTGATACTGGAGGTAGCATATAGCCATATGGACTGGTAGCCACTGATAGCCTTATCACGACTCAGAAAGATTCGTTTTAATCATGTGACTTCCCCCCAAAAAAAGATTGCACTCTTCCTCGCTATATGTAAGCTTAATACATATTTTACACAACCCAGAGATACCAAAGACTCATTCTTGCTGGTATAATCTTAATATTTACAAGCAGATGAAGGTTTCCTTTTTAGAATTCCTTTTTCAGATTAGTTTTACAGTTATATTAAAAAAATACTGATTTGGTTATACTATTAGAAACACATCATAGATAGATAATTATGAAATTTAATAGGTTAATCATTCATATTTGGACAACTTTTCTGCTGTACTTTATTGGAAGGAGAAAATAATCATTACCTTAATAATAACAATTTAAATAGTTTGATTTAACTAAAACAATCAGGGATGCTTTGGCTTGGGTTCCTGCATTGAGCAGGAGGTTGGACTCGATGGCCTTGTAGGCCCCTTCCAACTCTACTATTCTATGATTCTATGATAGCATATGTATTCTTGTATTTGCTTAAACATCCATGTTTATTAACTGATGTCGTTAAACAAAATACCTTTAAAAAAAAAAAAAACTTAGACTATCAGCCCAGTCCACACATGAAACACTTAAAATACTGTCTTCTGTAGCTCGCTCATCTTCATCTTCTTGTCTGTTCATAATCTGGAAAAGAAAATCAAGCTTTCCTGCTGTATCGAGTCCCAAACGATTTCTCAATTTAGAATGAACGAGTCCAAAGGAAGAGACTATTCTTTCTACGCCAGCAGAAGAAGCTACTGCTTTTATAAGTGAAATCATTACTTCAACAGTCTCTAAATCCAAGTGCTTAAGTGACTTCCACCAGTTCACTGGTGTGATTTTCTTTGAAACATCATCAGCAAACATATATTTCTTGAATGGCTCCCCCTTAGCTCTGAAGTTTATTATAGTTGGCATTACAGATGTTTGCTGGATACCCATGTCATAGCTAACTCCTCTTCCTCAGCACTTAAGGGTTGACCCTGGTACTGGATATCTATATATATATAAGAAGAAGTCCTGACTGACTGACTGACTGCCTGATCAATGCCCAGCTCAAACCGTTTAATCTAGGAACGTGAAATTTTGAAGGAACATTGTTTTTATGATGTAGACCCCTCACTAAGGAAGGATTTTTGGAAATTCCATCCCTAAGGGGGTGAAAACAGGGGGGGAAATCACCCCACTCTCATATCTTCTGTGGACAAAACAATGGGAGCAGTTATGCAAGTTGGCCTCACCTCATAATTGCTGCAGGAGCCAATAGGAGCAGTTATGCAAATAGCCCATACGACACTTAGAATGCACTTAGAATGTTCGTATGAATTCCTGCAGGGGCCAATAGGGGTGGGTATGCAAATCTCTCGTAGAATGTTCTCTGAGGGGGTGAAAAGTGAGGGAAACTTTTTGAATGACTGTTGTGTGGGGGGTGTCATCGCATAGGCTCCATCACGTTTTGACGGATCTACCCCAAACTTGGCACGGTCACTCTTCATCACCTGTAGACTCTCAGGATTAACCTGATTTTTCTTTAAGAACAGATATTTCTGTCAGAAAAGTTTTCTGCTGCCAGTGCCCAGCCTAAACGTTACACTTTCAGTCAGAGACACTGTATCTTTTCCATTGTACCAAATCCTAAAATCCGCGCGAGTGCAGCCATGGGCAACAGCTAGTTGACAATATTTGCGAGAAAATGAGCTGGAGACAGTGCTTGTCCCATTCATTTTTTTAATGCTTGTAATCAGGACTTTTTTTCTGGTGGAACTCACCGGAACTGAGTTCCAGCACCTTTTCTTCTATTAATTGCATTACAATTTAATCGCCATCTACTCCCGAGGAAATGTAATCCAAGAGTTCCGGTACCCTTTTCTCCAGAAAAAAAGCACTGCTTGTAATTTATTTCTGTCAGTGAGTAGTTCTGTTTTTAAGCGCTCACTCAGTTCCTTCCAAATTTCAACCATCATCATCATCATCATCAGGCGATCACTCGTGACCGAGTAAGATTGTCTTCCGGGATAAAAGGAGGAAATTCTAAAGAAGATTGTGTAGACTCTAGCGATGGGTCCGTAAGTGACTGTGGAGGCCAATTCTAGATCCACACAGCTTCCCACAGTGAGGACACAGGTTACCAGATAGAAGATGGTCCTGTAAAGGATTCATTTGACGTGCTTTTCGCCTAGCACGTTTCTCCCTTTCACCTTGCACTCGGGCTTCTTCAAAGTCCATGGAACCTTTGTGAAAGGCCAACCTCCATTTAGATCGTTCATGGGCCAGAGCTTCCCAGTTTTCGATGTTTATATTGCATTTTTTTAGATTTGCCTTATGAACATCTTTAAACCTCTTATATTGACCACCGATATTCCGCTTTCCATCCTTGAGTTGGGAGTAAAGTAACTGCTTTGGGAGACGGCAGTCATCAGCAGTAAAACAGCTATTTTTCTGTATTTTGTTTAAAGCTTCAGAAATGGGTTTTGGTATCCTCAGCATATGTTCAACATTTCGCTTAAGCCCAATGTTGAGGATTTTGGCCGTGACAGTGCCATCTATTTTCTCTCAATTTTGTTCACAAATTGACATCAGAATAGGCCAGTTTTTGACATACTGCTCAAAACAGTCCACTGCAGAGTTCCATCTAACGTCTTGGGGGAGCGTTAGCTTGGTTCCACCCATTCTTTTCAGAGCTGCTGCTGCAAAATAATTGTTACGGAAGTATTAGCAATTTCAATGACATTAGTCTTTATTTCTGGAACACTGAAGTCTTTGGCTAGGAGGTGCGGCAACCATATGTTATTAGCTTTGTATTCCCTTCCTGCTCTTCTAAATTTCTTCTCATTTTGGATACATTTGCAGCATTGTCTGTGACTAAACTGCATATTAGATGTTTGAATTTTTGTTCACATGCTATTATAGCTTTTGCTGCCACTTCTTGTAAGTATTCTGCTGTGTGTGCATTTCCTGACGTATCAATTGTTTCTGCAAGGAAGACATTCCCTTCTTCTGTTGTTATACAAGCACATACAACAGGATCATTGTGGACATTACTCCACCCATCAAAATTTAGGTTAACAATTTTACCCTCTAGAGCTGTTGCGCATTTCTCTGTCATACACTCTATCCAGCAGTTTCCCTGCAACATCTGCTCTGCTGGTGTCGTGTAAACAAACTGGGCAATTTCTTACTGGTTTTTATCACAAACGTATCTATGGTGGTTCCTGGATGCTCGGCTTTTTTCTTTCTTTTAGGTGATATACTGTGGATGTGTGATGTATATGATGAGACTGAAACACTATCCTGGACAGATAACTCTGCTACTGTAGAACAGCAGGAGGAGGATCTCGAAGATGGATTGTTTCCAGAATCCTTTATGTTGATGATGGATTCCCCTAAACAAAGAAGTCAATGCTGTTATTTTATTATTTATACCATTTCTGCTCATTTAGTATTACTCATTGAATTCACTGTCACTCCGTACTGCCCAAAAAAGGAATATTTGCTTGTTTCAAATCTTTATTTCTTCATAACAACTGTATCAAAATGACAGTAACATGCAGTAATAATAATAACAAATATAATTTTGCTATAACATGACAGTTCCTCAAGGCAGTCTTTGAGAAATATGATGAAATCAAAACGTTTACCAACCTGAAGATCCTGCCCGTTCAAACATGTTCCTTTTGTCGTCTTCATCACAGCACTTCTCATGATGTTGTTTCATTCGGGCCACCAGGCCTTGCATTTCTTTGTTGCAGTGTTTGCATTTTGCACGCATGCCTGCCTTACCCATGGGTGGAGGAACTTCATTAAAATATTCCCGAACTGGGTCTCTTTTACGGCCTGCTGCCATTATAGGTTTTCTCCTCCAGGGAAAGAATAATATGATAAACCTCAGGCTATACACACAAAGATCCAAAGACTTGTGGAGTATTCTGCTCAAAAGGTTTCTGTAAAGGACCGGAACCGGTCCTTTGCGTGGGTTCGGGTCGGAAAGGGTTAACCGGAGCGGAGAAAACCCTTCCTACACCGCTTCCCAGCACTTAAAAGGAAGCCACGACTGAAATTGACAAAGAGGCAGAGAATGAATCATAGAATCATAGAAAAGTAGAGTTTTCAAAGCATCCCTGACAGATGTCTGTCCAGCTGCACCTTGAATGCCTCCAGATTGGGAGATCCCACCACCTCCCTAGGTACCGTAGTTGATTCCATTGTCTTATTGCTCTGACAGTCAGGAAATTTTTCCTGATGTTTAGGTGGAATCTAGGTTCCTGTAACTTGAGCCCATTATTCTGTGTCCTGCAAACTGGGATGATCGAGAAGAGATCCTGGCCCTCCTCTGTGTGACATCCCTTCAAGTACTGGAAGAGTGCGATCATATCTCCCCTCAGTCTTCTCTTCTGAAGGCTAAACATGCCCAGTTCTTTCAGTCTCTCCTCATAGGGCCTTGTTTCCAGTCCCTTTATCATCCTTGTTGCCCTCCTCTGAACCCTCTCCAGTTTGTCTATGTCCTTCTGAAAGTGTGGTGCCCAGAACTGGACGCAGTACTCAAGATGAGGCCTAACCAGTGCTGAGTAAAGGGGAATTATCACTTCCTGCGATTTGGAAGTTATACTTCTATTAATGCAGCCCAAAATAGCATTTGCCTTCTTTGCAGCCACGTCGCATTGCTGGCTCATATTCAGTTTGTGATCTACCACAATTCCAAGATCCTTCTCACTTGTAGTATTGTTGAGCCAAGTGTCCCCCATTCTGTAACTCTGCATTTGGTTTCCTCTCCCTAGGTGCAGCACTTGGCATTTATCCCTATTAAATTTCATTCTGTTGTTTTCGGCCCAGTGCTCCAGCCTACCGAGATCTCTTTGAATTTTGTTTCTGTCTTCCAGAGTATTAGCTGTTCCACCCAACTTTGTGTCATCTCCAAATTTGATAAGCCTTCCCTGTACCTCCTGATCCAAGTCATTAATAAAAATGTTGAAGAGCACTGGGCCCAGGACCGAGCCCTGTGGTACCCCGCTCGTTACCTCTCCCCAGTTTGAGAAGGAACCATTGATAAGCACTCTTTGAGTCCGATTCTGTAGCCAATTGTGGATCCACCTGATAGTTGTTGCATCTAGCCCACTTTTAGCTAGCTTGCTAATCAGGATATCATGAGGCACTTTGTCGAAAGCTTTGTGAAGTCCAGATATATGATGTCCACAGCATTCCCCCAGTCCACAAGGGAGGTTACCCGATCAAAAAATGAGATCAGATTAGTCTGCAGGATTTGTTCTTGACAAATCCATGCTGGCTTCTAGTAATCACTGCATTGTTTTCAAGGTGCTTGCAGACTGACTTCTTTATAATCTGCTCCAAAATTTTCCCAGGGATTGATGTCTGGCCTATAGTTCCCAGGTTCCTCCTTCTTGCCCTTTTTGAAGATGGGAACAACATTTGCCCTCCTCCAGTCATCTGGCACTTCACCTGTCCTCCATGATTTCTCAAAGATAATAGACAGTGGTTCTGAGAGTTCTTCTGCCAGTTCCTTTATTACTCTAGGATGCAGCTCATCAGGCCCTGGAGATTTAAACTCATTCAGAGTAATCAGGTGCTCCTTGATCCTTTGCCTATCAATCTCAAACTGCAATCCTGCCCCTTCAGTCTGCACTTCAGGTTTGCCAAGGGGGTCATAGACCCTCTTTTGGGAGAAGACCGAGCCGAAGTAGGAATTGAACACTTCTGCCTTTTCTTTGTCTTCTGTTATCAATTTGCCATCCTCATTACGTAGTTGAACCACCAGTTCTTTCTTCTGTCTTTTACTGTGCATGTATCTGAAGAAAGCTTTTTTGTTGCTTTTAGCATTCCTCGCTAACCTTAGCTCATTCTCAGCTTTAGCCTTCCTGACACTATTCCTGCAGTTCTGTGCTACCTGCCTGTCCTTCCTTCCACTTCCTATACGTGTCCTTTTTTGTTTTCAGGTCATCTTTGAGTTTATTGTGAAGCCACATTGGCTTCTTCTGTTGCCCTCTGCCTTTTTTCCTTGTGGGAATTGTTTGCAATTGTGCTTTTAAAATTTCATTTTTTAAAAACTCCCACCCATCCTGGGCTCCTTTTCTCATGAGAGTTGCTTGCCATGGGATCTTACTAATCATTGTTCTGAGTTTATTAAAATTGGCTTTCCTAAAATCCAGGGTACGTGTTTGGCTACACTCTGCTTTTGCTCCCCTTAGAATCAAGAACTCAAGTATAACATGGTCAGTTTCCCCCAGAGTTCCCGAAACTGCCACTTTATCCACTAACTCGTCTCTGTTGGTTAGAATCAGGTCAAGGATAGCCAATCCTCTAGTTCAGTGATGGCGAACCTTTTTGAGCCTGAGTGCCCAAACTGCAACACAAAACCAACTTATTTATTTCAAAGTGCCAACACTGCAATTAAACCTGAATACCGAGGTTTTAGTTTTAGAAAAACAACTCATACAGTTGTTCGGACTAATTAACATCTTTTGTCGTAAAAGAAAAACACAATAACAGAGCTTTCAATGATACAAACAGTTTTTTGTTGAAAAAAAAATCAACTCAAAAAATTATTATAGTACTACATTGTACACATAGCCTGAAGGGAATTTATACAAACTTTTAAAATAATTAGGCACATATATTTTTGGATAAGGGATTCTCAACTTGTCATATGATTATATGCCAGACTGAAATTGTATGAGGCAAACTTTACCCTGGGTCCTTTCCCTGCTTCTACAGGTGTCAGATTAGTAAAAGTAAAAGTCAACCTGTACTAGGATGAGCAAGATAAACAAGAAAACTAAACGTGCTTAACACATTTTAAACACTTTATGTCTTGGACTGCAAACACTGCATTAGGTAAAAGTTTGCAATGGGCATGCTTTTGCACAATTAATGTGATTTTTGCTATTGCATGCATGCTGATAATTTGTCAAACCTTGGCTCATACTCTGTTAGTTTGAGAGCAACACATGCAGCACTCAGATCAACTGTTAGGGCTTTACATCCAAGCCATGCTCTGTGCATCATTCTTCAAAATCTTTTAAATGTGAGAACAATGTAGAAAATAATTCTGTAACAGGAATTCTAGAATAAAATCATTCTGTTCCACACTGTGAGAAAGAACAAAATCATTAGTGTTTTGCAGAAGGGGACAGTCTTTTCGCAATCTGGTGACCAATGGGTCAAGTGCCCACCGAGAGGACCCTGCGTGCCAGCTGTGGCACCTGTGCCATAGGTTCACCATCACTGCTCTAGTTCCTTCCTTCACCCTTGATTGGGTGGTCGGTAGTAGACTCCAACCGCCATGTAAAGAATGACTTTACTACACTGTTTATAGGTAAACAGGGTTTAATGAGGCATATCAAAATAAACAGAACGTGTTAACAAGGTACATGCGCTCTCATTCAGGTTTGTATATTCGCACAGAGCCAGCACAGCAGAGACGTTACCTTAAATGACCATCAGTTCCTAGATAGCCGCGTCCGTGAGCGGCTGAGCGAACTCAGCTGATTTCACCGGGAGCTGCCCGGGGTTGGATCCAGAGTCCAGACCGGAGCCCTGGACGTCCGCGCAGCTTGCTGCCCATGACCAACAACCGCTGGGGCGGGATGGTTTACCTTTTACCTTCTCTCCTGCCTCCTCCATCCTCACTCCCCCCTCCCCTTCTGTTTTCCGGCAAAACCAGTTCCTTTGTCGCTTCCCTTAACCCATGTTATTTGGGGGTACTCGAGTGCAAGGTGAAAGGGAGAAACGTGCTAAGCGAAAAGCACGTCAAATGAATCCTTTACAGGACCATCTTCTATCTGGTAACCTGTGTCCTCACTGTGGGAAGCTGTGTGGATCTAGAATTGGCCTCCACAGTCACTTACGGACCCATCGCTAGAGTCTACACAATCTTCTTTAGAATTTCCTCCTTTTATCCCGGAAGACAATCTTACTCGGTCACCGATCGTGACCGCCTGATGATGATGATGTTATTTGGGGGTACGGAGGTGAATGAGTGTGAGTGGTCAGTCCGTGTGGATTGGCCTGGGAGGGGGGCTGTCTGGACCAGCTTTCTCTCCACAGTTTCACTTTCATTTTTACAGTGCCTGCCCCTCCCTCCTCACACTTAGCTTCTTGTGCAGATCTATTCCACTCCCAACAATCTTCTATTCATTGAATAGGCTGTCCTTCCCCCTCAGCCTGGTGTGGGACCATTCCTCCTGCACCTGAGGTCCCTTCTGCCTGGGGAATGGCTGGTCTTCTGCTCGCTCAGCACTTGGGAACTTTGCTCATTAGCCAGGCAGGAGAACTCTGGGAGGCTGTGCTGAGTTTGCAGCTTGCTTCCTGCTGGAGAGAGGTGATGGCACAGCAGGCGGGGAGGGAAAGCAGCTGGGGAGGGAAGTGCCCTTTCTGCTGGCCTGGCTCTCTTGCAAGGAAGCGCTAGCCAGGAGCCCTGCGGGGTGAGGCGGGGCTGCCTGCCCATCCTCATCCTGCAGCAGAGAGAGTGGATGGGCCTGGCCATGTCTCAGCTGAGGATGCTGTGGGAAGCAGTGCTGGGGTGGTGGTGGCAGGGAGGGAGATCTTGGCTGCACCTTCATCCTTTCCCAGAATAATAATGAGGCGGGGTCAGTATCACTCAGGCCTTTCGCTTTCTCAGCAAGGACCTCTCCAGGCCCACTGGGGGCACTTGGAGAACATCAGAGGCGCGCGGCCACCGAGCAATGCGGCCCCGGCTGGTGCTGGTGGGGCAGCCCGTGCTTCCCTTTCTGAGCACCCCCCTGCTGGCTCTCCCAGACCCACATGCTGCCCGCCCTGAGGCTGGCACCGGAGGGGGCAGAGCAGCCGATATCTGTGGCTTGGGGGGCGAGGGGGGCAGAGCAGAGTGCTGCCTTGCAGAGGGGCCTTGCTTGGCCATGGCGTTCAGCAAGCGGGGAAGAGGCTCCTCTTTCAGCCTGAAGGCCGATTCTTGTTTTGGAGAAGTTCTCAGGGCCTCGTTCCAGTAGGGACTAAAGGCAAAAGGGGCGGGGCAAAAATACCAGCCTATTTTAGCGCAAAGCTCCCCCTGCCAGTCACTCAGCCTCAGGACAGGCATTTCAACCTTTGAGAGAGGGCGGGGGGATGCACTAAGGCTGGGAAGCCACCAAACGGTCGGGGGAAAGGGTGGGGCCGTTTGGAGAACCCCAGAGGGACGGATTTGAGGTTCTGCACCCCTGGCATTCAGCCTGCGCAGGTGGCTCTCCTCCTGCTCAGTCTCGGCCCGTGGCCTCCACCGCCAGCCATTCCTTGTGGCTCCCGCCCTCCAGGGCACAGGTCCAGCTGGCACTCCTGGCCCCGGTGCCGAGGCTCCTCCCTCCCTCCTGTCCCGTCCCGCCTTGGCCCTCTTCACGGGCGCCTGCAGAGTGCGCCCTGCCTGGGCTGCAGCCACACGCCTGTGCGGGGTGGGGTGGGGCAGGTTCTTCCTCGGTGGCCATGCGTCTGCTTCCAGAGAAATGGATGCGGGGGGGGGAGGTGGTCATCCAAGACACGAACTCCCCCTGGCAGAGCAGATCCGCTCGCTCCCGTGCCCCATCCTGCCTTGCAAGGAGGCGATGCAAGGCTGGAGGAACTGGGAGGCCGACTCGGATGTTTTGATCCTTTGCAAAGGGTGCTTTTTGCTTCCCCCCTCTTTGCTTCACCCTTCTGTCCCCAGCCTTTCTTTCACAAACTTGTTCAGACATGCAGTGCCCCTTGGAAGTCAACTGGGGTGGGAATCCGAGGCCCAGCAGGCAACCCCAAGCAGGCCGGAGGAGGACTTTTTCTGCTTCCGTGTCCTTCCGGGGAGTATCCTTGCACTGGGCCGCAGGGCGCAGCAAGGGGGTTGGGATTCCTCCCATGCAGACTGAGGCGGGCAGGGGCAGGCGGGAGGATCCTGCAGCCAGCCTGCCATGGTGAGGGGTTCCTCGGGCCCCCGTCTCTTCCCGGGGCAAGAGGTGTCCGTCTCCATGAAGGCCATGCTGCTATTCTTAGCCACTGCTTCTGCCTGGCTGGCGCGACTCATCCCCTGTTTATGCTGAAGGGGCTGGTTTTTCAGTTGCTGTTTTGTGTGGAGGGGGAGGGGGAGGGGGGAGGCGGCAGTGCCAGAGATCAAAGCCTGTCTCTTTGTGTTTTGTGATCCTGCCTGAGCTGGGGGGAGGGGAGGGTGTGTTTCTTAAAGGAATGGCTGCTCAACCGAGGGGGGGTGTCGGTGCAGCAAGAGACACACTTTCACACAATCACTGGCCAAGTGTACACCCTGGCTCCCCACTGTAGTTGAGTCCCACGTTTAGAGGCAAGGCAATCATCAACTACTAGAGTGGACCCTTTTTGGTGGTGGCCCCCAGTTTGTGGAATTCCCTCCCAAAGGAAACTTGCTAGGTCTGTGCCACTGGCCCATTTTGGGGGACAATGAAGGCCTTTGATGGGCAAACCCAGGGTGAGGTTTTAGAGGGAAAGTGACACCCCTCCCTCCTGACCCGACTGTGATGCAAAGCCGCCCCCGCCGCTATCTGGGACTTTCTTACACACAACTGATGTGTAACATGCAAATTGTCCTCTAAGTTTCTTCTTCTGTTCTTGTTGTTAATGAATTTGTGAAGGATCACTAGCAGGATCCTTTGCGTGAGTTCGGCGCTTAACGGGTTAACCGGCACTGAGTTACAGCCCGTACGAGCGCTGGAGACCGCCTGGGAGGCTCGCGCACACAAGAGGAAACCAAAACCCTTTAAAGGACCAAATAAGGCGTTTATTTGTTTACACAAAACACTGAGCGGAACTAACAGCTTTCCAGGAATACTACAATGTCAACACAACCTCAGTTGACCCCTGCGTTTATCAATGAAACAGGCTCTTAGGCTAGCGCATTGAAACTGGTCAGTTACCTCAGATCAGAGACGTTACGCTAGTCAATTTCAGCCTGGCTCCGAATCGGCCGATCCGGGGATGGGAATGGCTTAATCCAGCTGCCGCCTGGAGAACGAATCCGGCCCCGAAGTACCCTGGGTTCCCAACAACCCTTTACCGGAAGGGAGAGGGGTTTTCTACCCCTGAGTTCCCGCTCTCCCCACCCTCCAGGTCAGGTGGGGGGCTTATGCCTGCCCCTTCGTATCAGGTGGGCTTATTCCTGCCCGGGAAGAATGTGACGTACTGGTACTTTACAGCTCTTTGAGACTGCCCTGATAGTTTGATGGTTCTTGATGGTCCTTCCTTGGGTTTTGTGGATCTCCACCGAGACTCTTCTTTGTTGGGGATGACGGTCTGTCTGGCTACTTCTCCTGTGACTTCATCCCCCCTTCCTCGCCCCCCTCCCTTGGGCGGAGACTGTGTGTGTGTGAGTGTGCGCATGCAGACTCGTGTCAGGCTTTCTCCACAGAATTATGCCATCATCAAGCTTATTATTGAACTCTATCCCTCTTCCAGCGCTATTGCCATGTACTTGTTCGTTAGCTGCTCAGAGAACCTTGGTCAAAGGGGGGGACATAAACGGGACCATTTCTATAACAATCCCTTCTCCTCTGCAGGACCGACGCCCGGCTGGGGCACAGCAATGGGCTAGCGCTGGGCGCTTCATTGCCCTCTCGCCCAGTCGCCCCCACGACGAGGGACTGACCGCCGGAGGGAGCGACGCTGAGGAGCATTGGGTCCCCGGCACGCCTAGCCCAGCCGGAGCCCCCCAGGCATGGCTGCCCTCGCGGACTGTAAGGAGGGGGAGCTGTAGCCGGCAATGGGGCACGTGCCGGCAAGGGGGCTGGGGCCGGCCCCCCGCCAGCCATGACTCCGGCTCTCCCTGCCCTGGCGGAGCCCTGGGAGGTGCCGGGCGGAAGAGGGATGCTTTCGGCGCCGGGGGTCCGTGTGCCCAGCTCAGCCCTCCCAGGGGAAGAGCTACGGCCCACGGGCAACAGGCCGTGACTCCCCCGTGGGGCCGAGGGGTGCCATGGTCAGCAAGGAGACGGGCCCCGGCCTCGCCCAGGGGGCAGGGGCCAGCCAGGAGGAGGCCGTGACGGTGCGCTCGGTGCTGCTGAAGCGAGACTCGCCTGACGCCGAGGGCTGCCTGCAGCGGCGCCGCCACCCCCGGCCTCAGCAGGTGCGCTTCAAGGACCTGGAGGACAGCGGCCCCGGAGAGGAGCGCCCGCCCACCGCCACCACCCCACGTGCCTCTGCCGCCCCGAAGTGGGCAGCCGCCTGTGCCCGGCGCAGCTGGCCCCAGGCCAAGCCCCGCCTGGGCCCCCCGCCTGGGCCCCCCCACAAGGCCCGCCTGAGCACCGCCATCCAGACCTCGCCCAGCCTCCGGCAGCCCTTCCGGGCCGCCCCCCTGCGCAGCAAGAGCACCTGCGACTTTGCCCAGGGGGAGGCGCTTGGCCCGGCGGGGGGCCCCAGCCTGCGCCTGCCCCCCTGGGGCGCCACCAGCCTCCCCGCACGCGACCTGCTCCCTGCCTCCCCCCTGGCCCAGCAGTGCCCCAGGCCGCCTGCCGCTCCGTGCCCCCGGCTGCCGCTGCCGCGCTGCCCTTGCCCGCCGAGCCCGGGGCCGTGCCTCCCGGCCAGCCGTTCCTCCCAGCATAAGCCCCGCCGTGCCTCCTGCCAGGACTGCAGCAGCCCAAGAGCCCTCTGGCCGTGTCCGCCCACTCTGCCCCCGGACCCCACTGAGCAGGCCTCAGCAGGCACCCCCCCTTCCCTGTGGCCGCCCCTGCCAAGCGCCCCCTGCCCCGTCGCTCAGGGCCCCTTCCAGACAGAGCCCGTTCCTGCCTTTCCGCTCCGGAGCCCCAGAGCCGGCCCAGCCCTTCTGCCCCAGCCCAGGGCAGAGGAACCAGCGGCGACCGTGGCCTCCCAGGGGAGCCTCCGCACGGCTCGGGCCCAGCCTGCGGCGGCCACGGTGGTGGGGCACGCAGCCCCTGCGGAAGGCAGGCAGCGCTGTCCACGGGCGTCGCCTCGGGGCCTCCTCCTGCTGAAACCGCCGCTGCGGCACTGCAGTCGTGCCCCCGAGGCCTGCCTCACGCCCAAGCAAGCGGAGACCCTGCGCCGCGTCCAGGACCTCCTGCAGCTGGTGGCTGGGGCTCGGAGGCCGCCGGGCCCCCTCGGGGTAGAGGAGCCATTGCCAGCATCTCGGGAGACGGGAGACCTCCACTCCCAGCTGCAGTCGCTCGAGGGGGTGCTGGAAACCAGCCAGCACACCATCAAGGTGCTACTAGACGTGATCCAGGACCTGGAGAAGAAGGAGGCACAGCGGGATGGGTGAGTCGGGGAGGGCAGCGGGACCGAGGCGGGGGCAGCCCGTGTGTTCCTGCGCAGCCTTCTCCGGGGGGCTGCCGGGGGCCGGTGCTAACTCGTCTCGAGAACCAGCCAGATTGACCACCGCGGGTCTCCGGGGTTCCCTGCTTGAGGTCAGTTCCCCAGGCGTTTGTTTGTTTATTTATATTTATGCCCCCGCCTTTTTTCCTCTTGCAAGGAACCCAAGGCGGCTTACATAATCCTCCTCCTCCTCCATTTTATCCTCACAACAACCCTGTGAGATAGGCTAGGCTGAGAGTCAGTGACTGGCCCAAAGTCGCCCACTGAGCTTCATGGCCGAGCGGGGACCAGAACCCGGATCTCCCAAGTCCCAGCCCATAAGGCACGGGACCATAAGGCCGCTTGCCATCCCGGGCCAGGTCAGTGCCCCTCCAGCCTGCCAGTCTCTCTCCAGCTGAAGCCCTGAGGGATGAGGGAGGCATCCATGGAGGCAGAATCCAGCACATGGAGGCAGATGCCCCCTTTGGTTGGGGGTTCCACTGCTAGCTCTCAAGGCTGGTGATAGCCTCCTCCTCCTCCTCCTCCTCCTCCTCCTCCTCCTCCTCCTCCTCCTCCTCCTCCTCCTCCTCCTCCTCCCCCTCCTCCCCCTCCTCCTCCTCGCCTTCACAGCCTGTCTTTTTTTCCTCTTGCAAGGAGCCCAAGGCAGCTCACATGGTCCTCCTCTTTTCCATTTTATCCTCCCAACAACCCTGTGAGATAGGCTAGGCTGAGAGTCAGTGACTGGCCCAAAGTCGCCCACTGAGCTTCATGGCCGAGTGGGGATTTGAACCCGGGTCTCATTCATTTCATTTCATTCATTTATTACATTTCTATACCGCCCAAAAGCCAAAGCACTCTGGGCGGTTTACAAAGATTAAAATCTTTAAAATACATTATAAAAACCATGTACATACAAATATTTATTTATTTATTTATTATATTTGTTAATCGCCCATCTGGCCGGTCACCCGGCCACCCTATATATAAACATACAACATAGAGGGAGACACACACACACACATATATCTAAAGCCAATTTTGAACACTTGACAAGAAAAAGTGAAGACCTGATTAAAACCTCATCATATTTTATTTATTTATTATTTATTACATTTATCAATCGCCCATCTGGCCGGTCACCCGGTCATATGTTGCCAAATGCCTGAGAGAAGAAGGTCTTAACCTGGCATGGAAAAGATAACAATGTTGGTGCCAGGGGGGGCTCGTTGGGGAGATAATTCCATAATTGGGGGGTCCACCACCGTGAAGGCCCTCCCCCTCATTGCTGCCTTCTGAACCTCCCTCGGAGGAGGCACCTGGAGGAGGCCTTAGATTATGAATGTATGGGTAGGTTCATGCCAGGAGAGGCACTCCATCAGGTATTGTGGTTCTGAGCCATGTTTATATGTCAAAACCAGCACCTTGCATCAGGCTCGGAAGCATAGGGGGTATATATAGCATATATAATAATATAGGGTAGCTTCTGTGGGAGAGCTTTTTTCCCCTCTTCAGCTTCAGCCAGGAGGTAAGTTCTCTCAGGCAGCTAAGCACAGTCCCAGGCAGGGTCAGTAAGGTGGTAAATTGGCCTGCTTGCCTCCACAAGATGTCCCAGCTGCCTCCCCGTGTTGTCCTGGGGCTTGGGTCTCTGGAGTCCCAGCCCAGCACTCCAACCACCGCACCACACGGGCTGTCCCATGGAAAACAACAGAATGAAATTTAATAGGGATAAATGCCAAGTGCTGCACCTAGGGAGAGGAAACCAAATGCAGAGTTACAGAATGGGGGACACTTGGCTCAACAATACTACAAGTGAGAAGGATCTTGGAATTGTGGTAGAAGGTCACAAACTGAATATGAGCCAGCAATGCGATGTGGCTGCAAAGAAGGCAAATGCTATTTTGGGCTGTATTAATAGAAGTATAGCTTCCAAATCGCGGGAAGTGATAATTCCCCTTTACTCGGCACTGGTTAGGCCTCATCTTGAGTACTGCGTCCAGTTCTGGGCACCTCACTTTAAGAAGGACATAGACAAACTGGAGAGGGTTCAGAGGAGGGCAACAAGGATGATAAAGGAACTGGAAACAAGGCCCTATGAGGAGAGACTGAAAGAACTGGGCATGTTTAGCCTTCAGAAGAGGAGACTGAGGGGAGATATGATCGCACTCTTCCAGTATTTGAAGGGATGTCACACAGAGGAGGGCAAAGATCTCTTCTCGATCATCCCAGTTTGCAGGACACGGAATAATGGGCTCAAGTGACAGGAACCCAGATTCCACCTGAACATCAGGAAAAATTTCCTGACTGTCAGAGCAATAAGACAATGGAACCAACTACCTAGGGAGGTGGTGGGCTCTCCCAGTCTGGAGGCATTCAAGGTGCAGCTGGACAGCCATCTGTCAGAGATGCTTTGACCTGGATTCCTGCATTGAGCAGGGGGTTGGACTCGATGGCCTTGTAGGCCCCTTCCAACTCTACTTTTCTATGATTCTATGATTCTATGAACCACTGATAGAAACCATGGATCTCTCCCTCAGCTGGTGCATACAAGGTCAGGGATTCTCACGAATAGAATCGGAAGCAAGGCAGTAACCCTATTCCGTCCTATAAATCTCTAGCCGGGGTGAGAGGGGGAGGCACATGTGAGGGAGGGTGTATGAGGTGTGTGAGAGAGAGAGAGGGAGATATCTGATCTATGAAGAACAGCTTTAAAAGTTGAAGCCTTTTCGCTTAGAGAAGTCGACAGCACTGGAGTGATACATAAGAATCTCAAAGGTTCTTGCATGGTGAGAATAAGAGATAAATGAATTAGACCCCAGTTGTTGTTCACCCACTGGAACGGGAAAGCAGCAGAAGCTTTAAGAAACAGCAGAAGGAGCGAGAGCTCAGCCAGCAACTGCTGGCCATGGTTGCCAGAAAGGAGGCCTCTGTGCTCATTGGCAGAGACCTCCCAGTGTCCAGCTCCAGGGAGGGCGGGATGCCTGGAGCCCCACTGGGCGTCACGGCTCTCTTCCTGCAGGTGCTCCAAGGAAGAAGCGGTTTTTCCAGGGCCTTCTCCAGTGTGGCCTTTACTCCCAGGGAGAGAGTGCCGCCGTGGCTGGACAAGGAGAATCCGAAAAGGAGCAGCACCTCTGCTGAGAATGGGGCATCCCAAAAGTTGACCTTTCACCCCATCCCTTAAGCAGCAACTCGTTCCACTTGATTATCTTAAATCAAGGGCAGCTGCATGTAATGAGGATTGAGGCGCAAGGAAAGACCAACCAGAAACTGCCTGTTCTCTGCCAGACAGGGCTGGGGCTCCTAGCCTGGGTGGGCAGAACCAGGGGAGTGTCTTCTGGCACCCAGCAGGAAAAAGGAGGACTCTCTCCTGGCTGGGTGAGGGCTCTCTCAGGCCTCATTTATTTATTTATTTATTTATTTATTTATTATTTGTTGTATTTATGAATTGCCCATCTGGCCGGCAAACCGGCCACTCTGGGCGATGTACAACATGATAAAATATAAAATACATTTAAAACAGTATACAATTTTAAAATCTTAACCCACCCCATATTCCCGCCTGAATCGCCATGTTTTTAATGAGCGGCGGAAGCTCAGCAGAGAGGGGGCATGGCGAAGGTCACTAGGGAGAGAGTTCCACAGTACGGGGGCCGCCACAGAAAAGGCCCTCTTCCTAGTCCCCACCAGTCTAGCTGCTCTGGCTGAAGGGAGAAGGCCGTCTGTGGCAGATCTTGTTGAGCGGCCTACTTGGTGTTGCTGGAGACGCTCCTTGAGATAAACTAGACAGGAGCCGTATAGGGTTTTAAAGGTCAAAACCAACACCATGAATTCAGCTCGGCAAGCAACTGGTAGCCAGTGCAGCTCCTTGAGCACTGGAGTGATGTGATCCCGCCGGTGGCTGCCTTTAACCAGGCGAGCCGCCATGTTCTGTACCAGCTGTAGCTTCCGAACCGTCTTCCAGGGTAACCCCAAGTAGAGCGCATTACAGTAGTCTAGGCGAGAGGAGACCAAGGCATGAACCACTGATGGGAGCAGATGATTAGGAAGGAAGGAAGATGGAGTTGATACAGCGCCGCCCAGCTCACAGCTGACACCTGAGCCTCCATGGACAGCTGGGAGTCTAGAATGACCCCCAAGCTGCGGACCTGGTCCTTCAGGGGTAGATGTACCCCATTCAGCACCAGGTCAACATCCCCTAACCTCCCCTTGTCCCCCACCAGAAGTACCTCAGTCTTGTCGGGGTTCAGCTTCAGCATGTTCCTTCCCATCCAGCCACCCACTGCCTCCAGGCACTTGGACATGGTTTCAACGGCCAACCGCGGTGAGGACTTGAAAGAGAGGTAGAGCTGCGTGTCATCTGCATACTGATGACACCGCACCCCAAACCTCCTGATGATAGCTTCCAGCGGCTTTAGATAGATGTTGAATAACATCAGGGAGAGGATGGAACCCTGCGGCACCCCAGAAGTGAGCAGCCGAGGGTCCGAAGCTTCCTCCCCAAGAACTACCCTCTGGTACCTTCCAGAGAGGAAGGACCGGCCACTGCAATACAGTACCTCCTATGCCCAACCCCTCCAGGCGGTCCAGGAGGATACCATGGTCAACGGTATCAAAAGCCGCTGAGAGATCGAGGAGGACTAGAAAGGAGCATTTGCCCCTATCCAAAGCCCTCCTCATATCATCCACCAAGGCGACCAAGGCTGTCTCCATCCCATGTCCAGGCCTGAAGCCCGACTGGCATGGATCTAAGTAATCGGCTTCATCCAAGTGTGCCTTCAACTGAGCCCCCACCACTCGCTCAATCACCTTGCCCAGAAATGGCAAATTGGAGACTGGGCGAAGGTTGTTCAGATCTTGGGGATCCAAGGAGGACTTCTTCAGAAAGCGGTCTTATTGCTGCCTCCTTAAGGGCTGGTGGCATCACTCCCTCCTTGAGGGAGGCATTCACCACCGCCCTGATCCCCTCACCCAGTCTCTCCCTGCAGCTCATAATGAGCCAGGGCGGGCAAGGATCAAGCAGCAAGCAGGTGGTCGTCCTCACAGATGAGAGCACCTTGTCCACTTCATCAGAAGGAAGAAGCTGGAACCGATCCCACAAAACCGGTCTGCCATTGGCTTCCTCCCGCTCACTCCGTGTGTCCACGACGCACAAAATCCCACTTCTAATCCGATCAATTTTATCTGCGAAGTGCTTTGCTAAAGCCTCACAGGAGGCTTTAGACTGTTCCATCGGGTCCGGAGTGACTGGACCGACCTTTCAGAGCTCGCAGCAAAGGAGTGAACCATGGTGCCGTGCGAGCTCTGTTTGGGCGAAGAGGGTGCTTCGGGGCAACTCGGTCTAATGCCCTGGTGATTGCAGCATTCCAGTCATCCACCAGGGTCTCAACCGAGCTACCGTTTGTGTGCTCCAATTCCCCAAGCATGTTCAGGAATCCATCCGGAGCCATAAGATGCCTGGGGCGGACCATCCTAATAGGTCCCTCACCCCTGCAGAGGGGTTGTGGCACAGAGAAATCCAACCCCACCAGATAGTGATCTGACCATGACAAGGGGGTGGTGGATATACCCCCGATTTCCAGATCATTTCCCCCCTCTCCAGAAATGAAAACCAAGTCCAGTGCCTGACCGGCTACATGGGTAGGTCCAGTTAATACAGGGTGCAGCTCCCAGGAAGCCATGGTCTCCATGAAGTCCCGAGGTGCCCCCGTGAGGGCAGCCCCCGAATGCACATTGAAGTCCCCCAATACCAATAGCCTGGGGGACAACACACGCACATCGGAGACCACCTCCAGCACCTCGGCCAGGGAGTCTGTCGTGCAGCGGGGTGGACGGTACACGAGCAGAATCCCCAGGCTGCCCTTTGGACCCAACCTCCAGTACATGCACTCAATAAACCTGGTCTCCCGGAGAGGGAGTCTGGTAAGGACCAAGGACTCCCGGTAGATAACAGCCACTCCCCCTCCCCGTCCCCCAACCCTTGGTTGCTGGGCGTACGAGAAACCAGCCAGACACAAGGCCGCCAGAGTTGGAGCAGCGGCCTCGTCCAGCCAGGTCTCCGTAACACATGCCAGGTCCGCACCTTCATCCAGGATCAAGTCATGGATGAGAGATGTTTTTGGGGTAACGGACCTGGCATTGCACAGCAGCAAGCACAAGGTGGGGGGAGGAGCCACACCCCCCCCAGTTATCCCTTGGCTCTGAGCGGGCCTGAGACAAGGGACAGGTATTAAGCACCGATCCCTTGTCCCCCTTAATCATCATCCCTCTTCCCCTTCTGGTCTGTCCCGTGGGGAGAGGGGTCCTTGCCTTTGGGGGCAGTCACTGCTACCCTGTCTTGCCCAGCTTGTTTGCCCCCTTCCTCGGGGGTAACTGCCCAACTAGCTCATTCACCAGGCTAGGGAAGACTCTGGCTGCGTGCCTTTGCATGTCCACGGCTTGCCCAACTTGGGTGTCCCAGTTCCAGTGTCCACACGTCCACCACTAAATGGAACAGTTGCCTGTAGCCCTCCATCTGCCACTGTCAGGCTGCCGGTGGGCTTTCACCAGGCAGAGTGACGCCCCCATCGGTGTCCCTTGAGAGACACGGCTGGTGGCAGCTCTCACTTCAGGCTGTGTGTCGCTCTCGTGTTAGCAGCCGGTATGGAGGAGACATCTTTAATGGAACCCGGTAGGAGCTGAGTTCATTCCCACTGATGTCTTGGGGGAGACCGGAGGCCCTGGACGGTCCTAGGCACACACGTCCTGCCGCCCCCCCCCGGCATCACACCACGCACAGGAGCCTCCCCAAGGTACGTGGCTGGCCACTGCTGTGGAGTGGCATGGGTCGTTGCTGGAGCCGAGCAAGGCACTTCGTGCCTTCCGCCATGGCTCAGGTCCAGGGCTTGCCCCTGCGGGAGCCCCGAGGGGAGGGCTGCGGAGCATCCCTTTAACTACCTTTCTCCCTCGACCTCAAGCGAATCCCTTCCCACCCCCATTTTCTGGTCTCTTGTGCCCCCCTCTCTCTCAGCTTGCCCCCTCCAGTCCCAGCCCAGCACCTGCCCGCTCGGGAAGCAGCGCCACGGGGACGATCCTGCAGCCCTGGCTCGAGAGCCGAGGGGCTGCTTCCCACCACGCTGGGGCTCTTTGGCCTCTGGGTCCTTTCCGCCTTGCCTTGCCTTGTCTTGCTGATGCCATCATTCCTGCGGCTTGCTGGGCTGCTCTTTTGGCATGGCCGCTTGTCCCACCACAGGACCAAATGGTGCCCGGGGCGGGGCTACGCGGGGGCAAAGGATCCAGGGTGTGCCGCCGCAGCAACTCACCGGGTTTCTGTTCTGTTGCAGGCGGCAGTCATATAGGACGGGGCAGGACACCGCCAACTGCGGGACATGCCGGGACTGTGCTTGCATCATTTACAGGTAGGCACCTCCAGGACAGCAAGGGCCTCCCGGGGACGCCCCACAGGCAGCCACCCGCCTCCTCCGTCAGCCAAGCCACTGCCCTCCCAGCTCCCCCTCCTGCAACGGCTGCAAGTCGCAGCGCCAGGCTCCAGTTCAAGGCCGTGGTTTGCGGGATGGGGGCAGGCTTGGGCATCGGCGGTGACTTCGGTCTTCGCTCTCCCTGGGATAAAGGATCCTCCCCTGGACGCTCTCATTTGCCGTGGGCTGGAGCTGAAGCGCTTCGTGCAAAGGAGAAGGCGGAAGGCTTAGGCGGCAACCCTCCGAGCAGCTCGCCTGAGCACGGGGCTGGTCTTGGGAGGGCTGCCCCCGTCCCGCTCAGCTCTGGCATCCGCCGGCTGACACGTCTTGCTCCTTATGCCCTTTCCCAACATTTACGCGCTTACAGTGAACACGTGGGGCTGCTGGGGCTGCAGGTGTCGCCCCGCACGTGCCCCT
Organism: Shinisaurus crocodilurus; assembly: GCA_021292165.1. NCBI lineage: Eukaryota > Metazoa > Chordata > Lepidosauria > Squamata > Shinisauridae > Shinisaurus > Shinisaurus crocodilurus. Next base: position 162,631 of record JAHFWL010001055.1, read on the forward strand.
GCACCTTGTGGTGCCTGAAAAGACCCCTGTGTGGGCAGCTCTGAGGATGGGGGGAGCCCGGAGAGGCAGGAGAGGGACCCCCTGTGTGTGCACTTGTGTGCGGGGGGGACCACTTCAGACACCGCAAGGCACAGAGGTCCATTGGGGGCCGGATCCGGCACGTGGCTCGTTGGCCCCAAATGGCTTTCCTAGGCTTTCTCAGAGGGTGGGCTCCGTCACATTCCTGGGTGGGTTGCGCAATGTGGGCCTTCCCCGCCCCCGGGCAGATGGCGCGCCATGACCGTTGTGCAGTCGCCTAATGTGGCATTCTTGCATTTTGTGTTGAAGAGGGAGGAAGGGGGGCTTGAAAGGGGGCGTTGATTTACAGGCCGATCCCAAAAGGTCGAGCCATTTTGCAGATGGGTCCCGCTTCGAACTGTGTGAGAAGCACTGGTCCAAGGCAAAGTTCTGCTTCAGCCTAGCCCGGCGGGTGGTGCACAGGCCGCCCGTCCCAGATATTCCCGTGAGGGCAAGAGCGGGCCCGTGGGGCCTGCGGGGCACGCGCACCGTGTCCCGGGGGAGAGGGCAGCGTCGGGGTGGGCATTGCGTGTCCCCCGTGGCACCAGCCCCCGGCCGGGTGGATGCAGCGAGGGCTTCCTTGGGCAGGTTTTCAGGTGCAGCGGGGGGCTGCCAGGGGTCTCGGGGTGGTGGTGGTGGTGGAAAGGTCCAGGGGGCTGGTGGGGCCCCCAGGGCCTGCCCGCCCATCCCAGTCAAGTCCAGGGGCTTGGCTGGGGAGGCCGAGGCCGTTGCTGGGAAATGGGACGCCCAGATTGCAAGCAGTGACAGCTCAGCCTCAGCTGCCGTTGCCTCCGGCTGAAGCCTCAGTCAGCGGACTTCCTCCTACGGCAGTCCCAGCAGTCGGGTGGGGGCCCTTTTTTTTGTGGCGTGTGTGTGTGTGTGTGTGTGTGTGTGTGTGTGTTTAGAATAAAATGAACAAGCAGCGGATCCAGGCAAGACAAAAGCCAGTCCTCCTTTGTGCCATTAATGTCCAGAACGCCCGCATCACAGGAGGTGGTGCCGGACCCTGCCAGAGGGGGCTTAAAAGGCCAATTGGGGCGGGAGGAGGGCTTTCGCAGATGGCTCAAGGAAGATGCTGGGGGACGGGCGGGGGGGGGGCGTCTTCCTTCCATGCCTGACCTGGAGCTCCTTAGGGGGCACCCCTGGCTCACTATTGTTGGCAAGAGGATGTTGGGCTCACTGTGTCCGTGGCCCGATGCAGCCGAGCTCTCTCACACTCCCCCCTAAGCATGGATCAGGGTGGTGGTGGTGGTGATGTGCAGAACACGCCCGCTTCTGTATGGGCAACTGACAATAGCAGGGCCCGTTTGTTGCAAAGAGCCCCACGGTGCGGCTTGCTGGGCAGGGGGTGTCAGAAGACTGACGTCCTTTGAACTGTATTTGCCCAAAGACTTTGGACCTGGCTAGTATTTGTGGGGGGCACAGTCAGTGTGGTTTGGGAGCCATTCCTGGTGGCCTGCAACAGAGGGGTTTCTGGGACAGGGCTAATTAACCTGCCCTCGTGGCTATTGCTAGGGGAAGAGACCCAGCTGGGATGCGTGGTGGCACGTGAGGGGGCCCTTTCTGCCATCCAGGCTCTGTGGGGATGCGGGGGGAACGTGGAGCTGGTCTCCAGCAAGAGAGCAAAAGCCACAGATACTCCGGACAGAAAGGTCCTTGGCCATTTTGAGAAGAACCTATTGAGCTTTCCCCCTATTTATGTATTTTGTATCCCACCTTTCTGCCAAAGAATGGTGCTGAAGGAGACATTCTTGAGTACCGTAAGTATCCAGAAATGTGGGTCAGCCAGAGCTTCTTCGTCCCAGAAAGCCAGGTGTAATCAGATACCTGCAGCACCTACCGGGGACCCATTCATTCAGCCGCTACTGCAGACTTCTGGCCACCAGGCCTGGCCTAAACTTTGAGCGTTTCTGTCTCTTCCCCACCCCGTGCCTCTCATGCCACCTGGCCTGATGAAGAGTTCTGGAGAACTCGAAAGCTTGCAGAATCTTTTGTGGCATTTTGTGGCCAGTCCTAAAGTATTTCCCTATCTGTGGATTTTGGATCCCACCCCCTCCAGATGTTGGTTTTATTTGTTCTGAAACCGGTCTTTGAGTGGAGTGGCTGTACTCGCTGGGCCTCCCCCGGGCCGGCCAAGCAGGGCCTTGGCCGGAGCACCTCTTTGGACAGTGTCTGGGGCCCAGCCCCTCTGCAGCGGCCCGCCGGCAAGTCCAGCAGCCATAGCAGCTGCCTCTCCTGGCTCCTGGGCTGGTAGCGAGGGGGTGGGCAACATGGTTCCTGGGGGCTCTGCCCCCGGCTCCTGCCCTCCAGGGTCTCTCCCCAAGTGGACCCTTCGGTGGTGAATCTTCTGAGCCAGAAAGGCCCATTCTGAGCAGCCCCCGTGTGCAGCAGCAGCAGCAAATGCCGCCGCTGTTCCTGCCGGCCCCTGCATCCCGTTTTGCCTGACCTTCTTCTCGCGCTTCGTCACGGGCGCCCGTCTTTGCTTGCTTGCTGGCTGTGCTTTGCAACGTGGTGGTGCCGTGCTGCGAGTCTTCCCAGCAGGACCGAGCCCCCTTCTCCCCCCAGCTCCTTCTGTGTGGCTCATGGGAGGCCTCAGCGTTAATTGGGACTGACGGGTCTGTCTCTGCCTGCCGCTGTGGCGGGGGAGACGTGCCTGGTGGGGCGGGGGGGGGGAGGCAAGGCAGGCGGCTGCCCTCGGAGGCCCTCTCTGTGAGCTGCCTCGGCTGCACCGGCTTCCAATCCATGGGAGGGGCAGTGAAGGTCAGCCTCCCACCCCGAGCATCGGGATTGTGCCCGTTTATTTATTTATTTATTTATACTAAAATATCTGCCCTGCTTTCTTCCTCCAGTGGAGATGCTCAAAGTGGCTAAGAAGATATAATAAATAAAGAACAAAAGTACAAATAACTATCCAGGCATTAAAAATAACAGTGACAGCCAACACATCTCCAGACAAAAACATCATTTAAAACTCAGGAAGCCAGAACTCACAGAGAGTAACTTAAACGGTAACAGAATCAAAGGCTCGTTTGGGTAAAAGGCAAGTCTAACATCGATGGAACACAAAGGAAGAGGGAGACCATCTGAGCTCTTGGAGCAAGCAAGGAGTTCCACTTCTGGGGTGGGAAGGACCCCTTTGTGTGTTGCCACCAACCCAGCCTGAGGAGGCAGCAACATACAGAGGAGGGTGAGATCAGCAAAACTCCAGGGGAGAGCAGACTTACATGGGAGGAGACATGCTTTCAGGTAGCTTGGTCCCAAGACGCAGAGGGCTTTAGCAGTGAGGACTAGCACCTTGAATTGCATTTGGAACTGAACCGACTGGCTCTGCAACTATTGGAGTAAAGGGGTCACATGATCCCAGCCAAGATTTTAGTAATGACGTTCTGTCCCAGTTTCTGAGTGGTTTTAGGGGCAGACCCACATAGAGTGTATTACAGTAGTTGAGGTAAAATGTACGTATTTTACTTGTACCCTGCCTTTCTACCAAGAAAAATGGAACTCAAGGCAGCTATGTTATCTGTGGCTGCAAAGAAGGCAAATGCTATTTTGGGCTGCATTAATAGAAGTATAACTTCCAAATTGCGGGAAGTGATAATTCCCCTTTACTCGGCACAGGTTAGGCCTCATCTTGAGTACTGCGTCCAGTTCTGGGCACCTCACTTTAAGAAGGACATAGACAAACTGGAGAGGGTTCAGAGGAGGGCAACAAGGATGATAAAGGGACTGGAAACAAGGCCCTATGAGGAGAGACTGAAAGAACTGGGCATGTTTAGCCTTCAGAAGAGGAGACTGAGGGGAGATATGATCGCACTCTTCCAGTACTTGAAGGGATGTCACACAGAGGAGGGCCAGGATCTCTTCTCGATCATCCCAGTTTGCAGGACACGGAATAATGGGCTCAAGTTACAGGAACCCAGATTCCACCTAAACATCAGGAAAAATGTCCTGACTGTCTGAGCAATAAGACAATGGAACCAACTACCTAGGGAGGTGGTGGGCTCTCCCACTCTGGAGGCATTCAAGGTGCAGCTGGACCGCCATCTGTCAGGGATGCTTTGACCTGGATTCCTGCACTGAGCAGGGGGTTGGACTCGATGGCCTGGTAGGCCCCTTCCAACTCTACTTTTCTATGATTCTATGATTCTATGATTCTATGTATGTAGTGATGTAACTAATGTTCTGTAGGACTACAGCCAGATCTGCTTTGCGGGGGATGGGGGGCGCTTTAGCTTCATTGTCAGGCATGAGACTTTGGTGGGAGGGATCGCCCCTTGATTGCTCTCTGAGGGGGGCAGCATTCCCTCTCTGGCCTCCCCCACTTTCACTGGACTCAATATAGCCAGATTGAGAGCTGCAGAAGCGGGGGGGGGGGGGAAGGAAGGAGTTGGCAGCCTCCTGGGGGGAGACCAGGACGAGGGGGCTGGTTGGCCACTTGTATTGCTGCTTCAGGCTCTTGCCGACACATCTGTGCTCCCAGCTTGCCTGCTGGGGGTTTCCTGGCTCTCAAGACCTTTGGAAGTGGCAAGGCATGGGGATGGCCAGATGAAGGTGCAAATCCCTCTGTGTCTGTGCCCAGTCAAAGCCTGGCCTGGGGTGGCCTGATCCCGGCTTCTGGTCCTGGCTTCTTTCAGTAAACCATCATTTAAAGCTAACTGCAGTTTGGCTTAGTTTAAACCAGGAAGGAGTGGCTGGCTCCCCCTCCCTCCTTGCAGCCGCATGGGGGGGTGGGGTGGGGGGGAGTCCCTGAGCCCCAGGCCTATTTGCATAGCATGAAGTGAGCTTTGCGCTCTGTCTGGGCCGGGCCAGTGTCGGGTTGTGTGGAAGGGCACCGCCTGCTCTGAATGATGCGGGGGCGGGGGGGCGGGGGGGGTCCCGAGTGGGGGTCCTGGGCCTGGGTGCTGGCTCTGTGTCTCAACTGTGAGAGGTGGGGCGGCACCGGGCTGAGAGGCAGCGTGGCTCTGGCACAGCCCCACCCTTCGGCAGTGAAGGCTGTTTCCCCCTCCCTCCCTCCCTCCCTCCCTCCCACCAGCCCCCATCTCTGCTCCCAGTCAACAGTCCTGGCGGGGCTGTTGGGCCCCAGAAGTGCGGCTGGGGGGGAAGGTGTCGGAGGGGCGCCCCCTGACTCGCTCTCTGCATTGCCCGCAGCAGCGTGGAACACGATTTCCGACAGCAGGAGCGGCGTTTCCAGCGGGTGCTGAGCGCCGTGGAGCTTGAGCCGGGCCAGAGCCCCCCCGTGGTGGTGCGGGCTGCCACGCCGAGCCCCCAGGAGCCCCCACCAGCTCCGGGGCTGCCCGTGAAAGCAGATCCCAAAAGGTCCCGGCGGAAGTGCTTCTGGTTCCTGTGACGTGGCCGCCACGTTCCCCATCCTCACGGAGAGGAGGCGAGCCGCAGCTGCCCCACCTGCCGGCGGTCAACGTGCCACAGAGCCACGGTTTGGATCCCACCAGCTTTTTTTATTGTTTAAATCTATCCCGTTGATAATGCAGAGGGCCTCCTCCCACGTAAGGGGGCGGGGAGGGGGAAGGCACGCCACACACTGTATTTAAGGAGGTCTCAATAAACTCCTGCGAGACGCCTCTTTTCATTCCGCTTCTCTGTCGGGAGGCTTTCTTCTGAGAAGGGGTGATGGTGGCCTAACTTCCTGCGGCTTCCGCAGCGTCGAGGCAGGTGCCTTTCCTCATGTGTCGGCTAAGGGCCAAGCAGGATGCCTGCCACCGCTAGGCGCCGGCGTGGGGCAGGGCAGCCATCTCGGGCCGCAGAATGTGGGCGCCATGCGAGGCGGGGCCCCGGCTCGGTGAGGGAGCCCCTGCGTGGCACGCAGAAGGTCCCGGGTCCAGCTCCCGGCAGCATCTCCAGGTAGGGCCGGGCAAGAATGGCCCGTGTCCGCCTGGGACTCCGAAGAGCGCTTGCTGCCAGTCGGTGACCCGGTCTGCACGATCGCAGCTGGGGAAACGAGCCGCAGTGGGGATCCGGATCATCACCTTGCCGTGCCGTGTTGTGTGGACCTCGTGAGGGTGATGTCGCCACGGTCAACAAGCCGCCAGATCCCGTGGGCTGTTGTGGGGCTCTGGGTGGCTTGTTATCCGTGGCAACAAGCCGCCTGGCCAGCTTCGCACGACACGCCAAGCCGTGCTGCCGAGGGCAATTATGCATATGCGACGACCGGGCGTGTGCAGTGTAGTTAACAAGCCACCCTAGCTTGTGCGCAGCCCGGTGATGGTGCGAACCCGGCCCGCGTGAGACAGCTTCCTCCCTGTCTTCCTCCAGGAACAGTCTTATTTTCATATATTGACTGCAGGGGGAGGGGGCCCCATCGGGGCTTCTTGCCTCAAGTATTGCTTTGGGCTGGCAGCGGTGACCACGAAGGCACAAGGCAGGCCCTCCCTCGGTGTCTGTCTGGGCCGCTCGCCGCCCCCTCCCTCCACTGCTGCTGGGTACGTCACGCCGCTCTGGCAGGGCAAGGGGCTGTTGGGGCCTCTCCGTTGGCGCACAGCGCTGTGACGCACCTTCCGACCAAGCCTGTGCTGCGCCGGGGGAGTCAGGCGCCACCCACAGCGGTGGAGAGAGCAGAAGCCTGTGGCGTCACACTCGGGGATAAAACGAGGACGCATCTCACCAGCTCCCAGCCAGGTCTCTCACCTCCTTTGCCAGCTGCAGCGTGTGTGTGTGTGTGTGTGTGTGTGTGTGTGTGTGTGTGTGTGTACCTGCCTGCCTGTTCCTTCACTGCTCCTGGAGGGATCTTCTGGCAAGGTGTCAGCTGTGAGGAGCTCTTTCCCGCTGAAGTGCGGCCTGCGCTGCTGGCCCGTAAACCTCTCCCGTGTTCCCGGAGGTGGGACTCGGAGGGTGTTGCCCCGTGCTTAGGAGTCAGAGCACATGCAGTTCCCAGCACAAGGCAGGCTGGATGAGTCCTGTTTCCACACAGTGGCCAGGCAGGTGCCTCTGGGAAGCCTGCAAGCAAGGCAGGAGCAAGGCAATAGCCCCCGGCAGCCCCCGGCAGCCTTTTCCTTCTCCATTAATTTGTCTAATGCCCTTTTAAAGCCACTGAAGCTGGGGGCTTCATCACATCTTGAAATCCACAAAATGGTTCTGTCCTGTGCAAAGAAATCCTTCCTTTCATCTCTCCTGATTCCCCCCCCCCCGATCAGTTGAGGACTACAAATTCTGGTATTATACGAGAGGAAGAAAAACTCCTCCTGCCCACTTCCTCCACATCACGCATCATTCTGCGCACGGCTATCACGTCTCCTCTCATCCGCCTTTTTCCTAAGCTGAACAGCCCCAGACACTGCCAGCTTTCGGGGGGGGGGGGGGATTCCAGCCCTTTGATTATTCTAGCTGCCCTTTCCTGCACCTTCTCCGGCTCTACGGTACCCTTATTGAAATGAGGCTAACAAAAATCTGGCCTTCCAAATTGGCTGTGACAACCGAGGGCCGCAGAAGTAGAGTCCCCTTGCAACTCCGGGCTGGCCCATCCATCCCAAGAGGTTGGCCTGCCTCTCAAGCCCTCTGTCGTGATGTGATTGCCTCAGGTAGGAGCATTTGGACACAGTGACTGGGTTCACACCACATGACAACCCATCATGGGTGACAAGCCACAGCGGGTTATCGGGTTGTGCAAACCTGGACTGATTCCTGCAGGGTGGCTTGTTCGTGGGCAACAAGCTACCCCAACAACCCATGGTTTGCTCTTGGGGTTGTTGGACCCACAATGGGTTGTTGGACCCACAATGGGTTGTTGTGTCATCCAAACCCGGGCAACTGACCCCACCATGGGTTGCAGGAAGCCAGTAGTGAGGCGCTCGGCTAGAGCAGCAAAACCCCGTTGCTGCTCTTGCCAAACTAACCCGGGCCACTGGCACACTTCCGTGGGTCTGAAATGGCACACCTCGCCTGGGCAATGTCCTGGGGGGGTGTCTGCTGTCAAAGTGCCTGCATATGTCCCTGTCACTAAAATGCTGAATAGCCCTGTCAAGAAACCCCTTTTAACAGGAACCAAAGTTTTGACAGCTAGCCGTCAAAGCTCCATGCTCCCATAAAAGGGGGTGGCTTGCACTTTTGCTCCTTCTTCCAGAGAACCTAGAGTCTTGGGAAAGAGTGGAAAAGTGAGAGGAACCTGACAACAGTTAGGTCCCAAAAAAGAAAAATGTGAGGATCACGCTGTGAAGGGGGTGATCTACTGGCCACCCCGTTATCGTGAGCAAACATCACTCGCTGCTTTGGTTTCTCTTTGACAGCTCACCTTCTGAGGACTGTCAAGAGAAAACAAAGTAAAGAATAAAGCTCTTGTCAACCTCTCTGGGTCAGTGCCCATGGTGGGTGTCTGCTGCACTTTGGCAGCACCCCCCCCAGGACATTGCCCAGGCAAGCCATGCCATTTTGGACCCATGGAAGTGCACCAGTGCACACTTGTGCAAGTCTGATTAGAATTTTTTAAAAAAACAACCCAAAAAAGGACACTTCTTTGAAGGGGTGACGAACCAGTGACAGCTGCTCCAGTGTGCCGCTCAGGCACTTTGAAGGGGCTGTCACTAGCTGTCAAATTGGTGATTGCAAAAAGCGATCTCTAAAAAGGGGGGGGAGGGGGAAAGGCCTGGTTGGGGGGTGGGCAGGTGCGCTTTGCCCGTGGACAAGCTGCATCCCTGCCATTGTCATGGTCAAGTCACGTCCACAGAGGGAGAGGACCGCTGTTCTCCCACGTGGGGCAGCTCAGGGTTTTTAGACCCTGGATGTAATGGTTTTATTGGGGCCTCCCGTCGGACACCCATGTGCATCACTCCAGTTGTGAAGCACACACGGCACTGTCCTGTTCTCTTCCCATACACACCACCCCCACCATTCCGCCCGTAACAGGTGCTTCTCCGTTCCTGTTACATTGGGGGGGGGGAGGACTGTTTGTCAAATACTCTGAGCATGTGCAGTTTTGCATTTTAAACCCAATTAAATTAGCATCACCATGACTACACAGGAATAAAATGGAGATTGCTTCTGCTGCCCCAGTGCCAAACACATTCGTGTGGAACAAGCACCATTTTGTTGTGGGAAAGGCTAATATATCTTAAAAGTAAAAAAGAATAAAATGAGCATCTCTCTCCATGCACATGCCCAGTTTGCTGACCCCGGACAAGGGAATGTGTTGTTTTCTTTAATACAAAGAAAGAAAGCGATGCGATGTGGCTTCAAAGAAGGCAAATGCTATTTTGGGCAGCATTAATAGAAGTATAGCTTCCCAATCGCGGGAAGTGATAATTCCCCTTTACTCGGCACTGGTTAGGCCTCATCTTGAGTACTGCGTCCAGTTCTGGGCACCTCACTTTAAGAAGGACATAGACAAACTGGAGAGGGTTCAGAGGAGGGCAACAAGGATGATAAAGGGACTGGAAACAAGGCCCTATGAGGAGAGACTGAAAGAACTGGGCATGTTTAGCCTTCAGAAGAGGAGACTGAGGGGAGATATGACCGCACTCTTCCAGGACTTGAAGGGATGTCACACAGAGGAGGGCCAGGATCTCTTCTCGATCATTCCAGTTTGCAGGACACGGAATAATGGGCTCAAGTTACAGGAACCTAGATTCCACCTAAACATCAGGACAAATTTCCTGACAGTCAGAGCAATAAGACAATGGAACCAACTACCTAGGGAGGTGGTGGGCTCTCCCACTCTGGAGGCATTCAAGGTGCAGCTGGACAGCCATCTGTCAGGGATGCTTTGACCTGGATTCCTGCATTGAGCAGGGGGTTGGACTCGATGGCCTTGTAGGCCCCTTCCAACTCTACTTTTCTATGATTCTATGATTCTGAAAGGATGCTGCAGTGAACAGCGTCAGCCCTGATGCCCGGGCGTGGCCATGGTGGCCCACATGCTGATGTTGCCACTCCCTGGCCTGGGGGGTAATTGGGACCACCCCACCCCACCCCATGCTGCCATGTGGGGATGGTTTTCCTCCCTGGAGGATGTGGACACAGGGCTACAAGGGGGACCAGCTGCAGTGAGCAGCAACAGGCAGAAGGCCTGGGACAGATGCCCTCTCCCCACCTGGGATGTGTGCCGCCCCCCCTTGGGGCCTCCAGAGGCACTGCCTCTTTCACAAGCCTGAGCCATGATTTATGGCTGTGGGGTGGAGGTGGAATGCGGGCTCACCAGTCCTTGACCCACTGAAGCCCCATTGTTGAAGGGAAAACCCCCCCACTCTCTCCCTCTCCCCCCCCTTAGAAAAAAACAGCACACCCCAGTAGGGGGCACTTCTGGACTGTACAGAAGTCCATAGGAGCACTGAAGTTGACTTGAGCAATTAAATGTGCAGTGAACATAGTTTATTTGTGAAGAGAAAGCCAGGGCAGGTACACCCAGACCCCCCAGACCCCCACCTTTCACCTGATGCCGCACTTGCTCACAATGGAACCCACATGCACACCCCCAGCCACTTTCCCTCCCTGGGCAGCCAAATGAGCTGTGAGACATTCCAAACAGGAGAGGGGCGCCAACGTGCCTAGTGGCCACAAAGGAGTGGCAAGTACTCCTAAGCACCCTAAAGTACCCAGAGAAACAGGTACTCCTGACCCGTTCGACCGGTCAGGAGGGGAGGGGGGCACAGGAGGGAGCCAAGAAGAAGGGATAAAAGGAAGGGGCTTGTGGCGGGAAAAGGTTGTTGGTCGTGGGCAGCAAGCTGCGCGGAGGTCCAGGGCTTCGGTCTGACCGCAGGATCCAGCCCCGGGCAGATCCCAGTGAAACTAGCTGAATTCGCCCAGCCACTGAGCTACGCGGCTGTTGCGGAATCAGGGTCATCCCAGGTAAACCTTGTGTGTACTGTTGCTACGACTCACTCTATACCCATGTCAATTGCAGGCGCGTGCCTTGCGTGTTGCTTTTGTGTATGTTTTGATACGCTCAATTAAACTCTGTTTACCTATCAACAGTGTAGTGGCTGCCATTCATAAAACTGCTTCTTTCACTGTCCTAGTGTTAAAATTGGCTGCGGCTTTTGCCTAAGTGCCGCGGACCGCACGTAAAAGGCTAACCTTGCTCCGGTTAACCCCTTGGGACCCGGACCCGCGCAAAGGACCGGCTTTGGTCCTTTTTCACATTATTACTTGTAAATCAGTGGGGTCCATTTCAGCGGGCTGCATGCCGTCTCCCTCCCTCTCCCCTTTGCCCCGTAATTACACCCGGGGCCATCCGCAGGGCAGCCAGTCTTGGCCATACATCCTGGCTAAAGCCAAAATCTCATGGAATGCAGAGGCAGGAAGAAAGGCTGGTGGGAAGATGCCTGTCACGCCCCGTAGGCTCAGGGAGGAGATGGATGCTGATGCCAGCACCAGCATGACTTTGAAGTGCGTCTCCTCTTCAGCCATAAAAAGAGGCTAAGTTCATCTGGGGAGAAACATACGCTCTAACCCCCCCCGCCGCCGCCACTGCCACCGCCGCCGCCGCCACCCCCATCACAAACACACTTCTCTCACCCTCCGGGTGCCTGGCTGTGTCTTCTGAGCACAGCACCCTCCAAGTCCCCCTGCCATTGCCAGGACTATCCCACAAGGATCAGGGCAGAAACCCTCCTCTCACTACAGAGAAAGTCCTCCTCTATGGTGCACAACACCAGGGTCTCCCAGCCATGGAGGGAGCCATTTTCCAACCAACCCTGCATCTCCTAGCCAAGGACAAGCACAATTTAACAATCATTCAGACATGTACCAATGGCTGAATTGATGCGACAAATCTAAGGCGGCACTCCGATATGCAGCCACTGAATTCACCATTGCAGGTGCCAGCGCGCTGGCTGTGGCTGCCGGCAAACCCTCCAACATCCAGTGAGAAGTCAGAGGCCTTAATGAAGGCTGCAGCTTGCTGGCCGAGGCAGCAGCACAAAGGAGGCCTTTCCCATTTGAAGCATGCTCCAGTGCAGCTCACCCAGATACATGGCATGAATATCAAGCAACTCTGCACCAAAAAGTTTGTGCAGCTCGGAGCCAACCAGCTCTTCCTGAAACTTGGCCTTTGTGACACTGGCCAGCAAGCCACAGTGAAGAAAGCAAGATTTCCACATGCAGAGAAAAGGTCCAGCCCTACGTCTGCCATGAGAACGAAACTCTGTCAGCAGGGCACTGTGGCCAGGTGGGGGGACAAGGCAGAATGGGGCAGCCCCTCTCCCCCTGGCCTTACAGGCCAAGAACGTCACAGCTTCTGGTGCTCGCTCTCGCTCTCTCTCTCTGGTCATCCGGCATCTCTTGTGTTCTTCTGGGGAGCCCTGAGCCCTACAAAAAGGCACGCTGGAGAGAGCCAGGGTGGTGTAGTGGCGAGAGTGTTGGGCCGGGAGTGGGGAGACCCAGATCCTACCGCCACCACCCCTCGGCCTGAAAAGCTCGCTGGGTGACTTTGGGCCAGTCACCGACCCTCAGCCTACCCTATCACACAGGGTTGTTGGGAGGATAAAAATGGAAAGGAGGAGCTGCCTTGGGTTCCTTGCAAGAAGACAAAAAGATGGGATGTAAGTTTAATAATAAATAAATAAATAAAAATGAATGTAGGCTTCTGCTGGACTAGGCAGGGGGTCTCCTGACCTGCCAGCTTCCCAGATGCCCACCCCTCACTCCTTCCCTCCTCCTGATCTCCCAGGAATGACTCACTCGAAATCTAGCCGGATGCTTTGATCCTCCCCCCCCCCCTTTGGTTTGTCCAGGGCCCTTTTGTCTCCTGCCTGAGCGGCCTCCAGGGGAAGCATCTGCCTGTCCCCAGGTGGGTGAGAAAAAGCGGGTGGCCTGCTGGCTGCCCGAACTGGCCAGTGCTAAAACTCCCTGTCCCTCTAACTGGCAGCCTTGCAGGGCAGAGAGGCAAGAGGCTGACCCCGCACCTCCAGGCGGGGGGCTTCCAGGGGACATTTGGGGATGCCCAGAGGGGTGTGTGCGCGCCTCGGTGTTCTTCACGAGCAAGAGGCATGGGCCGTCCTGATGCCCAAGGGGAAGCACACTAACGGGACAGGAGGGCACAAGGCCCCCTCAACGCAGAGCCATCAACACTGGCTTATGTCGCAGGGCTGCGAAGGACCTAAGAAGAGCTCTGCTATATTGGGCCACAGGCCCGGCTAGCCCAGGCAGCATCCTGCTCTCCACAGTGATCAGCCAGATGCCTCAGTGTGGAAGACCAGCAACCGGGTCTTCTGCGTGAGTTTGGCACTTAACGGGTTAACCGGCACTGAGATACAGCCCTTTAAAGCAAGTGTAATTGACTAGAACTCGTAGGCGGCTTAAAGGAAGCACAGGAGCCTCTCTGTACCAAGAATAGACGTTTATTTACTATAGGTTAAATGGAGCAGAACTAATAGACTTCTAGGAATACTATAACATCAACAAGACCTGAGCGTGACCTCAAGAGTTATGAACGGGTTCCCAGGCTAGCGTACTGCGGCAAAGAGTTACCTTAGACCAGAGACTCTACGCCGTCCCGTTTCCAGCCTGACTCCGAGCCCGCCTGGCCCTGGGAAGAGAACTGCTTGACCCAGCCGGAGCTGGACGTGGATGTTGTCAGCGCACACGTGTTCCCAACAACCCATGACGGGTTGGTAGAGGGGTTTTCTACCCCTTCCTCCCTCTTTCCCGCCCCTTGCTGATCAGGTGGGCTTATCCCTGCCCCCTTGCTGATCAGGTGGACTTATCCCTGCCCTGGAAAAGGTGGCGCCTTTGGAGGTATGGAATACTTTGCAGCTCTTTGAGGCTGCCCTGCACTTCTTGATGTTCCATGCTTCTCCTTTGTGGATTCGGGCCGGTGTGCCCCATTGAGGGTATGGGTGTTACCTGTCTGGCCGATTCTGCATCTCCTGCCCCCCCCCGGGGGATTATGTAGACAAGGGGTTGCCAGGGACAACTCATCATCATCAGGCGATCACTCGTGACCGAGTAAGATTGTCTTCCGGGATAAAAGGAGGAAATTCTAAAGAAGATTGTGTAGACTCTAGCGATGAGTCCGTAAGTGACTGTGGAGGCCAATTCTAGATCCACACAGCTTCCCACAGTGAGGACTACCTGCGGTGCGGTTACCAAGGGGAAACTGTGTGTGTGTGCTCAGGCTTTCTCCACACTCAGTGAGGCCCACAACGAGCAGGGCAGGATGAGAGCAACAGAACACCACCACTTGTTTATCCCCAGCACCTTGCCGCCAAGCGAGGAAGGCTGGCCCTGAATGTGAAGGTTCCACTAAGCTCTCTGTCTGGGCTACTTGATAGGTGCTGCCTCCTCCTTTCAGAAGCCCCCCCGCAGTCGTCGTCGTCGTCGTCGTCGTCCTCCTCCTCCTCCTCCTCCTCCTCCTCCTCCTCCTCCTCCTCCTCCTCCTCCTCCTCCTCGCAGCAGGTAAGAGTGCCCATGGCTGGGCTTGCTTGGCATTCCTGTGTGCAGCATTTTCTCCAGGTCTCCAGCCTTTTCTCAGGATCTGCTGCTGGAGCTGCTTGGCCAGCGGTGACAGCAGGCTCCACTCATTTCAGTTAATCATTCCCTGGAAGGCCCCTTTGGGTGGAGGTCCCGGCTCATGCTTGTTAGCAAATCAAAGATCAATTGCCTCCAACACGGTGGATCAATATTCCAGCCTTGGCTGTCCATCACCAGGCACAAAGCACTGGAGGAGGGTGCACTGAGCCCAGCATCGAAATATATTGGAGTCTCTGAGCCGCACGAGCGATTGTGGGGCAAGCACAGAAGGATGGGGCACCCCCCCTTCTCATAGCCTCACTCTCCTGGCTGCTGCATCTGTTTGCACACCTTGGCTGAAGCCCCTCTGGCCCGGCCCACCCCACCCCTGCAACCACCTCTGAAGCCGTTGCGACCCTTGCCACGCAGAGGTGTGGGCACACACTCTCCAGACCTCTGTGCCGCTGAGTGTGTGTGTAGCAAGGGTGCGTGTGTGAATCAGGACTAGGTATTGCTCGCCGCTTCTAACTGACCACTCCATAGAATCATAGAATCATAGAAAAGTAGAGTTGGAAGGGGCCTACAAGGCCATCAAGTCCAACCCCCTGCTCAATGCAGGAATCCAGGTCAAAGCATCTCTGACAGATGTCTGTCCAGCCGCACCTTGAATGCCTCCAGACTGGGAGAGCCCACCACCTCCCTAGGTAGTTGGTTCCATTGTCTTATTGCTCTGACAGTCAGGAAATTTTTCCTGATGTTTAGGTGGAATCTGGCTTCCTGTAACTTGAGCCCATTATTCCATGTCCTGCAAACTGGGATGAACGAGAAGAGATCCTGGCCCTCCTCTGTGTGACAACCCTTCAAGTACTGGAAGAGTGCGATCCTATCTCCCCTCAGTCTCCTCTTCTGAAGGCTAAACATGCCCAGTTCTTTCAGTCTCTGCTCATAGGGCCTTGTTTCCAGTCCCTTTATCATCCTTGTTGCCCTCCTCTGAACCCTGTAATTCAGGGCCAGCCTGGCCAGCTTGACCACCCTGCTGCAGATGTTTGTACCTCAGTGCTATTAAAGTGTAAGTGAATGGAGAGGTGCAGAGACACAAAAGCCGAGCTCTTCTCTCCCCCGGCGGGCACGGGGCAGCAGGAACTGGCACAGCTGGCCTGAGGGTCTGTTCTGCTTCGGCGATGGTGAGGGCTCAGCATTGTTAGGGCGCTGGTGAGGCTTGGCTCGTGCTGCTTCCTTATGGCCATGCATAGGACACATGGGCGGGCCCAGCCACCCCCAACTGTGGCCCCTCCCGCCGAACCTTCTCCTAGCTCCCCTGATTTTTTTTTAAAAGAACTTTTACTTTTATAAATGGCACCCTGTAGCACCTATGGTGTGCCCAAACAGCCAGATGTAGCTTGTTTGCAAGCTAAATTTGGCCCTTCTGGCACCCTGTTGCCACCATAGAGTGCCAAAAGGGTTAAATGTAGCTCGCAAACAAGCTTGGGTTAGCCGTTGCAGTGCTCTGTAGCACTGCAGAGCGGGTTGCCATTACATTTCAGCAGCAAACCAGCAATTTGGGGGCTTTTGGAGGGACGCCCCGTGGGTTGCATGGCAGGGGTCTGGGATGTGTGTGAGAAAATGGCCCCCGGACCTCTGGAAGTTGCCCACCTCTGCCTTATGGACTGGGTTTTTCAGCAAGGCCAGGTTTCAGGAACGGGAACAGAACAGCACCGCAGAAAGCTGCAAGTGGCACAGGAGACCGGGCAGGCGTGTCCGTGTGTTGCTCCAACAAGGAGCAAAGCAAGGCAGCCTCAGAGAGCTGCCTTTAGGCTGCTTGGCCCTGCCTCCACGCGGGCTGAGGCTTTGTCCCCTGAAGGGGCCTGCGAGTCGCCAGTCCCAGCTGCATGTGTGTCCTCCGAGTCTGAGGAGAGCCTCCCCTGGTGTCATGGATCCAGACCCTGAACCCTCATCCTCAGCGGACCCTGATCCCTTGTCTCCTGAGGAGGCTCCAGATTTAAGAGCTCCGGATGAGGACTCTGCCATGCGAAGGCAGCACGAGGCTCTGCCTCCCCGGACTGAGTTCCCCAGAAAGTTCCTGGGGCCCTGCCGTCCAGAGGAGGTTGCCTGGCCGTCTTTGGACTCTGGCCACGAGGACACTTACATGCCACTGCCATGCCCACATTGCCACAGCTGGGGGGGTGCTAAAATAACTGGGGGGTCCCACAGTTCGTGTGAGGCAGAGCCAACCAGCCTAAATCCAGCCACAGTCTTGATTTCTTGGAGCAACACGCAGACAAACCCTGTCTGGCTTCCAGCCCCATTCAGGGCTTTCTGCCTTGTCTCCTGAGAAACCTGGCCCCTGCTCCAGATCTGATCTGTGGCAGAACCCTGCGATCCAAGCCGAGCCTCATCAGGACCCATGGCCTGGTACAGTGTGCCTAGATGCAGGGGAGCTAGCTGCGGGGGGGGGGGGGCTTTCCGCAGAGCTGGGTCCTCTGGAGACGGAAGCCTTGGGGTGCCTTTCTGTGGCCAAGTCCTCTGCCATGAACCCCGCCGCAGCTGCTTCTTCTGAGGACAAGGGGGCAGCATCCTCTGAGGGCATGGCCAAGGCCAAGGGCTCCTGGTCCGCGACGCCCGGCTGGGACGAGTCCATCAAATGCCACGTGCGTGTTCCCACAAGCCCTACACAAGAAGCTGGCGCAGACATTCTTCTGCATCCCCCCCCCCCGCCCATCTCACACACGCAGAGTCCCCTCTGGCATCCCCAAGTGCAGGTGCTAAGCGCCATCTGCTGGTGGCAGCCCCCCGCCCCGCGCGTTATTTTAGCTAAACCTATTACAGGGGCTTGGGTGGAGCGAAGCTGCTTGCAGACGCCCACTAAAACGCCTCCTCCTCCCGGAGGGTGCCTCTGAGTGGCAGCTGGGCCATGCCGGCGGGGGGGTGGGGGGAGCAGGAACCCCGCAAGCCCCGTGGTGGAGCGTGCACATTTGCATGCAGGCGGCCCTGGGCCCGGTCCGACAGCACCCTCAGCTCAGCGGCTGCAGAGGGAGCAGTGCCGGGAAGGGTCCTTTCTGTGGGACGGAGGAGGGGGGCTCAGGGCGGCAGGCCAGTGCTCCGCCGCCTTCGAAGGGGGCTCCTGGCGGCCCTGACCGGAGGCGGCACTTTTCTTTCTACCGCCGGGGCCAGGGGCAGCTCCCCAAACCGCCTCGCCAACTGGTCAAACGTAAGTGAATAGGGGCCGCTGAGTTCCGTGGGAGAAAACATACTGGATCACCGTGGGGGAGGGCGCGAGGACACACAGCCCTTACACTTTAGGACCAGACGACTAAACCCTTCTCAGGCCAAGCACCAACACTTAAAGCCTGAGGGGAGGGTCAAAAGAAACCTTTCCCCTACGAATGAAGGAAAAGATTATTACAGGTTATTAAGGATCTATTTTAAATCTATGATACTGTGGGTACAAAGGTGTGTGTGTGTAGATTTAACCGTAATGCAGGTTAATAACGCCAAGCTTATTTGGATTTGGGATTTGGGTAGCAAACAAAATAAAAATTTAAGTTTATTTTAATTCTCAAAATCTTAGTTCCAGAAAATAAATTTAAACCTGCCTACACCAAACACTTTGAAATTAACCTAAGTCCCTATAACTCTAAACACTTTCACTCCTCATACAAATAAATAAATAAATAATATTTATACCCCGCCTTTTTTCCTGCAAGGAACCCAAGGCGGCTTACATAATCCTCCTCCTCCTTTCCATTTGATCCTCACAACAACCCTGTGAGGTAGGTTAGGCTGAGAGTCAGTGACTGGCCCAAAGTCACCCAGTGAGTTTCATGGCTGAGCGGGGATTTGAACCCGGATCTCCCGAGTCCCAGTCCAACACTCTAACCACTACGCCACACTGGCTCTACAAGCACTGATTTCTCTCAAAACTCCTGACAGACAAGACATGAATAACCCAACTCTCCCCAGACTCCAAACACACTCCCTCCCATAACACGCACTCTCAACTCAACGAACTCTGGCATCACTCAAACACTCCTTATATACTCCCCCCCACCCTTTCCAAGACATCACAGACCACACCCACTCAGATCAACATTCTATACTCAATAAACGTAGGAATGCAGACATACACCAGGGAACTGAATTGTGGGGTTATGCCACAGAGGGAATTTGGCTGCTGCTGCCCCCCCCCCCCCCATGCAATTCCCAAACCAAGTCCCAAAGAGCTCCATGGGAGCCCATGAGAGTGGCTGTAGCCCCGCCCCGCCGCCCCGGTGCTGTGGTCCATTCTTTGTGGCAAGGAGGGCGGCCGTGGAAGGGCTGCTGATATGTGTACTCCAGTTGCCGGGGAACATGGGCTCCAGGAAGGTGCCGTTGCACTCCTGTCCTGCTTGGGGGATCCCGTGGGCAGCCGGTTGGCCACTGTGTGAACAGAATGCTGGACTAGATGGACCCTGGGTCTGATCCATCCTCAGGGCTCTCCTGTTCTCCTTCTGTGTTGCGCCACCAGCCAGAAAGGCAAAGGAGGGGCTGGGGGATGTGTCAGAAGCGAAAGCGAGAGGAAGACCGTGTTGCCTCCGTTGCTCAGTCAAGCAAAGGGCACAGGAGCCGGAAGCAGCAGGGTGTTCCCTGAGGGGATGACAGATTTAGGTAGATCATTACACGTACAGAAAGGCAGGGGTGGGGATCTGTCCACCTCTTAATTGCTGGTGGGGAGAGAAAAGGGATTTCTCCCTTCCAATGAGATTGCTTTCAGCAAGTAATTTTCTAACTCATAAGGTTCAAGAGAAGCCCCTGAAGCTGCAGCCCCAGAGTGTCAGAACTTGGGCTTGGGGGCAGACCACTGGGGGGCTTCTCTTGCTTCCCCCTTACTGTTTTCCTCTGAGCACGTCAAGAAAGGTTTGGGGTGGCATCAACTGTCTGGGGTGACGTGAGGCCAATTGCGTGTCACTCTCGGCACCAAAAGGCACAGCACAGCCTCCCTAACATTCAAGGTGCGGCTGGACAGACATCTGTCAGAGATGCTTTGACCTGGATTCCTGCATTGAGCAGGGGGTTGGACTCGATGGCCTTGTAGGCCCCTTCCAACTCTACTTTTCTATGATTCTATGATTCTAACATCGCCAGCAGCATCCAGGCCCACCTCCACGCACCCACCCACATCTTTGCCCTCAGGCATGAACCAAATGAAGGCTTATTCCAGAAAATGTAATATCCACAATCTAGAAAGGCCCCAGCCCAGCTCTGCAGAGACCATCCCAAACAGGCTGCAAAAGGACAGAGATGGCTTCCGGCCAAATTCCTTGTATGGAAATGGACCCACAAGCCTACTGCAAAGGGGAAATTGAGGGGGCAATGTGGGGGCCAGAGCCTTCACGGACAGCAGAATCCAGAATCAGCAGGGGGGGGGGCTGGCTTTGAGCCCCGTGAGAGGCACCGTGTGCAGGGCAGATGCATTGCCCGGCACCCTTGGAGATGCTTCGAGGAGCCGGCGGCCAGCCGTCCAGCTGCCGGGCAAGAGCTGCCGCGGGGAGCAGGCCAGGCCAGGCCAGCCGCATCGCCTCCACGGGGGGGGGGGGGGGGGCTTCTGTTCAAGGTGGTGGATGCCACCCGCAAGGTCCTGCATGCTTTGCAGCCCAGGGAGAAGAGCACCTCTTCCCAGAGCAGCCTGCCCTTCCACTCGCCAGCTGGGGGTTGGGCCCGGCCAGCCCCACTGCCTCAGCCTTCGGACGCCAAGCTGGGCCCCCCCATTTCTGATTGGGTGTGCAATCTGTGGGACCCCCCCCCCTCAGGAAACGGATCAGGCGAGCAAGACCAAGACAGGCATTTAGAGTTTAAACTCAAATTTGAATTTGGCCAGAATTTAATTTTGTGCCATTCTGGAAGGCATCTCACAGCTACTGCTTCCCCATAAGTCAAATAACCATGGTGGGCTTTTCAAGGACTTTAGAAAAGAGAATTTATTTCAAATTACCGGTAAACAGAATGGCATGTGCCAGTATACCAGGCAGTCTCCATGTTTTTTATGCAGATTGTCTTCTTGGAGCTGCAGAGAAGGGCAGTGGGAAAACACACATCACCAGGAGAGGCCTGTATTTACTACTGCGGGGGCGGGGGGGAAGAGACCGGACTCACCCCCAAAGCTGGAGGAGCCCAGGGCTGCCCCCCCCAGGGGTCTTGCACCAGCATGGCCTCTTCCATGTAGCACAGATACCTTAGCCTGAGCCGGGGCATTGCTATCAGGAGTATACTGCAAGTATGTGCAGAGTGCCGTTCTTTTTTACAGCCAGCTGCCCCATGTTTAAGTTCAAAGGGTGGGGCTTCCCAGTAGCCTTGACCCACAGCACGCTCCTCTTTCGTAAGCAATCCCGAGTGCTCCTCCTTCCCAAGAAGCGGGATGTGTCTGCCTTGACTTTGCTCTCCATCCATCTGCTGTTGTGTCCTGGTTCCAAGAATTTGCCAGGTCAGGTCTGGAACTCGGCCGCATTGCAGGCCATCACTGCTTCTAGTAGCAGCGAGTTCCATTCGCCAACCATGTGCCGTACAATGAACACTCTCCTACGTGTCAGTCAGAGAACAAGCTCGATGAAGCAAGATGCAAGGATTTCCTACCACCTCTTCCCCCTGGGTGAACCCTGAGGGCTTCCGGATGAGGCTTGCAACACCATCTCTTCGATTTGTACCCCCCCCTTTCCTTACTGCAGAAAATCTATCAAGTACAGACAGACTAGCTGCACACGGCCATCTAACGGGTAGCACTAGGAGCTCCTCCCCCTCTGCAGCCCCCCCCCCCGCCAACCTTGCAGGTCTGCTGGTGGTTTTGGCTCTCCACCTTGGAGCCTCTCTTGGCTGGGCAGGGCGTTCGAGGTATGGAGCCCCCGCTGACCTGTAGAGGCACACGCAGGGAGGGTTTCCCACAGGGGCTTCTTTCGGGCCCAAGTTGCCACAGCCGCGCCCCGTCCCCAGCCTCAGCAGGAGGATGCAAGGGAACACGGGGCTCCGAGCAGAGAGGGGCAGCTGGGCGAGGGAGCCTTGGGATGGATGGGGCGCTCCTTCCCTAAAGCGGCTACTTTGATTTTCTTGAACTTGCTTTTAGTGCCATAGCAGAACCCTTTGACGTGGAGAAATGAGGGCGAGAGGGTCTCTGAGCATGCACAGGCTTCCCCTTCACCACCGAGTGACTGCAAGGGGGAGCTTCCAGCAGGCTGCGGTTCCAGCAGCTCTGTAGCCCGGACAGGCAAGCAGCTTAGCGAGGGGCGAGGGGGAAGCCGGGTGCCTGGAGCCTCAAGGCCTGCCTGCCTGGGGGAGCTCAGCCCGGGAGCCCCTCCCACCCCACCTAACACAGGCCCTCCCGCTCCCTGGCTGAGGGAGGAGAGCGCGCATCAGTTGCCACCACGCCCCCGTGAAGAGGGCATGCCTGCCTTCCTGCCCCGGTGCTGGGGGTGGGCAGGGCACTGTTCCGTCCTCCTCTGCCTTTCACAGGAGAGGACTGCCCTGAGCGGGACAGATGGCTGTGTGGAGCCAGAAAGGCTGGTGGCATGTGGGCTTCTGCCAGAGGTGTGCTGAGCTAACAAATGCCCACATTGGAGAGAAAACTGGTTTTTAAATGCTTTCAAAGTGCCGAGGCCCTGGTCACAGGTGTCGCCCCAGAAGCCTCCGTGGCATTCAGCCAGCCACCCTCCGTGTGGATCTTACCCCTGAAATTGCAGTGATGGCTGGAACATGTGGGAGAATGGAGGGAGAGATCCCACTTTCCAAGCAGAAGAACGTTCTGGTTCAAGTGCCAGGAAAACAGGCATTCCTCACCCGAGGCAGCAGCTGGGGAAAGACCGTGGGACCTCGCCTCCCCCTCCCACGCTGACGGAGTCACCCCTCGTTGCACAACAGCCAAGGGGCTGGAAAGAACTTTTGCTGCCCTCTCTGGCAGGAGACCGGAAGGATTGGGAGGGGAGGGGGCTTTCGAGCTGGGCCCACAGACTCTCTTCCGGGGTCAGTGGGGCCCAGACAGACTTGGGGGCCAGGACCGCTCTGGGCGTGTGCTTCTGGGCTCTTCACACTTCTCCACGCCCTTCTTGGGCAAGCGGGGAGGGCAGGGCCGCAGCAGAACAGTCCTGGGCCGGGGCAATGGCGTCAGCTGAGAGGAGGGCTCTGCCCCATGGCTGGCTTCTCCAGGGAAAGGGCTGCCCCAGCCAGCCGTGGATCTGCTGGTCACAGGCCGCTTGATGAGGGGGCAGCTAGACGCTTCCCAATGCAGATGCTGGAGAGAGGCAGAAAATAGGGGAAGAAAGCAGGCAGTCACTGGCTTGGCCAGGAAAGGCGGGCCCAGCTTCCCTGGCCCAGGCAAATAGAGCTGGGGGCGGAGGGCAGAAGGAGGGCCTGACTGCGCCCCCTGCCCCCCTGCCGCTGACACACACAAGAATAGGTCCTGGGTTGGTAGCCAGAGCCCTCACGCTCAGCAAGGCTGCAAGATTGGGCACGCAGAGACCACACAGAGCTGGCTTTGTGTGCAGAGTTAATGGTGTTTCAGAAACAAGAGAAACACACACACACACACACACACACACACACACACACAGAGCCCTTCTCTTTGGCCATGAATCCACCTTCTACCAGGATTGGGGGTCGGATTCATGGCAAGAGGGTGAGGTGCAGGTTGAGCCTGGTTTGGGGATCCCTCCCCCACCCCCCCAAACTCACCCAAGCCCCAGGGCCAGCACATGGCTGAGTAGCAGAGAGGGGATAACCAGAAGCAGAAGCTGGGGGTCCCGCATCCCCCTCCTCCTGTGCAGAGCTGGGCTGAGCAGCGGGGGGCACGCAGGGGGCACATGGGCCAACTCCCTGCAGAGAAAGAGACGAGACAGTTCAGTGGGGTGGGGGGAGGCTGTGTGAAGGCACAGCCGGGACACAAGGATCGAAGGACCGGGCAGAGCAAGAACGATCCTTACTTGGAGGGAAGGTGCTCGGGGGGGCTGGGCCATGGCCAGGTCAGGGTCCCCATCCGGGCAGGCCTCTCAGGGTCTTCCCTCTGCAAAGAGAAAGTGCAGCTGCCTCACTGCAAGAAACAGAAAGAGGAGGGGGACATCACCGGGGCTTCACCAGGGAAAGGCCCCATGTGTAGGGGGGGGGGTTGGGTTGGCCAGGTCTTGAGGCACCGTGTGAGCCAATCCCTGGGATCAGGACTCCTGGGATTACAATTCATCCCCTGGGGGCCCTCGGGACTTGCAAGGTCCTTCGAACCTTAATCGTGTTGGTTCATTCCCATCCCCACGGGGAAAGCAAGGCTGAGGCGGTGCACCTTGTCCCAGGGCATGCCGTGAGTCCACGGCCGAGGCGGGACTTAGGAACATTGGAAGCTGCCTCACACCAAGTCAGAACACTGGGTCCGTCTAGCCCAGTATTGTCGACACTGACTGGCAGCCATGGCTCTCCAGGGTTCCAGGGAGGATTCTTTCCAAGCCCTACCTGGAGATGCCGGGAATTGAACCTGGGACTTTCTACGTGCCAAGCACGTGCTCTGCCACATTGAGTGATGGTCCCTCCCTGAAGCACCTGGTATTCCAAGGCGGTCACCCCTCCAAGTACTAACCAGGCCTGACCCTGCTTAGCTTCCGAGATCAGACAAGATTGATGTTGAACCCAGGTGAGGCGCTCTTGGGAGGATTTGGCGCCGATACTCACCTGCCTCAAGCTCAGATCCTCCACAGCAGGTGCCTTCCATGCGTGGAGGAGGCTGCAAACACAAGAAGCGGGTTCAGGTGGATTTAATCACTCTGTGTTTGGCGGGGGTGCGGAAGCGGGTGTGTTACACTACCACACTGCTTCTGAGCATGCTCGGTAGCTGCTAGTAAAGCCCGCTAGACATCGCTACCCTAACTGTGCCTACACCCCAGCCAGGACTTCCGAGCAGCGTGTTCTGGAAGGATGCCCTTTGGGAGCTGGGAGCCTCCCCTCCCCAGAAAAGTCCTCTCGTGGGGAGATGAAGCAGCTGGTCAGGGGAGCCCGCTCCCCCCCCCCCGCCCCCTTCTGCAGGAAAAGGTCCCTGAGCTGCCAGGCCATGGGAGGAAGCAAGCAAGCAAGCAAGCACGAAGCGTCTCTGCCCAGGGCTTCTTGGAGCCTTGCTCCAGCCAGAGGAGGGAAGAGGAGCAAAGATGTGGGGGGGGGGTGTTCGGGGGTGTGTGTTGGAGGTTCGGGGCGGGGTGGCAGTGGAAACTGGAATTCCAAACAACGATCCTTTGGTGGACCTTCAGGACAAACACGGTTATTGTGACAGAATTTTTCATGGACTAGATAGAGGGCACTTCCGCAGAGGCATGAAGGCAGGCGGCAACACAGACGGACGCAGGTCCTGGTTGTGTTTTCTGCCACAGACTGACAGATGCCGCAGTCCCTCCAGATAAAGCCAAAATGAAATGATGCAGATATCTGAAGTTAGCCAAACTTTCCAATTCCACAGTTGGAGTCTCACGTCTGAAACTCAAATCTTGAAAGACAAAGACATCAAAAGATATCAAAAAGTCTCAGCTGTCAAATACTGAAGAGTCATTTACCACCTATCAAATACTGTGGATCGATCCATACTGGGCATGCTGACTATCAAACAGGGCCAACCTTCCAATATTAAACAATGAAATCAAATATTTAGGGAATATCCAGGAAATTGGGGGCTTCCAAATTTGCTGAAAAACATGCGGGTTATTGCAAGTCCATTAGCAAACAGGTGGAGAAAGAGGTTTATTCCCCACCCTCAGCCTTGGCACCCTATCTAACCCCTCCTTCCCCCCATGTTCTCTCCTAGAGGACAGCCCATGGCACAGTACAGACTGATTCAGGCCATGGGGGGGGGGGGGCTACGATGTTCCCTAGGCAGCAGCCCCAGCGGCTCTCCCAGGTCCAGGAAAGGGACTGAGGGATGGGGGGGGGGCTCCAACAGAGGTCTGAGGGCCCATGATCCACAGAGCACGCGGGTGCTGATCAAAGTACCACTGGGTCAGGGAAAGAGGAGCCGGACGCGGAGCCCGGGAGAGCAGAAGGGCTCCCTGGCTGCTCAGCCAGGCGGCCCATCGAAGCCTCCAGAGGGGCCGGCCAGCCAGCCAGGTGCCTCCGGAAAGCCACGAGCGGGGCGAGATGGCCGACTCGGGCTCCTGAAAGGGACCCCCCGGCCCGCAGCCCATCACGGGAGGGCTGGCTTTTGGCTGTTCTGGCCAGAAGTCGCCAGTCGACCGTCTCCACCGCAGAGCCGCTTTTGCGATGCCTTGCGTGGGCTGCCCTCAAGGGCAGTGGCAAGGAGCCCCCCCCCCCCCCGCCTCCTTACGCCTTCCCGTGGGCGAGCGAGCGAGCCAGCCGGCTACCTACCCTTCGGCCCGCTCCGCCTCCATCTGCGCTTCGCGTAGGATCTCTTCCATGTCACCGCTGGGAGCGCAGGCCAGCATGGGGGGCTCCTGGCCGGCGGGGGGCACCTCCACCCAGGAGCCTAGAAAACGGGGAGAGGTCGCAGCAGCAATTTAGAGGCGGGGACGGGCACGAGCCCTCCCCGCCGCCGGGCAGCCCAGGGACGCCCCTTCCGTCTTCCCCCTTCCCCCCGCCCCGCCCGGCGCCACTCACTGTGCAGGGGCTCGGGGTCCTTCTCCGGGGGCGCCTCCATCGGGCGGCGCTGCCTGGGCTCCCTCGCGGGCAAAGGCAGGTGGCCACGCCACCCCCGGCAGGGGCCGGCCAGCTGGAGGCCACGTGACGGCCAGCCCGCTCGCCGTGTAAACAGACGCGCGGGGCACCCTGGCGCCTTAAAAGGGCGACGCCGCCTGTTCTTCGGGGGCCCGGCGGCCCGGCTGGGCAGGGAACACGGGGCGGGCGGCGAGAGGAAAAGGCCTGGCCGCAATGTGCGATGCTGAGGGGAAGGCACTCTGCCCGTGTGCAGAGGCACGCTTTATCGTGTCTCCCTTCAGGAAAAGCAGGCGCGGATGCAGAATAGACTACGGCTGCAATCCTGTATCCGCTTAACTGGAAGTAAGCCCCACTGAACTCAGTGGGACTTCTGTGGAGACATGCGTAGGATCGCACTCTAAGAGGCCGAGCCACAGGGCGGCCCAGGCATTTTGCCGCCGGAGGCTCAGGCTGAACCCCCCACAATACTTGAACCACCGTGAGCGCGCGTGGGTCGGCGCCCTTCACGGCAAGCAGGCGAACTCGGGGGCGCCGGGCCGGCAGCTTGGCCCCCGCCGCAGCTCTGCCCCACAACCCTTGGCCCCGCGCAGCATCCGCCTCCCTCGGCCTAGCTGCTCGGTCCGCATCGCCCGGGCCGCGAGCTCAGTCGCGCGGCCGACCCGCCTCATGTGCAGGAGCGGCGTGACAAAGCTGGCCTACCCTACCGGGCTGCCGTGGGCTTTACGGAGATGTCTCACGGGTCGTTTAACCAGCCCCCCCCCCCCCAGCAAAGGCTCTCCGCAGGATCGTCGCTGCCGCACCCACCTCACAGGGGCAGCGCGCAAACGGCGACCTCCGTGAGCAGCGGTGCGCCGTGGGCTTCCACTTTGCAAGTTCCACGGGTGAGATCCTGCTCCGAGAGGCGTGCTTCAGGCGTCTGGGTTAGAATTGCGCGCCGGGGCTCGAGCTGCAGGCCCGCGAGGAGGGGCAAGCAGGCACTCTGCATTTACTCAGCGGCGCCCTTCTGGGCGCTTCCTTTTTTAGGGTCCGGCCAGGGCCGGGCGCTCAAGAAAGGCCTACCAAGCCCACCAGGTTGTGGGGCACCCTCACACTTGCACCTCCATCGCCTCTCGGGCCACCGGGAAAAAGAAACATGTGGGGGGGGGGGCTTTGGCCCACTGCCCGTGCCCCTTTAAGAGGCACGGCTACGTGCTCGCGAATGGCAGGGCCGCGGCGGGCTGGCGCGGCCAGACATGCCGAGCTGCACGCACCCCGGCCGGGAGGAGGCTGGCCTCGGCCGACCTCGCGCGGCGGGAGGGGCCGCCCAGCGCCGGGAGCAGGGCGCGAGGTTCCGGCGGCGGGGCGCTAGGCGCACTCCCCGACGAGCCCCTCTGAAGAAGTTGCCCGCCCGGGGCTGCGCTGGAGGGGTCGCCACGGCCCCCTCCCACTGCACTGAAGCCCCCACTCCCCCCCCCGAAAGAGGACTGAGCCAGGGTGCCCCTCCTGCTGAGGAAAGAGCGTTGGCCTAGACCAGGCTACCCTTTGCAGGGCCAGGCACTTACTCGCAGTCTACCAAGCCCCCACCCTGAGAAGGAATGTGCAACCCAGCACCCCCCCCTCCTGTTAGGGGTCTACGGGCAGTGTCACGGGTGGGCTTAAAATCACCATTAGCCTGAAACCGTTCAGAGCAGGCTTTCGAGCCATTTATTCACACACATGCCATTCTGGCACAGAGCAGGGCGAGGAAATGCGCCCTTGCAGACAGAAGCGGCACACTGCCAGCTCAAGAGCAGTCCAGTTCTCGACCAGACTGGATGGCCGGCCACATGCTGGAGCAACACCCCAGCTCTGTCCATCAGATCACCCACATGGGGCTGGCCAGGCGGGAGCACAGAATGACACCAGAGGCACTCCCTACAGTGGTGGGGAGGGGGCGCTGGCCCTCCCCAGCTGCAGCGGAGAAGGCGTTGGAAAAGCCTGTCGCACTTCCGACAGAGCTGCTCAAGTGACCAGGACCTCGGAGCAGGACCCAGCGATAGCAAAATGAGCCACCTCCAAGTAGATGAGAATTAATGTTTATTTTGATAGTGAAAGCTTCCCCACTCCCACCCCCAACTCAGACGCAGGCTCCTGGCCCTGCCGGTGCTGCAGGGCCAGACGAAGTCCAGGCCTGCCAGTGGGAGAAAGCGCAGGCAGGCAGGCAGGCAGGCGGACGGGCTGGGACCCTCCCTCTGGCCTGGGGCATCCACCTTGTTCCTGCCCCCGTAGAGATGCTTCTCGGACTGGACACACTCGGTGCTCGAAGGCACAGCTCCAGCACAGCAGCCTCCCCACAACCATCTGTTGTCGATCAACCCACAAGTCCAGGAAAAGAAACAAGCTTGTCAGCGGCTCCCCTTGCTGTGTGCCGTTCCGTATTTCTCCATGTATCTCCTGTGAAGACGAGAAAAGCATCACTGCGCCCACCAAAGCACTCCTGGCCTGCAGGAGAGGCTGCTCTGCGGCCGCCGCAGCTGGAGGGGACCAGCAGCCTCACCTCTCCCTGCTGCCACATGCCCCCCCTGGGGGAAGTGGCCCCCAAGCTCACCTCCGGGCGTGGTCGTAGAGCACCCGCTTCCGCTCCTGAAGGGAGAGGTGCCTTGCCTCGGGGGATCTGGCAAAGAGCTTCACTGGCACCTGCACAAAGGGGTGTGTGTGTGTGTGTCACAAGGGCAGCTGATGGGAAGTCGCATGCTCTCTTCGGTGCCGATTGATTCCCCAGCAGTCCTCTTTAGGAACCTAGTCCTCCTCCGGCCCAACAGTTCTCCCACATACTTCCATCAGAAACACCCACACCCTGCCTTCGTTCTCACTCCGTGTCCATACGTACCGTGGCTGGGGGAGCGGCAGGAGGGTGGTGAGCTCCGGAGACAGATGGGGCAGGCGAGGGGGCCTCCGTCTCCACCTCGTGGGGTACGAAGGGAACCCGCCCCTCCAGTAGATTAGCGATGGTGGTGTCCACGCATTTAGTCTGGGCTGAGACACAGACATGGAGCTATATTTAGCGGGGCAAGGTGCAGTGAAGGCTCCACTCCTGAGGAAGGGAAGAGCAGGCGGCCAAACATCTCCTCTGAGCCGATGCCCGACAAGTTCTCTCTTCTCCCCACCGGCTTACGCCACAGACTACATACAACCCCACTGCCAGGTTGAGCTGAACTGAGAGGCAGTAAGAAAGCCTTGGTGGGGGCAAGGGTGCTTCTCTGTCCCAAAAAAGTGGAAAGCAAAGAAGTGGGATCCCCCCCACCGCCCAAGTTCTTGAAGAGAGAGAGAGAGAGAGAGAGAGAGAGAGAGAGATTCAAAGGGCTCTGTGATCCCCAATCCAAACATGTACCCAGCCGAAAGCAAAAATTTCCAAAGCTGCATCGGTCATGGAAAGCGAGAACAAGAATGCTACTCATCCCTGGCACTAGCCAAGGGGTGCCTGCACCAGTCACACCAGCTTTTCCAGGGCCCAGCCTGACACTCCCAAGCTTGCTGGGAGCCCACTGAAGCACAGGACCCTGCCCCACGGAGCTGCATCCAGCTCTGCTGGGAAGGTGCTCGGCCTCCGCTTGGCTCTCCTGCCCTTTCTTGTTCTCTTTCATGGAGCTTAAGAAGAGTCCTGACACTGGATCAGACCCAGGGTCCAACTAGTCCAGCATTCTGTTCACACAGTGGCCGGCCAGCTGCCCACGGGATCCCACAAGCAGGACACGAGTGCAACGGCACCCTCCCGCCCATGTTCCCCAGCCATTGGAGGACACAGGCACACTGCCTCAGATACTGGGGGAAGCACAGAGCCAGTCAGGACTCGCAGCCATCGGTAGCCTTGGACTCCAGCTGTAAAACTGACGGAGGCGTGGAAATAATGCTCCTGCGGCCTCCCCTGGCTGTCCTTCCACCCACCCAAAGCCCCTCACCTAGGTCCCTGCGGATGACTGCCAGGGGCACATGGGGCAAGACTTCTCTGACGCGCTGGGCCATGCCCATCAAACGCACATCCTCTGTGGAGGCCACGCTGGGGGAGTCTCGAGGGCGGGCTCCCGAGGGCGAACTTGGAGCTGAGAGAGAAACGCAAGGGGGCGGGGAAGGGTGAAGCACGGGGTCCTGCAGCAAAGTCTGCCCAACTGCCGAGCCCAGCACCACCCCTGGGCAGGCCCCTCCCGGCTGCTGCTTCCCGCAGGGAGAGCTGGCGGGGAAGACGCGACGGCCAGCTGCTCGCCCATCCTGCAGAGAAATGGGGGGCAAATACAACACCCCCACTCTACTCACCAGGGGGGGTGTAGGGGGTTGGGGGGCTATGGCGCAGTCGCTTCAGGTGCTCCGCTTTGTCCGCAGCCGTGAGCCGAGTGGGCGCCACACCCAGCTCCTGGGCCAGGAGCTGCAAAGTGGAGAGAGCGGCACAGGCCAGGACTCAACGTGGGATGCCCCCCGGCCTCAGAGACACGGACCGGGACCCCACCCACCACTAAAAGCCTGAGCACGGAAGTTCAGGTCTCCCTCGCGAAGGTGGGCGGAACACAAAAGCCGCCCCACCACGAGACTTCCATTCCTACCTCCTGAACCCGCAGCGCAAACTCCTCACGGGTCTCCTCAGCTGGTCTGCAGACGGATGGCAGCCACCTGGGAGGGAGAGAGGTCAGAGCACTGGGCTGACCTTCCTCCCGAAGCCACACCCTCAAGTAGAGGCAGAAAGAGGGTGCTGGAGGGCAGGAACGCCCAGGCGCTTGCACTCCTCTGCGGGGCCTCCCACAACACTCTTCCTACCGCCCCACCCCCACACAAAAAAGCAGAGACGTTTAGTACCTTACTTGATAAATGGTAAAAGGGACAAAGAAAGTCCAGAGTAGCTCAGTGACCCAGGAGGCATCAGCCACGCTCTTCGGGGGTGGGAGAGAGAGAAAGCAGTGAAAAACCAAGCAGGGCTGTTGGACTGCAAGCAGCCTCTCCTCCAGACCAATCTTTCATCTGCAAAACCTGCCCTGAGACGTGGCAGAAAGGGAGCAAGTGCCCCCCGCCCCGCAAACAGAAACCACAATTGGGGGAGGGGGCCAGCATCCACTGCACCACCCCTCCAACACTCACCACAGTGACGAAAGGCCTCTGGACTTGCAGTGCCACTGGCTGGACCGTATCCAAGATGGAGAATGGCCAGGAGCTGAAGTGGGAACAGCCCTGTCAGCAAAGCCAGGCGAGACTGGAGCCTCTCGTAGGCTGCATCAAGGCCAACAGTCCCCCTCCTTCCTGCCCCACAGGCTCTACCCACCCACTGCTGGGCCCCACCTGAAGCGCAGGAGGCCAACCCGGCCATTGGTGGCAGTCTCCTCGGGGAAGAGCAGCAGAGGTGGGTGGCCCCCCTGGGACGAGTAGGCCTTGAGCGACTCCAGCAGCTCGGCTCGGCTGTCTGTGCCCCCAACCTCCAAGAACCCGCGGGACCAGCAGATGAAGCCAGAGGCGCCATTTAGCACAGGCTGTTGAAGAAGGGACAAGTTAGAAGACCTCCCCACAACAGAGCTGATAGCCTTGTAGGCTCCTTCCAACTCTATGATCTATGAAATCTATGAATGCTCCACGGCCTGGAGATCTCCACTTGCAGGGATAAAAACAGAAGAACCACTGCCCAGAGAGCTTCAGCAACTGGGCTGCTTAGAAAAGTAACAAATAGATAAATATATTTCCCTAGCCCCCTTTTAAAGCTGTCCAGGCTGGTGGCCATCATTTCATCTTGTGGCAGCATCTATGAGAGAGGGCGCAAAGGGTCTCCCTCCCCACTTCCTCCACACCAGGCATCATTTTACACACCTCTCTCATGTCTCCCACGCCTTTTCTCCAAGCTAAACATGTTGCAGTCTTTCCTCATAGGAAAGTTACTCCAGTCCCTTAATCATTTCCACACCCTTTTCTCTAGAATATCCTTTATGGGTGATCCACTGGTTCTAGAGTAGCAGCCCGCCAACCCAAGGACTTGCACCAGGAGCATGGCATGGCTGAGGCAGGTTCTGGGGCCTTCCAGGCTCACACATCCAGGCCTGCCTTCTGGAGCTCGACAAGGCCGGTGGTGTAGGGGCACAAACTGAAACGATTTCATCCAGCTTTACATTCTGGGCTCCGGAGAAACCACAGCTCTGGCCTGAGGAGCTGCACTCGGGTACTATATGAACAAGGACAGAACCCTACATCCAGATTTCTTGGGGCAAGGAAGAGAAACATTTCCTGGGTGTCCATGAAGAGACCCAGGCTCTGTTTGTCCCAACAGCCTAGCCCCATCCCACAACAGGAGTTGGGTGCGCTTAGGAATAGGTGTTAATGTATTAGATGCTTTACATAAGGGGTGGGCAACCCTCCATGCTTAATCCCCAGCCAGCATAGTCAACAGTCTGGGATTATGGGAGCAGCCGAAAATATCTGGAGCACAGTTTACATTACTCAGATTGGTAAATGTTCTTGATTTCGAATGTTGTTTTTTAATTTTAAAAGAAACTTTCCCCCCACTGGGAGAGTGGCATGCTTCAGAATGACAGCTTTATTTCCCAGAATACCTTCGCTCTAGAAAACACAAACTGCAGTCGATTGCAGTCGTGTTCTCTTTCAAAGGGTGCCCAGCTGCCCCCCAAAAGGTACTCTGGGAGAGCGAGGGTGCCAGGGAGCATCCTGGGAGGCAAGGTGGGTTGGCAGGGAGTGACAGGTGGTGTTTTGCCTGTGCTGTGTGCATGCACAAGAGAGAACGTGTGTGTGTGTGTGCACGCACCTGGTGTGGTGGTGGTGGTGGTGTGTGTGTGTGTGTGTGTTTTAACTGATTTGTTTTTGGCTTGGCAGCGCCTGGAGTGAGTTACTTTTCTTTTAGCTTCACCACTTTGCCTCCTGAGAAATGGGTGCTTTGCGACTGGCCATGCCCACCGCAGCAGTCACTTTATGAGAGTGCCCGCAACATGCTCTCACAATCCCAAATGTACCTAACAGCCTAAAAAGGTTGGTGCCCCCAGTTTATTAGTATGGGATGTAGTGAATGTTATTTCTGGGCTACACTCCTGCCTACTTCCAGTATGTCAAGAAGCACAGTAAGATATGAATAATACTGTGGCAGTTATTATATTACGGAAAGGAGATTACAAAGAGAAACAGGGCAGACTTGAAAAATCAAAGCAAGATAATTTACGGAGCAGGGATGCATACACAAAAAGAAATCTACTTAGCTCACTGAGCCCAACCAAGGGCTGGTACTGAAGTCCTTAGCCCAGAAGGGGCTGCGGGGGGGGGGGGGACCTAGACCCCGGCACCCCTTCACTGCAGAGAGGCCCACAGCCAGCCCCCCCTCCCCAACAGAGGAACTGCCCCCCCTCAGCAGGGCTCTCTTGGACCCGGCTCACCGCGTTGCAGGAGGTAAGCAGGTTGAGGACGTTGTGGTCGAAGTGGGTGACGTGGTTGGCGATGTAGACGTGGGCGCGGACGCTGCGCGGCTGCCCTCGGGGGTGGCTCTGCCGCACAACCAGGCCCAGCACCGAGCACATCACGCGGACGATGAACCTGCAGGGGAGGGAGGAGGGTGTGTGTGGGGGGGCGGTGGTTGGGGTTGGGTCCGGCGCCCCCCCGCCTGCCTGCCCGCCCGCCCAGCCCCCGCCTCACCTGCGGGGGGCGCTGTCCGGGAGGGCGCAGCTGACCAGGAAGACGTGGAGGCCCAGGAAGAGGCGCAGCAGCAGCAGGCACAGCCCCACCGGCGCGTACAGCAGCAGCGACAGCAGCAGCAGCCCGTCGCTCGGCAGCCTGCGCGGGGACACCGAGAGAGAGGAGCGGCCGGTGGCGGCGGCGGCACGAGCAGGACGAGCGGGGCGGGGGATGCCAGGGGCGCGCAGGGGAACCCTCCCGGGGCACCACCCGACCCGCGGGAGGGAGGGAGGGAAGGCGCTCCCGCAGACGGAAGGACCGAGGACCTCCCTCCCTAGGAGCGGCCTTGGGGCGGGCCTCCTTTGCCCCTCACCGGTGCGAGTCGAAGAGGCGATCCGGCCCGGCGGGGGGCGCGGCGGGCGGCTCCATGGCGGCGGTCGCGGCGCCCTGCTCCGCGCCTGCCTCCCTTCAGCGGGCGCCGGGCCGGGCCGAGACGGCGGCCGGAGCGGCCATCTTGGTTGCTGCTGCTCGGCGGGGCCAGCGAAGGAAGCGCGTCATGGCCGCCCCGCCCCCCGCGCAGGCCGCCCCTCTTCCGGCTCCGCGGCGGGCGCCCTCCGCACTACATCTCCCAGCGTGCGCCGCGCGAGGCTACCGGCGGCCCTGCTTGCGAAGGGCGATGGCGGCGGCGGCGGCCGCACTGGGCTTGCGCCTGGCGCCCGTGCGGAGCGGGGCGCGGCTGCTGGCGCAGCGGGGCCTTTGCGGGGCCTGCGCGGCGGGGGGCAACCGCCGGCCGCCGCGGGGGTCCCGGGCGTGGGCGGCCGGCGGGGCGGCCGCGGGGACGGCGCTGGCGCTGCTGCTGTGGGGGCGCGGCGGGGGGAGGGAGGGCCGGGGCGGCCTTTCGCCCCTGCCGTGCGCGCCGCTGCGTGCCGCCGTGCCCGCCACGCCGCCTCCGGGCTCCCCGCGGGCTTCCTACAACTTCATCGCCGACGTGGTGGAGCGGACGGCGCCGGCGCTGGTCTACATCGAGATCCTGGGCAGGTACTAGGCGTACTACGGCAGTGGGGCGGGGTCGCGCCGCTCATAGGGGCTGTACGGCCGCCGCCGCCGCCCACAGAGCGGCCGGCGCGGGAGGCTGCCGAGCCGGAAGGCGGAGTGAGGCGGAGGCGCCGCTCCCCCCTCCCCCCCCCGGCGGGGCTGCCCCCGCTCCGCATGCCCGAGCCCGCGCGTTCGAGCCCCGCCGTCGCCGGGGAAGCGGGCCGGGCAGCGGAGGCGCCCTTCTCCGCCGCTCGGCAGGGCTGCAGACCCAGAAGCAGCCTTGTCTGGCCGAAACCCCCCGAGAGCCCCCGCGGAGCCGGTCTGGCTGCTGCAGCGGCCGCCGCTTCCGAAGAGGGCGGGACGAGCGGCTTGGGAGGCGCCCAGCCGGACCGCGCAACCTCTGTCCCCGGCGGGCGGGCGGGCGCGCGTGGGGCGTGCTGGCCCAGGCGCGCGCCTGCAGAGCTGCCGTCGGTGCCCGCCGGGGCAACGCACCCGCCCCCCAACTCGCAGCGCGCGGCTCCGTTCCGGCGTGCCGCGTCAGAGTCGCCCTCGCGGCTTTCCTGCTCTGGCGTCTGGAGGTCTCCGAAGCGTAGAAGTCCTGAAATTGCCCTTCTCCCCAGTTCCTCGTCGGTGGTCAGAGTGGGGTTCCTTGCCTACTGCGCGTCTGCAGTCTGACTTCGAGGGCTGCAGGGAGAAATGGGGGGCTACAACCCGCAGCCACGCACTCTCGGGGGGGGGGGGGCACCGTAGCCCCCTCGATGGCAGCCGCGCTAGTTCTGAGGCCCCTTGCTGCGCCTCGGAGCTGGTGTTGGTCTCCAGGAACCCGTAGAGACGGACATCTGTGCAAGGCCCCTGGGGGTCTGCCGGAATGTCCCCGGCCCCAATTCCAGTCACTGCGCAGAAGCCCTTGCCAGCCTAGCCCCCGGGGAAGTGGCATCGTGGCTTGCTTCAGCTGCCAGCAGTGTGTGCCCCATTGCCCGGGCGTGGCTCCCCCCACCTGAGCTGCCTTAACAGGGTGGGGGCTCTGCCGCAGGACTCCGGAGGACCTTCGTGCAGCGCTTGAGGCCGCGGTCGCCCTTCGCTTCGCGTCTCCGGAGCCCGCAGTGGCTCGGGCATCTCTTGGGGTGGGTGGGGCTGCTCCTCTGGGGTGTGCCCCCTGTTCACCCCTGTCTTCTCCCCCTCCCAGGCACCCCTTCTCGGGGCGGGAGGTGCCCATCTCCAACGGCTCCGGCTTTGTGGTGTCTGCAGATGGGCTGATCGTGACCAACGCCCACGTGGTGGCAAACCGGCAGCGGGTGCGGGTGCGGCTGGCCAGCGGGGAGCTCTATGACGCCGTGGTGCGGCAGGTGGACCAAGTGGCAGACATCGCGACCCTGAAGATTAGCCCCAAGGTGCGTCCCTCCAGCACGCCCCGGAAATGGCCTGGCAGGAGATGTGGGGAGGACAGCTGCGGCTTCTGCCGCTTTGCAGCGGGGGTCTGCCCCCAAGCAGCTCCCCACAGAGCCCCGTGGAGTGCCCCGGCATCACTGCATGAGGGCCTGGCTGGGCGGTCGGCCCCGGGTTGCAGTGCCAGCTGCCCGCAGTCGTGGGAGCCAGCTGCCGGGCAGCCTGCCTGGGAAACCCTGATCCCAGGTAGGGGGCCAGGCAGCCCCGGGCCCGAGCAAGGGCTGCCGCTTCTGACCCTCCCCAGCGGGAGTTGTGGTCCGGTCCAGCCGCAGGTGGCGTTGGGCGTATCAGTTGACTCGGCGGAGCGAGAGTGCCCCCGCCTCTTAAAAGGCGGGGAGGGACATCCCACTGCAGTCGGGGTGCCAGGAAGGAGGGTGGTGCTGGTTTGGGGTTTAAACTGGGCCCAGAGGGATCCGGTGGCCCCAGGCGCTGTGCTGGGCGGGCTGCAAGTGCCGCGGGGGGGGGAGCGGGGGCAGGGCGTGTCCCGGTGCTGACATCCATCCGTCTGTGTGTCTCCCCGCCCCCAAAGCGCCCCCTCCCGACGCTGCCCCTGGGCCGCTCCTCTGAGGTGCGCCAGGGGGAGTTTGTCGTGGCCATGGGCAGCCCCTTCGCCCTGCAGAACACCATCACGTCGGGCATCGTCAGCTCGGTCCAGCGGGGGGGCCGGGAGCTGGGCTTGGCGGCCTCCGACATGGAGTACATCCAGACAGACGCCGCCATTGACGTAAGTGAGCCCCCGGGGGCGGTGGAGGGCCTTTCCGTAGCTTGGCCCCGGGGCGCAGGGGGGCTCTCCACAGAGCGGGAGGCCTCCGGCTGTCTCCAGGGTTCCCTCCCCTGCCCTGCAACTGTGCCCAGGGGAGGGGGGCGCCTTTGAATGCTCTGGGTGACGCCTGTTTCCCCCACTCTGCAGTTTGGGAACTCCGGGGGCCCGCTCGTCAACCTAGTAAGTCCTGCATTCTGCATAATTGTTAATTATTCTTGTGGCTGGGGGGGAGGATGATTTTTCCCTGTTTACTTTGATGGTCAGCAGAACGGGTAGCTCGGCTTTCCTCCAGGCTAATCCTTGGTTCCCAGGAGAGGCGGCTCTTCTTTGCCGGGAGGGGCTGGCTGAGCCCAGGTGGCGCGGGTGTTGGGTGCTCTCTGCCCGTCCGTCAGC
Source organism: Shinisaurus crocodilurus (assembly GCA_021292165.1). NCBI lineage: Eukaryota > Metazoa > Chordata > Lepidosauria > Squamata > Shinisauridae > Shinisaurus > Shinisaurus crocodilurus. The sequence continues at coordinate 199,970 of JAHFWL010001055.1, forward strand.
CGTAGGGAGGGCCGGGAGGCTTTGCAGACCTGTGCCGCCGCCCCCCCCCCAGGTGCTATCAGTGGCTTGCAGTCGGGGGGGCTTTCCGTTTCTTTTCCCCCCTTGACGAAAGCCAGCCCTCAACGGCTGCCCTGGGGCTTTCCCATCTCTTCTTAGGACGGTGAGGTGATTGGCGTGAACACCATGAAGGTGACGCCTGGGATCTCGTTCGCCATCCCATCGGACCGGCTGCGTGCCTTCTTGGAGCAGGAGGAGAAGCACAAGGGTGAGTTGCGGGGAGGGCGAAGGGGCCAGATCCTGGCCACCCTGTCCATTCCTTCCTGACCCTGCCAGGGTCAGAGAGGCAGTGGTGGGGCTCACCCCGGAAGGTGTGCCCTGGAGGGGAGGGGGCTGCACTGCCCCCGACCCCAGCCTGCCACCTACGAGTGCTCCTGGTGGGGCAGAGTCGCTCCCTCCCTCCCTCGGGGGCTCTGCAGGCGCCTTCCTGTCCGCCCAGCCGTTGCCGCTTTGGGCCTCCTGCCTCCGCGGGTTGTGCGGAGCAGGTCCTTGGGTGGCGCTTGCAAGTGGTGGGAGCACAAGAGGTGGGGCTTTGGGGGTGGGGTGGGGAGGCCCTCTTTGGGAAGGGTCCAAACGCCCGTCCTCCGTCGGTGAGAGCCTCTTCCATTGCAGACTCCTGGTTTGGCAGCACCAAGCAGAAGAGGCGCTACATTGGGGTGACCATGCTGACGCTGACGCCCAGGTAGGAGCTGCGCGCGGGAGTCTTCCGGGCCAGAGGGTGCTGCGGGCATCTCTCCCTCTGCCCAAGCGCACACGGGCTTCAGCGGCTGGTAGTTTTCAAAGGGTCGCGATCCTAGTAGGCATCCCCGGTTGCGCTCCAGCTGTTGGGGCAGGGGATCTTTCGAGGGATCAGAGGTCAAGCCCAGCACCCTCTCCCAGGCAATGGAAGCACGCGCCCCCGCTCTGCTCCCCCCCCGCTCTGCTCCCCCCCCCCCCAATTGCGTCTGTGGAAGGGCTGCGCGGAACGGGCTAGAGGTCCTGTGGGGCTCCCTCGGCCAGAGCTGCCCATGCCGGGCTCCCCTCCCCCGTTTGCTCCTGTCGGCACGCCTTTAGCGTAGGCTGGAGGAAGGGGGCAGGCAGTGTGGCCAAGTGGGCAGAGGGTTGGCTGGCCTTGGGCGGCCGCGGTCCAAGCACTCGCTCGCAGCCTGGCCCCGGGCAGGGGGCTTGCTCCTGTTGCGTCACGTGGCAAGGAGAGCGAGCAGCGCCACAGCACGCTCGGGAGGCGGCTGGACGTAGCCGAGGCTTCAGGAGGGATGGTGAGGGGCCACGCTGAGCCTGCCCCCGCCCCCCCGTCACTTGCCGCCTCCCAGCTGGCGGGGGTGGGGAGTTCAGCGCCGGCTGTGAGCTTCAGAAAGAGGGAGAAGCGCACGGGCTGTGAGTCGCGTCCTCGTCCATGTAGCCTCTCTTGGTGCTGAATGAGGCCCTCTTGGCGGGGACTCTGCCACCTCCGGCTTGCCTGTCTGCTCCCAGCCGTGAGCCAGTGCAGTGCCCCCCCCCCCGTCCTAAGAGGCTGAAGTTGTCCCCCCCCCCCCCCCCCCCAGTATCCTGTCTGAGCTGAAGATGAGAGATCCGGCATTCCCCGACGTGTCGCACGGAGTCCTCATCCACAAGGTGATCATCGGCTCCCCAGCTCATCAGTAAGCATCGGGTTCCATGTTGCATCTGGCGGCTGGGGGTGGGGGTGTGGTGGGGGGGGCTGGAGTGTCGGGCACCAGCCTGTGGCGCACTTGGCCTGGTGCAAGTGGTGAGGCTGCCTCCGTCCCCCCAGACTCACTCCCCCCCACACACACACACACCCCTGTGCCGCTGTTTCCCCAGGGCGGGCCTCAAGGCCGGAGACGTGGTCATGGAGATCAACGGGCAGGCGTCCCGGCAGGCGGAGGATGTCTATGAGGCCGTGCGGACACAGAGCCACGTGGCGCTGCTGGTGCGCCGTGGCTACGAGGCGCTGCTACTGACAATCACCCCAGAAGTCGCTGAGTAGGGCTGGCACTTGGGGGGCAGGGAGGGAATTCTCGCAAACGGGGTGCTGGTGCATCCAACCCCGTGGTTTCAGAATGGATTTTGCCTGGAGCAGGGAAAGGATCGATCCTGCCCGCTGCTGTCCTCTCAGTAGATGGGTTGCCTCCCCCAAGTAGCTGCGGACTGGAGCTGGGCCCAGGCCCACAGCAGAAGGGGAAGGCGGGGGGCTGGCCGCTTCGGCCCCGATGGAGACTTTTCTTTGGTCATTAAACAGTTCTGTGATCCTAACGGAGCTCTTCCCTTTTTCTAACACACAAGTTTTCTGAATGCTGCATTGGGGGAAAAGCGTGAGGAGGATGTGTTGAGTGGGGCATAGGCAGGGTGCTTTCCTCTTCTCTTTGGCTCCTGAATGTCTCTGGCCTCGCTCTTTTGTGGACAGCAAGTTTCTAGTCCAGTGTGATGAAGTATTTGAAAACGTACCATTGGGGCTGCCTTGTTAAGACTCTCACATCCAAGGCACGGCAAGCAGCTCACCCTTTCCAAAGGCCCTTGCGTGGGCATGTTCTGAACACTGCTCAGCTGCTTAAGCAAGATCAGAGAGGCAAAGCTGTAAGTGTGGAAGCAAAGCTGCTTGCCCGTTCCGAAGCTGGTTGGCGGTGTTGGTGCTGCTTCTTCGGGAGTAAGGAGCGGCAAGATCCGCCCCAGCCACACGGCCCCAGGGCGGCGGCTCTTCCTGCTCCTGTTCGTACACCAGCTTCGCTGTGCCAACTGCTCCCTCTCGGCGCCCAGCTGCTTTTCACAAGCCTCCAGAACGAAGAGCAGAGGCCTGGTTCCAAGTGTGCTGGTAGTGAAATGCAATCCTGCCCCTTCAGTAAGAAGGTCCCCAAAGCTGGATCAGACCAAAGGGTGATTTAGCAAAGGGAAGCCCACAGGCAGGGCGCGAGCACAACGGCACCATGCCACTCATGTTTCCCAGAGGCGGGTGTGAATCTGACTCCGATACTGGAGTTAATATATAGCCTTTGTGACTAATAGCCAATGATCACTTTATTCTCCATGAATTGGTCTACTCTGCTTTTAGAGCCATCCAGATTGGTGGCCATCACTACATTTTGTGGCAGTGAATTCCATGCTGTGTGAAGAAAAGCGTCTGGCGTCTCCTGCACCACACATGTGTAAACAAGTGTAATCCCAGCTGGAGGCAAATGTGCATAGCTTCCTCTGATGGCCCCCGTTGCCTCAGAGTCTCCCATGTCTCTCCGATGTCCCTGTGCCACGGGTATTCGCATGCCCATGTTCCCGAGCACTCTAGTCATGATCAAGGAGCCTCCCCTCCCCTGCCTGGCCCAGATGAAGTTCATCCTGATTGGCCAAAGGCAGCCAAGCCACCGCAAGGAGGGGGAATCTACTGCGCGCTGTGGCTTCTGGTTTGGGTTGTCTGGATGCGAAGGAGCGCGGAGCAGGGCTTTTTGCTGAGGCAAGCCCTAAGAAGACCAGCCCCCAGGCAAAGAGTAAGTGCCTGGGTAGTTATATAGTAAAAGAACTAGTTTTGTTGTTTTATAGCTCTGCTTGTATGTACCTGCAAGGTGAAAGGGAGAAATGTGCTAAGCGAAAAGCACGTCAAATGAATCCTTTACAGGACCGTCTTCCATCTGGTAACCTGTGTCCTCACTGTGGGAAGCTGTGTGGATCTAGAATTGGCCTCCACAGTCACTTACGGACCCATCGCTAGAGGCTACACAATTCTCTTTAGAATTTTCCTCCTTTATAAAATCTCCTTTTTGTAAATTTTTCTTTTTTTTTTTATCCTGGAAGACAATCTTACTCGGTCACGAGTGATCGCTTGACTGACTGACTGTATGTACCAAAGTGTCTCCCCACCTTTCTCCCTCTTCCCTCCTTCCCCACCTTTTATTGTAATCTGTTCACCTTAAATAAACTTTCCTGGTTTTACCCCACACACGTGTGTGTGGTTCCTCTGTGGTTCGGTGCTAAATCCAGTGTATAGACAAGGGCAAGGCCCTCAGAGAATCAGTGTCAAGACGGCAGAGCCCAGGCTGGCAGTTTTGCACCTTTGATCTCTCGTCTTGAAGAAAGGACCCGTTGGCAGTCCCTCACAAAAAGTATTTCCTTTCACCTGTCCTGAACCTCCCAGCATTCAGCTTTATGGGATGACCCACTGACCGGCTCCACACCATGGCTTAATTTACCTGTGGGGGCTGTCACAGTGGGCCCAGTGCCTGTGGGCACCATTTTTGATGGGATCGCTTGCAGGAGAGACCGCCCTCAAGTGACCGTGGCTTCTTTTAGGGTTATTTGAGTGTTGTCTAACTGAAGCAGCCTGTGCTGCCTGTGTTTGCAAGGCAACCTGGGCGCCGGCATGACGCGACAGCCCCCGCGGCTGTCAGGATGTGCGGACAGGTCCCTTGCGTTCTGATATTGGGTGAGAGGGAGAGAAATGTCTCCCTGTTCTTTCTCCACACCATGCAGAATTTTATACACCTCTATCAAGTCCCTGCTTGCATTTATTTCCAGAGCTAAAGCCTCGGATGTTGTACCCTTCCTTCAGAGGGGATCTGCTCCAGCACCTTGATCATTTTGGTTGCCCTTTTCTGCACCTTTTCCAGCTCTACAATATCTTTTTGAGGTGTGGAGATGAGAACTGTACACAGGAGTCCAAGTGAGGTCACAGCATAGATTTGTAAGTTTCATTTTCATTTTTCCCTAATGATCCCCAACATGGGAATGCTGATCAAATTTGCAGATGACACAAAGTTGGGTGGAACAGCTAATACTCTGGAAGACAGAAACAAAATTCAAAGTGACCTCGATAGGCTGGAGCGCTGGGCCGAAAACAACAATGAAATTTAATAGGGATAAATGCCAAGTGCTGCACCTAGGGAGAGGAAACCAAATGCAGAGTTACAGAATGGGGGACACTTGGCTCAACAATACTACAAGTGAGAAGGATCTTGGAATTGTGGTAGATCACAAACTGAATATGAGCCAGCAATGCGATGTGGCTGCAAAGAAGGCAAATGCTATTTTGGGCTGCATTAATAGAAGTATAACTTCCAAATCGCTTGAAGTGATAATTCCCCTTTACTCCGCACTGATTAGGCCTCTTCTTGAGTACTGCGTCCAGTTCTGGGCACCACACTTTAAGAAGGATGTAGACAAACGAGAGGGTTCAGAGGAGGGCAACAAGGATGATAAAGGGACTGGAAACAAGGCCCTGTTAGAGCAATAAGACAATAGAACCAATTACCTAGGGAGGTGGTGGGCTCTCCCACTCTGGAGGCATTCAAGGTGCGGCTGGACAGACATCTGTCAGGGATGCTTTGACCTGGATTCCTGCGTTGCACAGGGGGTTGGACTCGATGGCCTTGTAGTCCCCTTCCAATTTGCCGTTTAGACTGAAAGAACTGGGCATGTTTAGCCTTCAGAAGAGGAGACTGAGGGGAGATATGATAACACTCTTCCAGTACTTGAAGGGATGTCACACAGAGGAGGGCCAGGATCTCTTCTTCATCATCCCAGTTTGCAGGACACGGAATAATGGGCTCAAGTTACAGGAACCCAGATTCCACCTAAACATCAGGAAAAATTTCCTGACTGTTAGAGCAATAAGACAATAGAACCAATTACCTAGGGAGGTGGTGGGCTCTCCCACTCTGGAGGCATTCAAGGTGCGGCTGGACAGACATCTGTCAGGGATGCTTTGACCTGGATTCCTGCGTTGCACAGGGGGTTGGACTCGATGGCCTTGTAGTCCCCTTCCAATTTGCCGTTTAGAGCAGTTGTGCCCTGGATTGAGGTTTGCCCCGAGCTCTAGCACAACCCCAGGACCCCTTTCCTGCTTGGTCATCAGGGATTGGGGGGGGAGCTTAAGAGGTTTCCCTCTTGCTGAGGGAAAGTGAGGGGCCCCCACCCTCTTCCTGTGCTCAGAATAATGCACCAGACACATTTAAATTATTATAAATTGCCAAGACAGCAGTCAGACTCTACAAATTGTCGTTTGCAGCGTGGAGGGATGGGGGGCAGCTTAGTCTCTAGTTTCCTGCATTGAGCAGGGGGTTGGACTCGATAGCCTTGTAGGCTCCTTCCAACTCTATGATCTATGAATCTAGGTCCTTGCCAGCTCCTTGACACCCTTTCTCGGTTTTGCAATAAATCCCAGGTTTCACAAACATGGGACTTTGTGTCGTTCGTTTCCTAGGCAGAAATGTGAAGCACTGGAAAAAACCTGGGATTTCCCTTTGCGCCTGTACCCTGCTGTACCCCCAGAGGGCGCTGCTGGGCTGAGTCCGCTGGTGCCACAGCCGCTGGGGCTCAAAGGAGGGTGAGTGGGCTTGGCAGCCGCTGCTCTCCTTGAGTCCCTGCAGGAGCCCCTGGCTCAAGGTTGCCACCGCCTTTTCCTGGGGAAAGGAGGCTGCTGTCCGCTGTGCTGGTCACAGCCATGCCCTCCCTCCAGTTCCTGGACTACACAGTTGTGCCTCTTGGTTGTGCCACACAGTGTGCTGCTGCTGCTGCTGCTCACCTGGCCTGGTTTCTGCCAAGGGGAACGTGGTGTGGGGCTGAGGGCTGTGCCCCAGGAAGCCAGCCAGGGACTTGGGCCTGTGATGTTTGGGGGCTTGGCTGCAGCTCACAGGAGGGGGGGGCACTGCCCAGACAGGCCTCTCCTTTCAAATCCTGCACTGGAATTTGTTCCTCCACCAAACCCAGCCAGGAAAGAAAACAGGCCAGCAAGGAAGTGGGGGGGGGTGTTCCCGCACAAGAAACCGGCGGGATGCTGAGCAGACCACAGGGCCGGGCGGCATTTCTGACGTAGCTTTGCAGTGCCGGGCGAGGGGCTGGCCCTAGCTGTGCTCCGTGCGCCGCCAACACCACCCACTCTGGCTCCATCCATCTCTGCCTCCCACCCACCCACCCACCCACAGGGCCGTTTGTGGCTATTCCAGTGGCGCTACAAGGGAGACCATCTCTCCTGCCCACCGCCTGCCGAATCTGCAGAGGGACTGACCCTGCAAGGCCTTTGCCCCAGATGGAGCCTCAGCCGGCAGCGCCCAGGCGGCTGAACGCCCACCGTGCTGTGCCAGTCCGGGGGGGGGGGGGGGGCTCTCTTGCTTCCTAGCTGACCCTCCCCTCACACACGCGTGAGTGACAGGCAAGTCTGGACAAAAGAAAGACACTTTATGTAAGAACCAGATCTGGCCTCTGCCCCAATACGGACAGTGGCTTCAGCACCAGAGAAGAGCTGGCCTGGAGCGGGGGGGGGGGGGAGGGAGGCTGCCCTGTGGCGGCCGTGGGGCAAGCGGCCTGCAGGTGGGGGCCTCCCTGGTCCAGCGTCGAGATGGCCGAGGAGCGGCTGGCTTCTCCAGGACATCGGCTGCGCCTCAGTGGGGAAAGATGCATCGCGGAGGGGAGAGGCCTGGGGGTGGGCGCTGCAGTCCGGCCCCAGCTTCCTTACACGGGGTGCGGGGGGGGGGAGGGGGGTGTATGGTCAGTGGCAATCTCTCCCCCCCCCCAGCTGTATGGCCTCTTTGCCCCAGACTCCGGGGTGGGGAGGGGGGCTTTGATTCCAGGGCTGAGACGGTTGTGCCTCCTGGCCACAGTGCCGGCACGGGCGGTTGGTCCGGTGCCCAGGAGTGGGCTGGGCTGTTTGTCCTACACAATCTGGTTGTTGAGCCATCCGGGGTAATGTTCAAAGCGCCTGTTGGCCTCATCACTTAGAGCATCACCTGCAGCAAGACGGAAGGGGGGCGTGAGTGACCCCCGCCGAAGGGCCCCGCCTGCCCTCAGGGTCCCTCCCTGCGGCCGCTTGCAGCCCTGTTCCCTGCTGTCGGCCAGCCTGGCTGGCTGAAAAGCCCTCCCGCCCCACAGCAGCCCAGCCCTACCGATGTGGCAGCCGTGCACCCAGATGCGGTGTCCGTCGTACTTGCAGTTGCATTTCATGGCGTTGTTGGTGAAGTCACTCTCCGCAACTTCATACCTGGGGTTGATCACCACCTGGAGGGCAGAAGGGCAGGGTGAGCGGGGGGCCCTGTCCCACACACGAGGCTAGCCCAGCCTTCCCCAACGGGGGGCTTGCCAGACGGTTTGGGTTTCAGCTGCCGTCAGCCCCGTGCAGCATGGCCAGTGGTTGGGAAGGGTGGGAGGCATGGCCCAAACATCTGGAAGGCCCCAGCTTGAGGAAGGCTGGACTAGCCGCAGGAAGGATCGGTCCCTCCTATTGTGCTGGATGCTGCCCTTGAGGAAGCATGCAGACTCGGGGCCTCATGGCCACGATGGGCCTGTCCCAACATGTCATCGCACCAACACTCTAGCTCCGATTTTCTTGAAGGGGCAGGGGGATCGTGGTCTGTATAGGTGGAAGGATTTTGCAGTCTGCCCCTTGCCATGGTCAGGTCATGCCCTGCTGAAATCTAGACTAACAGTGTCGCTCTCCCTCAGCAAAGGTGGGGGACCTATTGGGGGTGGTCCAGCCCTAGAGGCTGATGGACCCCAAAGACCTTGAAGCGCCAGTTGATCTACGGAACGCAGGGATGACCCCGGGCAGCAGACCTGCTCCCGCCTAGCAGACCCCATTTAGCTCCTCGGTATACTCGTGAGCTCAGGGCAACGACGCAAGTGGAGCGTTGTCTAGAGCAAAACGTGGAGTGAATACAACTGAACACAAATAAGAGCTCATTATCAAGCTCACTCAGTGGCGGTGATGTCTACTCAGAAGTAAGTCCTATTACATTCACTGGGACTAACTCCCTGGTAAGTGCAGGTAGGATTGCAGCCTTTGTTTGGATCCACCTCTATGTAGGAAGAATGCAGGCAACCCTGCAGAGGCTGTCCCGAGATGGGCACAGGCCAGCGGCCTGGAAGACTCTTGGCAGCCTGCACGGGGGGGGGGGCACTTCTCTCCCTGCCGCATAATACTGGAAGCCGGGAACACGCAACCAAGTGGGTGTGTGGTCTGATCAGGACTGACACGGGGAACTGCTTTCCGCACAGCGCCTGCCGCTGAACATGGGCATTTGCTGCCCGGAGCACTCCTGCTTTGTATCTGGTTCCTTAATAACGCGTGTGTTGTTTAAGTGGATCCGCTGCCTCCTGCGGGCACATCCAGCATGCCTCCCGCCCATCGCTTTAAAGCACTACCAGCCCCCCCCCCCCCGCAGCCCCTGCTGTGTGGGCCAAGCAGCTGAATGCTCTCAGGACTTACAGTGACCAAAGGAAGAGGTCCAAACCTCTCAATCAAGAATAATTGCTTTGCTCATAACTCCGGTTGTGTAGGGAGCTGGAGGTGGTGTTGCGGGGGCAGAGGCTACTCCCCAGGCCTTGGTGCCGAGTGGATCTCTATGGGCTTGCTCTGGCCTTCTTCTCAGCAGCTTGTGGCCCCAGGGCCCGAGGCAGGGGGGAAGCAGGAAGCCTCCCTAGCTGCGCCTGGTCACGTTCCGCCCCCCAGGTTGCCCAGGGGCATCCAGCCAGGCAAGGGAGAGGAGAGCTGCCTGCCCAGCCTGAAGTGGGTCCATCTAGTCCAGCAGCCCGAGAGATGCTTCAGGAAGTTCCTCTCAAGCTGAGTGCGAAGGTGCTGGCCTTAGCCCAGCTCTTTGTCCCCAGCAAGGGTGCAACCCTGCTGTCTGCGGTGGCCAAGGCCAGCAGTCCCCTTGCCATGAACTCGCGAGGAGAAGTGTTGCTGTTCCTGACTCTTCATCAGAGGTTCTGAAGTGCTGCTGAACTTGGAGATCCCACAGATAACTGTGAACAGACCTCCCCTCTTCTAGGAATGTCTGCAATCCTTTTTAAAAGTTACTAAAGCTAATGACCCTCCTGTTGTGTTTTGTCTTGCTAGCCTTCCTCCAGGAGACCATTTCCGATAAGAGGAAGAGGAGTGGGGAGGGGGGGCCTTTGGGCCGGGGCTGGGATCGAACACCCAGTCTTGCAGCCTGTGACTGACTGTTCAACGTGAGATACCGGTGTCGGCCATCTAAGAAATACTGTCAAAGACAAGTGACCATCGCACTTCAACTGTTGAACGCGATCACATATTGAAACCAAATGTCAGAAATTATTGGAATACCAAAAGAATATCCAGTGAATAGTCAAGGGAATATTTTGACAACACTTGCATAACGAGCAAACCAGTTTTATATTGACTGCTGTGGTGCTTTGAGTCAGGGCAACCTGCTGATCCAAGCAGAGGACCAGAACCTGTTTCGGACTGGGTTGCACTCCCCTGAAAAATCCAGTGCACAGTTTAGGAGGGTGCTAGAAACATAGCTGAGAGCCAGTGTAGCGTAGTGGTGAGAGTGTTGGACTAGGACTCAGGAGATCCAGGTTCTAGTCCCCGCTCGGCATGAAACTCACTGGGTGACTTTGGGCCAGTCACTGACTCTCAGCCTAACCTACCTCACAGGGTTGTTGTGAGGATAAAATGGAGAGGAGGAGGACTATGTAAGCCGCCTTGGGTTCCTTGCAGGAAAAAAGGCGGGGTATAAATATAATTAATAAATAAATAAATAGAATTGTAGAGTTGGAAGGGGCCTATAAGGCCATTGAGTCCAACCCCCTGCTCAATGCAGGAACCCAAGTCAAAGCATCCCTGACAGGTGGCTGTCCAGCCGCACCTTGAATGCCTCCTGTGTGGGAGAGCCCACCAGGAGAGCCTGGTGTGGGAGAGCCCACTTGATACATGAGGGCAAGTACAACTTGATAGGGATAACTGAAACCTGGTGGGATGACTCCCATTACTGGAATACAGCAACTGAAGGGTATAACTTGTTCAAAAGGAACAGAAGCAACAGAAAGGGAGGTGGAGTTGCGCTGTATGTTAAAGATACGTATCTCTGCACAGAGATACAGGAAGAGGAGCTTGGCAGCCCCATTGAGAGCATCTGGGTTAAAATAAAGGGGGCAAAGAATAAAACGAACATGGCGGTTGGAGTCTACTACCGACCACCCAATCAAGGAGAAGATGAGGATGAAACTTTTGAAAAGCAAATTGCCATTGTATCAAGGAGGCACGATGTGGTAGTAATGGGTGACTTCAATTTCCCTGATATCTGTTGGGAGACTTATTCAGCCAAACATGGCCCCTCCAAGAAATTCCTGAGCTGTGCTGCTGATAACTTCCTCCTACAGAAAGTGGAGGAAGGAACTAGAGGATCGGCTATCCTTGACCTGATTCTAACCAACAGAGACGAGTTAGTGGATAAAGTGGCAGTTTCGGGAACTCTGGGGGAAAGTGACCATGTTATACTTGAGTTCTTGATTCTAACAGAAGCAAAAGCTGAGTTTAGCCAAACACGTACCCTGGATTTTAGGAAAGCCAATTTTAACAAACTCAGAACAATGATTAGTAAGATCCCATGGCAAGTGACTCTCACGAGGAAGGGAGCCCAGGAGGGATGGGAGTTTTTAAAAAAGGAAATTTTAAAGGCACAATTGCAAACAATTCCCACAAGGAAAAAAGGCAGAGGGCAACAGAAGAAGCCAATGTGGCTTCACAATAAACTCAAAGATGACCTGAAAACAAAAAAGGACACGTATAGGAGGTGGAAGGAAGGACAGGCTACAAGGGAAGAGTACAGGCAGGTAGCACAGAACTGCAGGAATAGTGTCAGGAAGGCTAAAGCTGAGAATGAGCTAAGATTAGCGAGGAATGCTAAAAGCAACAAAAAAGCTTTCTTCAGATACATGCACGGTAAAAGACAGAAGAAAGAACTGGTGGTTCAACTACGCAATGAGGATGGCAAATTGTCTATTATCTTTGAGAAATCATGGAAGACAGGTGAAGTGCCAGACGACTGGAGGAGGGCAAATGTTGTTCCCATCTTCAAAAAGGGCAAGAAGGAGGAACCTGGGAACTATAGGCCAGTCAGTCTGACATCAATCCCCGGGAAGATTTTGGAGCAGATTATAAAGAAGTCAGTCTGCAAGCACCTTGAAAACAATGCAGTGATTACTAGAAGCCAGCATGGATTTGTCAAGAACAAATCCTGTCAGACTAATCTGATCTCATTTTTTGATTGGGTAACCTCCCTTGTGGACTGTGGGAATGCGGTGGACATAGTATATCTGGACTTCAGCAAAGCTTTCGACAAAGTGCCTCATGATATCCTGATTAGCAAGCTAGCTAAAAGTGGGCTAGATGCAACAACTATCAGGTGGATCCACAATTGGCTACAGAATCGGACTCAAAGAGTGCTTATCAATGGTTCCTTCTCAAACTGGGGAGAGGTAACGAGCGGGGTACCACAGGGCTCGGTCCTGGGCCCGGTGCTCTTCAACATTTTTATTAATGACTTGGATCAGGAGGTACAGGGAAAGCTTATCAAATTTGCAGATGACACAAAGTTGGGTGGAACAGCTAATACTCTGGAAGACAGAAACAAAATTCAAAGTGACCACGATAGGCTGGAGCGCTGGGCCGAAAACAACAGAATGAAATTTAATAGGGATAAATGCCATGTGCTGCACCTAGGGAGAGGAAACCAAATGCAGAGTTACAGAATGGGGGACACTTGGCTCAACAATACTACAAGTGAGAAGGATCTTGGAATTGTGGTAGATCACAAACTGAATATGAGCCAGCAATGCGATGTGGCTGCAAAGAAGGCAAATGCTATTTTGGGCTGCATTAATAGAAGTATAGCTTCCAAATTGCGGGAAGTGATAATTCCCCTTTACTCGGCACTGATTAGGCCTCATCTTGAGTACTGCGTCCAGTTCTGGGCACCTCACTTTAAGAAGGACATAGACAAACTGGAGAGGGTTCAGAGGAGGGCAACAAGGATGATAAAGGGACTGGAAACAAGGCCCTATGAGGAGAGACTGAAAGAACTGGGCATGTTTAGCCTTCAGAAAAGGAGACTGAGGGGAGATATGATCGCACTCTTCCAGTACTTGAAGGGATGTCACACAGAGGAGGGCCAGGATCTCTTCTCGATCATCCCAGTTTGCAGGACACAGAATAATGGCCTCAAGTTACAGGAACCTAGATTCCACCTAAACATCAGGAAAAATGTCCTGACTGTCAGAGCAATAAGACAATGGAATCAACTACCTAGGGAGGTGGTGGGCTCTCCCACTCTGGAGGCATTGAAGGTGCAGCTGGACAGACATCTGTCAGAGATGCTTTGACCTGGATTCCTGCATTGAGCAGGGGGTTCATAGAATCATAGAATCATAGAAAAGTAGAGTTGGAAGGGGCCTACAAGGCCATCGAGTCCAACCCCCTGCTCAATGCAGGAATCTAGGTCAAAGCATCCCTGACAGATGGCTGTCCAGCTGCACCTTGAATGCCTCCAGAGTGGGAGAGCCCACAACCTCCCTAGGTAGTTGATTCCATTGTCTTATTGCTCTGACAGTCAGGAAATTTTTCCTGATGTTTAGGTGGAATCTAGGTTCCTGTAACTTGAGCCCATTATTCCGTGTCCTGCAAACTGGGATGATCGAGAAGAGATCTTTGCCCTCCTCTGTGTGACATCCCTTCAAATACTGGAAGAGTGCGATCATATCTCCCCTCAGTCTCCTCTTCTGAAGGCTAAACATGCCCAGTTCTTTCAGTCTCTCCTCATAGGGCCTTGTTTCCAGTCCCTTTATCATCTTTGTTGCCCTCCTCTGAACCCTCTCCAGTTTGTCTACATCCTTCTGAAAGTGTGGTGCCCAGAACTGGACGCAGTACTCAAGATGAGGCCTAACCAGTGCCGAGTAAAGGGGAATTATCACTTCCCGCGATTTGGAAGCTATACTTCTATTAATACAGCCCAAAATTGCCTTTGCCTTCTTTGCAGCCACATCGCATTGCTGGCTCATATTCAGTTTGTGATCTACCACAATTCCAAGATCCTTCTCACTTGTAGTATTGTTGAGCCAAGTGTCCCCCATTCTGTAACTCTGCATTTGGTTTCCTCTCCCTAGGTGCAGCACTTGGCATTTATCCCTATTAAATTTCATTCTGTTGTTTTCGGCCCAGCGCTCCAGCCTATCGAGGTCACTTTGAATTTTGTTTCTGTCTTCCAGAGTATTAGCTGTTCCACCCAACTTTGTGTCATCTGCAAATTTGATAAGCATTCCCCGTACCTCCTGATCCAAGTCATTAATAAAAATGTTGAAGAGCACCGGGCCCAGGACCGAGCCCTGTGGTACCCCGCTCGTTACCTCTCCCCAGTTTGAGAAGGAACCATTGATAAGCACTCTTTGAGTCCGATTCTGTAGCCAATTGTGGATCCACCTGATAGTTGTTCCATCTAGCCCACTCTTAGCTAGCTTACTAATCAGGATATCATGAGGCACTTTGTCGAAAGCTTTGCTGAAGTCCAGATATATAATGTCCACAGCATTCCCACAGTCCACAAGGGAGGTTACCCGATCAAAAAATGAGATCAGATTAGTCTGACAGGATTTGTTCTTGACAAATCCATGCTGGCTTCTAGTAATCACTGCATTGTTTTCAAGGTGCTTGCAGACTGACTTCTTTATAATCTGCTCAAAAATCTTCCCGGGGATTGATGTCAGACTGACTGGCCTATAGTTCCCAGGTTCCTCCTTCTTGCCCTTTTTGAAGATGGGAACAACATTTGCCCTCCTCCAGTCGTCTGGCACTTCACCTGTCCTCCATGATTTCTCAAAGATAATAGACAGTGGTTCTGAGAGTTCTTCTGCCAGTTCCTTTATTACTCTAGGATGCAGCTCATCAGGCCCTGGAGATTTAAACTCGTTCAGAGTAATCAGGTGCTCCTTGACCATTTGCCTATTAATCTCAAGCTGCAATCCTGCCCCTTCAGTCTGCACTTCAGGTTTGCCAGGGGGGTCATAGACCCTCTTTTGGGAGAAGACCGAGCCGAAGTAGGAATTGAACACTTCTGCCTTTTCTTTGTCTTCTGTTATCAATTTGCCATCCTCATTGCGTAGTTGAACCACCAGTTCTTTCTTCTGTCTTTTACTGTGCATGTATCTGAAGAAAGCTTTTTGTTGCTTTTAGCATTCCTCGCTAACCTTAGCTCATTCTCAGCTTTAGCCTTCCTGACACTATTCCTGCAGTTCTGTGCTACCTGCCTGTACTCTTCACTTGTAGCCTGTCCTTCCTTCCACTTCCTATACGTGTCCTTTTTTGTTTTCAGGTCGTCTTTGAGTTTATTGTGAAGCCACATTGGCTTCTTCTGTTGCCCTCTGCCTTTTTTCCTTTTGGGAATTGTTTGCAATTGTGCCTTTAAAATTTCCTTTTTTAAAAACTCCCACCCCTCCTGGGCTCCCTTTCTCGTGAGAGTCACTTGCCATGGGATCTTACTAATCATTGTTCTGAGTTTGTTAAAATTGGCTTTCCTAAAATCCAGGGTACGTGTTTGGCTACACTCAGCTTTTGCTTCCGTTAGAATCAAGAACTCAAGTATAACATGGTCACTTTCCCCCAGAGTTCCCGAAACTGCCACTTTATCCACTAACTCGTCTCTGTTGGTTAGAATCAGGTCAAGGATAGCCGATCCTCTAGTTCCTTCCTCCACTTTCTGTAGGAGGAAGTTATCAGCAGCACAGCTCAGGAATTTCTTGGAGGGGCCATGTTTGGCTGAAAAAGTCTCCCAACAGATATCAGGGAAATTGAAGTCTCCCATTACTACCACATCGTGCCTCCTTGAAACACTGGCAATTTGTTTTTCAAAAGTTCCATCCTCGTCTTCTCCTTGATTGGGTGGTCGGTAGTAGATTCCAACCGCCATGTTCGTTTTATTCTTTGCCCCCTTTATTTTAACCCAGATGCTCTCAATGGGGCTGCCAAGCTCCTCTTCCTGTATCTCTGTGCAGAGATACGTATTTTTAACATACAGTGCAACTCCACCTCCCTTTCTGTTGCTTCTGTTCCTTTTGAACAAGTTATACCCTTCAATTGCTGTATTCCAGTCATGGGAGTCATCCCACCAGGTTTCAGTTATCCCTATCAAGTCGTACTTGCCCTCATGTATCAAGAGTTCAAGTTCGTCTTGTTTGTTGCCCATACTCTGGGCATTAGTATAAAGACATCGAAGACTATGTGCTTTATAGTCCGACTTTCCCCCTACATTTTGTGGTAGACTATCAATGGGCACCGCTGGAGCTGTTCTCTCCATTGTGGCATAGAGGCCTTCTTCCATTGGTACCCCCGAGTTTATGTCTCCCTCCCCTGTTGGATTCAGTTTAAAGCCCTCCTGATTAAGTTCCTCATGCTGTGGCCAAACACATTCTTCCCAGTCCTTGTGAGGTGCAACCCATCCTTTGCCAGCAGTCCATCTTCCAGGAAGTGTAGCCCGTGGTCCCAGAATCCAAATCCCTCACGTCGGCTCCACCTTCGTAGCCAGTCATTCACTCGGAGTATTTTTCTTTCCCTTTCTATGCCTCTTCCAAGTACTGGAAGGATGGATGAGAAAACTATCTGGGCCCCGAAGTTCTTGAGTTCCCTTCCCAGCTCTTCAAAGTCTGCCGTGATTTCTTTGTAACTCCGCTTGGCAGTATCATTTGTACCCACGTGGAAGAGAAGAAAGGGGTATGTGTCGGTGGGCTGCATGAGCCTCGGCAGCTGCTCTGACACATCCTTTATCCGTGCTCCGGGGAGACAGCACACCTGGCGAGTCCATGGGTCTTCGCGACATACTTTGGCTTCGATCCCCCGCAGGAGGGAGTCTCCCACTATGAGTACTCTTCTCTTCCTCTTGCTGTAGGCCTTGGCTTGATTGCCTCCACTCGACTGACCCTCAGCCTCTTGCTCGCTATCACGTTGGGTGCCCGGTAATCCGTCCTCTGCAGGCTGTCCTCTGCTCTCGTCCTCAAGTACATGGAAGCGGTTCCATAGCTCCACTGCTTCCACAGGCGCAGAGTGTCTTGTAGTTCTTGTGCTCCTAACAGTCACCCTTTTCCAGGGAGTTCCCCCTGCGTTATTTTCCCTTGCCTCAGCAGTCTCCGACTCCGCCTCATCCTGCCGTTGCCCTTCTGGCTCCTGTACTGTGCTTTGGTGCTGTAGATCCATCGTTCTGTCTAAGAACTCCTCGCTTTCTCTTATGCTCCTGAGGGTTGACACTTGCTGCTCCAGTCCTCTGACCTTTTCTTCCAACAGCGTGACCAGCTTGCACTTGTTGCACGTGTAGGCCATGTCGATCTCCGGCAGGAAAACAAACATAGCACACCCCTTGCAGGTCACCACCACTGCTGAGTCCTTTCCTTCCATAGTGCTCGGTTTCTGTCTTCCTAGATTTTTTTTTTTTTTTTTTTTTTAGGGACCTCCCCTGCCGAACTCCGCTGCCAAACTCCTGTTTTCTCTCCCTGTTCGCTCGCTCTGTTCGCTCGCTCTCTGGGAGCCTGCTTGCCTTATCACAGCCCCAAAAACAGCTGGAGCCTCTCTCCTGTTGTGCTCCTGCTCAGCTGGGAGTCAGGAACAGAATGAGCTGTCAGGCCACACCCTTCCTTTTAAGCTCTCAGACCACACCCTTCCCTTTCAGCTCTCAGGCCACACCCTTCCCTTGCAGCACTAGTAGTTGTTGTTTGTACAGCAGCACTTGCTGTTGCAGCACTTGTCGTTCTACTCCGCTGCCAAACTCCTGTTTTCTCTCCCTGTTCGCTCGCTCTGTTCGCTCGCTCTCTGGGAGCCTGCTTGCCTTATCACAGCCCCAAAAACAGCTGGAGCCTCTCTCCTGTTGTGCTCCTGCTCAGCTGGGAGTCAGGAACAGAATGAGCTGTCAGGCCACACCCTTCCTTTTAAGCTCTCAGACCACACCCTTCCCTTTCAGCTCTCAGGCCACACCCTTCCCTTTCAGCTCTCAGGCCACACCCTTCCCTTGCAGCACTAGTAGTTGTTGTTTGTACAGCAGCACTTGCTGTTGCAGCACTTGTCGTTCTACTCCGCTGCCAAACTCCTGTTTTCTCTCCCTGTTCGCTCGCTCTGTTCGCTCGCTCTCTGGGAGCCTGCTTGCCTTATCACAGCCCCAAAAACAGCTGGAGCCTCTCTCCTGTTGTGCTCCTGCTCAGCTGGGAGTCAGGAACAGAATGAGCTGTCAGGCCACACCCTTCCTTTTAAGCTCTCAGACCACACCCTTCCCTTTCAGCTCTCAGGCCACACCCTTCCCTTGCAGCACTAGTAGTTGTTGTTTGTACAGCAGCACTTGCTGTTGCAGCACTTGTCGTTCTACTCCGCTGCCAAACTCCTGTTTTCTCTCCCTGTTCGCTCGCTCTGTTCGCTCGCTCTCTGGGAGCCTGCTTGCCTTATCACAGCCCCAAAAACAGCTGGAGCCTCTCTCCTGTTGTGCTCCTGCTCAGCTGGGAGTCAGGAACAGAATGAGCTGTCAGGCCACACCCTTCCTTTTAAGCTCTCAGACCACACCCTTCCCTTTCAGCTCTCAGGCCACACCCTTCCCTTTCAGCTCTCAGGCCACACCCTTCCCTTGCAGCACTAGTAGTTGTTGTTTGTACAGCAGCACTTGCTGTTGCAGCACTTGTCGTTCTACTCCGCTGCCAAACTCCTGTTTTCTCTCCCTGTTCGCTCGCTCTGTTCGCTCGCTCTCTGGGAGCCTGCTTGCCTTATCACAGCCCCAAAAACAGCTGGAGCCTCTCTCCTGTTGTGCTCCTGCTCAGCTGGGAGTCAGGAACAGAATGGACTCGATGGCCTTGTAGGCCCCTTCCAACTCTACTTTTCTATGATTCTATGATTCCCTGGGTCATCGGTTCCATGGTTGTAAGGTGGCAGCTGTGGCCCAGGGAGCTTGCATGCAGCTGGGGCGACAGTTGCGCCTCTTCCTGAAGAAGGAAGACCCTATGAAGGGATGTCACACAGAGGAGGGCCAGGATCTCTTCTCGATCATCCCAGTTTGCAGGACACGGAATAATGGGCTCAAGTTACGGGAACCCAGATTCCACCTAAACATCAGGAAAAATTTCCTGACTGTCAGAGCAATAAGACAATGGAACCAGCTACCTAGGAGGTGGTGGGCTCTCCCACTCTGGAGGCATTCAAGGTGCGGCTGGACAGACATCTGTCAGGGATGCTTTGACCTGGATTCCTGCATTGAGCAGGGGGTTGGACTCGATGGCCTTGTAGGCCCCTTCCAACTCTACTTTTCTATGATTCTATGACCCAGGCAGGGTCACACATGGCCATTAAAGCCAAGGTTAGATTCCTGGAAGACCCTCTGCTTCAACGCGCCGGTTGTTGCCTTTAAAGCCATTGACAGCTTGGACAAGATTACTTGAAGGACCATCTTTCCCACGTAATCCTGCCCATCCACGCGGGTCTTTGCAGGCCGCTCTGCTCCATCGGGCCTTGCCACCCTCAGGGCTGTGGCTGCTGGAAATGGGGGTGGGGAGCCTTCTCCGTGCTTCCTGCCCCAGAGACCTGGCGAGCCCCCCCCAAGGGCATTTCAGTGCCAGGTCAAGACCTTTCCAGCCCAGCCTGCCTCAGGTGGAGGAGCAGCTTCTGACCTTGGTTACCTGCTGCTCCGGTCTGGTTTTTGTTTTAAGTTGTCATTTGACTACTTGTGCATTTGGTGATGTTTGATGCTGCTTTGGGCAGCTTGATGTTGAGAAGGAAAGGCAGGAAATAATTTTTCAGAAATAAACAATTCTCCCTACCATATACCCAACATCCCTCTCTTGTTTGAAGACCGTTTCATTCGGTTTTATTGGGTTTTAGAAAGATGACGAAAGCCAACAAGCATCTGTCACTGCCCAGGTGAGGGGACACACATAGGAACATTGGAAGCTGCCTTACACTGAGTCAGACCATTGGTCCATCTAGCCCAGTCTTGTCAACACCGACTGGCAGCGGCTCTCCAGGGTTCCAGGCAGGATTCTTTCCAAGCCCCACCGGGAGGCCGGGGATCAGACCTGGGAGCTTCTGCATGCAAAGCACGTGCTCTGCCACACTGAGCGATGGGCGCTCCCTACTATGCCTCCCCTCTCGCTTCCTCGGAAGTAGACCACCCACTGGCCTTTCTTGGCAAGGGGACGCTGGACCTGCTGGATCATTCATGCCCCTACTCCACCCTGGCAGACGGCTCACCTGCAGAATGTAGTTCCCCGCCTTGACATCGGTGATGTCGATCCACTGGCAGTCAATGTCGTGCCGGTAGAGGTCCCAGCAGCCCACGGTGATGCCTTGCTCCCCAAAGTTGGCGCACTCGTAGCGCTTGCCCACATCTGCCCAGAGAGAGGGAGGGAGCGGGGTCAGATCCTGCCCCCGGGCCCCTTTCGCTGCCCTCGCATACAGCCGCCTCGGGAGAAGGGGACGCACCCGGGGGGAGGCCCAGCGCCGGGCCCCATGCCAAGCCAGGCACTTCTGCGCCCCCAGCCCTTGGGGCACGGCCATCGGGCTCCCTGTCAAAAGCTGCCACGGCCCACGCCTGCCCCTCCTCCCCCGGGTGCGGAGAGGGGAGCGTCGCCCACCTTCCTGGCATTCCGTGTCCTCCAGGCAGAAGCTGGCCTTGTGTCCCTCAGCCACCTTCGTGCCGTTGGGCGTCAGCAGGTCATAGCTGGTGAAGATATCCATGCTGTGGTAGTGCCTGGGGTGGGGAGCCACAGAATGTGAGTTGCGGGGGGGGGGGGGGGAAGCCGCCCTGCTTCTGCCCAGGGAGGAGTGAAAGGCAGAGCCGGGGGGGCGGCGGCTGTGGCAGGTCTCCGTGGCTGGCTGACAATGCTGCGGAGGGAGGGGCACACACTTCCACCCCACCCACCCAGCGATCAGTGAATCCATGGCCTCCCCCACCCCCACCCCTAAGGGAACACAGGGCTGTGCCCAGGACCGCCACCTCTTACCCGTGGCATTCATGCCAGACCCAGGAGTGGCGCCCAGCCTTGGGGCGGAAGTCGGCCCGGCCGGTGTTGTGGATCTGGGAGGAGAAGCGCAGGAGACGCCGGTGCCCATAGGGCCAGTTGGCATTGCGGGCACTGCTAGACAGGCAGTTCTCCTCTGCGGCACAGTAGAGCATGTGCAGAGGGCGGTCCTCAATGTACGCCGTCTCCTGCACCAGTGGTGCATGCAGCAGCAAGTCTGAGGCAGCTGTGAGGAGGCAAGAGGGGCGTCAGGCGGGAAGAGGCTGGGGCTACCCACCAGGAGCCGCCCGGTGGGAGGTGGGCCGGCCCAAGCTCCACAGGCAGAGAGCCGCGGGCAGGCGTGGGCGGGGAGGTGAGCGCCACTGCGCCAGGGAGCACCTGCAGGCCCCGCCTCTGCCCCGGCCCCGGCCCGCTCTGCCTTCCGGCGAGGAGGCCGCACGCGAGAGCCACCCGGCTCCTTTCCTCCGCCAGGCTTTACCACCTCCGGGGCGCTCTGAGGCTGAGAAACGCATCCGAGGGCCCAGCAAAGGCGGGACGTGAGAACGCTGGGCTCCTGCTGGATCAAAATGGGGGGCTCCCCCCGCTCCTCCCACAGAGGGATGGCCGGCAGCAGCCCCCCTCCCCCCGCCCAGCCCCGCCCAGCCCCGCCCCTCTCACTCTCGGAGCAGATGACGCCGGCGGCAAAGCGTGTCCCGGTCTTCTGGCAGTTGACGGCGCCGTGCTGCGGGCACTGGCTGAGCGCCATCTCCTGCCCCGTGCACTTCACCCCACTCAGCACCATCTCGGTCACGTTGCTGGCATCCCAGTACCATGTTTCCTTCGGGACACAGCACAACACACAGGGGCATGGGGCACGGGGCAGGCAGGCAGGCCAGCCCCCCAGCGCCCCCCCCCGGGCAGCGGCGTGGATGGGCATTGCTGCTGCCACCTGCCTGGCGCCGGCTGCCCTTCCACTCCCCATCCGCCCCGGGGCACGCCAGCCCCGAGCCGCCCCGTCTTCCGCCACCCCCCCTCCCGCACTCCTGCCCCCCACCTACCGTCACGGCGTGCATGGCGTAGCCCAGGCCCAGCTGGCGGCAGGCCACCATGGCCTCCGGGGTGCTCCAGCCCGTGCTGCAAACCGTGCCCCACCGCCCGGCACGCCGCACCTCCACGCGCCCCTCAAACGTGGTTCGGCCACCCACTATGCGGATCTGCGGAGAAGCCCTGCGGGGAATGAGCATGCCGCGCTCCCCCCGCCCCGCCCACGGCCCAGCTGGGCTCGGCCAGGCGCCCCCCGGGGTGCCCCACCCTGCTGCTCGGGCTCAAAGCAGGGCGGTGGCAGCGGCCAGGCAGGCAAGTGCCAAGACCCGCTGCCAAGCCCCGGCCCAGCGGGCGGCAGGCCACCATGGCCTCCGGGGCTCGCCAGCCACCTCCGCAATTCAAGCCCCACACCCGGCCCCCAGCGCCACCTCGACCCGCCCCTCAAAGCAGCTGCGGCCCCCACCCAGGCCCATCTGTGGAGAAAAGATAGGCCAGGCTGCGGACGGAGCCTGTTGTGGAAGGGGGTTGCCTTTGCTGGCTGTCCTTCCTCAGTCTCCTCCTCCTCCTCCCTGCCTGTCACCCCCCCCACACACACACACACATACACACTGCTTTCGGATCCGGAGTCTTTGGGGTCCTCCCCCCACAGCTCTCTGGACTGGGCGTGCCGCCTCCATGTCCCTCACTGCACCAGGACTGTCAGGAAGGGATGCAGAGCTGCGGCGGGGGGGGGGGGCACCACTTTGTGGCCTTGGGGGAGAGAAGTTCCTGGCCCAGAAGGCTGCGGCCTGTCCAGGGAAGAGGGCACAACCGGCGGCCGGAGCTGGACTGGGCCCCGCAGAGTGAAGGCCTCCAGAGCGCTTTCCCGCCCTCCACAGGGGCCCCGGGTGCTTCCCAGGGGTGGGGTGCGGCGGGAGAAGAGGGGCAGGGCAGAAGGGCTCCCCACTGCACGGTTCTCACCGTTGTTTCGAAGCCCATGTAAGGAACGTTGCAGCGGACTCCGGCATCCTCCGAGTGCTTACAATCCTCCTGGGTGATGTTTTTATACGGGCAGCTCCACAGGGTCTTCTCAGAGCCCAGGCACTGCACCTCATTCATGTGGATCTGGCCCATGCCTGCCAGGGAGGGGGAAGTCAGCCAACACCTCCACTTCATCCAAAGCACACACCCCACCCCACCCCCCGTGGCTCCACCCGGGCTGCTCCCACCTGCTGGGAGAAAGCGAGGGCCCGGCCCCCCCGCAGCCGCTGCCCCCGCCGCCACGCTGACTACCTCCCCTGGGGGTGGGAGATGCAACTGCCAGGCGTCAAAATGAGTGGGCTGGGCTGGCTCTTCCACGGGGCTGCGGGTGGGACCCTCTGAAGCAGAGCCCAGAATCAGGGTGAGCTCTTGCAGGGTCCAGCGCTGAGGCACAACCGAGGCCGGCCACGTGTTCCCAGGCTGCTCGCCCGCCCGCCCGCCCGCCCACTCACCTTGGCCCATGCGTGCCCCCGTCAGGGCCTCCTTGGCGCTGCCAAAGCCCAGCTCACGGCAAACCACGCTGGCCGTCACCAGGTTCCAGCGGTCGTCACACACGGTGCCCCACTCGCCGCCCTTCAGCACCTCGACTCGCCCCTCGCCAGGCGTGGCCCCTCCCTTCAGCCGGACCCGCTGCTGTGGGGAACACAGCCTCAGACCCAGGGAGGCCGCAGGCCCCACGAGGCGGCCCCCGGGGCCCCCACCCCGCCCCACACTTGTTGCAGGCACGGCTGCCCTCTGGGCACACAGGCCAGGCAAGCCCCCTCCCTGCCCGCTCACCGGCCTGTGCTGCTGCTGCTGCTGCTGCCGCGGCCTCTTCTTCTTCTGGGGGCTGCCGGCGGGGGCAAAAAGGGGCCCAGGCACGCAGCTCACCACGGCGGGCATCCCGCCCCGGCAGGCTCCGGTGGCGTTGCTCTTGTAGAACTCGAAGGAGCACAAGGAGAGGTGGGCCTCCTGCCCCGTGCAGGCCACGGCGTGCAGCCGGTAGTGGAGCTGCTGGCGCTGCGTCGACAGCCTGCAAGGGAGCAGCGTCCGCAGCATCACCCACCACCACCGCGGGGCTGCAGGGGGCGGCTCCGGCCCTGCACGTGCTGCCAAGGGACGGGCACCGTGCCACGTGCCACGTGGGGGCGCACGGTGCAGCCGCCACAGGCCGCCCCACAACCGGGCCCTCCGCCATTCCGGGCTCGGCAGCGACTGAGCAAATAGCTAGCTCCCGTCTTCCTAGGTGGGGGGGCGGCGCCATGGCCCCCGGCGCTCCCCGGATGCAGCCCGCACCAAGCGGCACCCGGGGGTGCCTGGCCTCGGCCCCGGGCACGGCATCCACACCCCCAGGAGCAGCAGCTCCCCGTTACCTCTTGGTGCCCCTAAAGTCCTCCCTGCGTCTATGTTTGGGGTGAGACTTGGAAACTGGCCTGGAAAACAGAAGACACACATGAAGGAGCCGACCGGTCGCAGGGTCTCCCTCCGCTGAGTCACCCCTCAACAGCCCGCGCGGAACGGATCCGGCTGATGGTGGCCACTGCGGCCACACTCAGGCCAGCCCCATCTGGCCAGAAGCAGGCCCTGCACCCATTCCAGCAAAACTCATGCAAATCCAGCCCCACGGCGCCAATGCGGAGGGGCCAGCCACTGCTGCCAATGCTGCCTGCAGCCATGCCATGCCGTGCCTGCCTCCAGGCACAGAAGAACAGGAGGACGCTCGCTCGCTGGGTCATTCCAAATGCTTGGCTCACCCACCAGACTGTTTCTGACAGTGGCCAGCCAGACGCCACCTCAGGAAGCTCAAAGCGGGACAAAAAGTGGACCGTTTTCCTTGGTTTGGTCCGGAGCAGCCACCACTAGCAGCCAGAGGAAGAGGAGGGGCAAGCGGCGCTTTGTCTAGCCCGTGTGGCTGGCTCGTCGCTGCCACGGGAGGGGCCACTGCTGGGCACCAGAGCACATGCTTCGGGTGCAGACGGTTCCAGGCACAGTGCCCGGGAGCGCATGGAGCAGGGCCCAGAAAGAGCCTTCTCCTCTCTCTAGTGGGGCCCTGGGGAGCCTCTGCCCCCAGTCAGGCCGAGGGGCTGACAGGGCAGGAGGCCAGTCGGATGCTCGTGAACCACCTCGTCGCCTTTCCAGCTACCTCAGCCAGCGGCCACCACCACACCTCGTGGCAGGCGCACATTCCACATCACACAACGGAGGACCCCTTGCACCCTGGCACCACGAGGGGGGCGGAGGGAGCAAAAGCTTCCCTCCACTTCCCACTCCATGTTGTGGACGTGTGTCATGGCTTTTTCTCTACACTAGAAAGCCTCAAATGCTTGAGGCCTTCCGCGCAAGGGGGGCGGAAAGGCAGGAAGTGCACTTGGCAAGCCCCACATCAGCCACAGCACGGGAGGCGTGCCCACGTGGCAGCCTTGAGGGCCAAGCCCCCTCCGAGGAACGCCCTGCCTCAGCCCACTTCCGCCTGCTAGCAAAGACGCGTCTTTCTTCTGAAGTCAGCCGGGGAGGAGGTGCCCCCCGCCCACAAGTGAGTCAAGCTTCCCTGGGCTGGACGGAGCACACTGCGGGCTTTGTCTGGAGGCCAAATGCCACTCATGCCTCTCAGGTGCTCCCCTCTCCCCACTCCTCTGGGCCACTCCTCCTCCTCCCCCCCCTTCAATCCCAGAATGGAAGATGCTTGCCAGAACCGCCGGCCCGTGTCTGCCCAGGGTGGCAGATGCCCCCAGCAAGGCCGGTCCCCTGCTCTTGCGGGCTGGGGAAGGCCCTCCGCCATTGCCTGCCCCATCCCATCCTCCCCACCCCACCCCCAGCACCCCCGGCCACTGCCCCACACGAGCAAGAGCCATTCCCACCACCACCGGCTGGGGGGAACTCCTTTCCTAACGCCCGACTCCACCTTCAGGCTCTTGGCGGAGACTGGCCTTCCAGGGAGGGATGCGGGCGGAGCGGTCCTTGCCCCGTGGCAACGGCCCCTTTCCACGGACCCTGCGGGGGTCTCTGCCCACGTCCAGGGAAGACCGAGGCAGCAGCGATGCATTGCGGTCCAGCGGCTGCCCAGCCGGTTCAAAGGCGTCCACTTCACAGGACAACACAAGCGATTCAGGTGACTGGGTGTCAACAGTCACCAACGGAGGACGTCACTTCAGAGGGTCATTAGGGGCCCTGATCATCACAAAACTCCCCCACCACAGGACAATTAATGGGGGTGCCCTGCACCAATCCTGCCTGCCCAAGTGCTGCACACAGATGCTGCCGTCACTCTTTCCGTCGGGGTCCTCTCAGAACAGACCCTGCCCATCCTCAACACAGGAAGGGAGGGGCCGCAGCTCCGTGGGAGGGGCCCTGCTCTGCATGCAGAGGGTCCCCGGTTCAAGCCCACCACAGCCTGGGAAAGACCCCTGCCCAAAACCCCGGAGCGCCGCTGCTGCCGGCCAGTGTAGAACCGGCATGCAAAGCCTCTTCCGGCCCACGGGCTGAACTCCATTCGGAGAAGCCTTTGGGGGGGGGGCAAATCACCAAGACTCCCTGAGTCTTTTCTGGAGGGGCCACGGCTCAGTGGGAGAGGCCCTGCTTGGCAGGCAGAAGGCCTCAGGCTCGGCCCCCGGCAGCATCCATCCCCAGGCAGGGCGAGGGAGGAATCGTGCCCAGAACCCTGGAGAGCCGCTGCTGCCGGTCAGTGTGGAGAATTCTGGGCCAGGTGGACCGTGCGTGCGCATGCGCGGCTCAGCCTAAGGCAGCTTCCGATGTTCCTAACCAACCAGAAGCCTCACAGGTCAAATTGCCCCACACAGCTTCCCGAGTTCCTAGACCAGGGGTCCTCAAACTTTTTAAACAGGGGGCCAGTTCATTGTCCCTCAGACTGTTGGGGGGCCAGACTATAGTTTGAAAAAAATATGAACGAATGGATCAAGTTAAAAAAAAGGACCGGGTCCTTTTTTTTTACTTGATAGGGGTGATTTTTTTCCCCCTTAAATGGAAAGTTATTTTATTTATTTATTTATTTATTTATTTATTTCATTTTTATACCGCCCAATAGCCGAAGCTCTCTGGGCGGTTTACAGCAATTAACAAGACAGTCCCTGCCCTCAGGCTTACAATCTAAAAAGACACGACACACAAGGAAAAAGGAATAGGGAGGGAAGAAGGGGGAATATTAATGAATACTCCTGTCAGGGCTGGTGGTATTTACATATATAGTTGCACAATTGTTTCATGCCTAACACGAATATACTTTTGTTTTTGCCATCACACAAATGAGCATACTCTGCTTCAATCCAAAGTAGCATTTCTGAAGCATTAGAAATCTGACTTAGCTACATCAGCTCATACATAAGAGGTAAAACACCACCACTAATTTTTCCATATTATGGAAAAGAATTAAAAGAATCGGCGCTTGAAGCGAAAGAGTTAAAAAAATGTCTGCTTCTGCCAGTCGGCCGGCGGGCCGGATAAAAAGGCAAGGCGGGCCGGATGTGGCCCGCGGGCCTTAGTTTGAAGACCCCTGCCCTAGACACACACACAGTCTTCTTCAGAGAAGTGCAGCCACCTCCCTCAGTCCCTGCCTGGCAGAAATGGCTCCGCTCCAGAGCAGAGTGAGGCCCTCCAGTGCTTCCGGCACTGGCCACTCAAGAAATGCTGCTGCACTGCTCCCCGGCCTTTGCAGCTGCAAAAGCCCCCCTCCCAGGAACCCGGGCGGTGCAGGACCCCCGAGAGAGAGGCAGAGGAAGCAGGAAGCCCAGCCACCTCCCCAAGCCAGTCCGCTGAGCCTCCGAGTCGAGTCGCTGGATGAACCCCATGCCACCAAACCGCAGGCTGCCAGCTGGCTGGGCCCACAGAAGGAAAGCGCGCGGCGGGGGGCCGCTCGGTTTGGGATGAGGTTCATGGCCTTCCTGCCGCCACTGGATCCAGAGGAGCTGAATCCAGCCTGGATGGTGCTGCGAGCCGGTCAGACCCATCTGAGGGGCGGGCTCGGCGGCTCAGGCGTTGCCGGGGCCAACCATCTGCAAAGAAGCAGGGTCCACCTGGCTTCGCCGTTACCTCTTCTGGGGGGCTGGCCTCCTCCGGGCCTTAGCTGCCTTGGCTGCTCGCTTGAACCGCCTGGAGAAGGAAAGTCAACAACTTCTTCAGGGGATGCGAAGGAGCTGTGGGGCAGCCCCAATGATGGCTTAGTGGGCAGCCCCAGAGCACCGAGTGGCCAGAGCCCAGATGTCACTCCACTGCGGTGACCCAGCCCAGGGCGAGCTGGAGCTGCCTCCCTCCCTCCCCAGGGCTGGCTCAAGGCCAGGACGGTCCCAGGGGCCACCCCTTGTAGTGGGCTCCCACTCTGCCCTGGAACCGAACCGACACACACGACATTGGTGCACGCACACACAGACACAGGCAAAGCAATCTATCTGAGGCACAACAATCATGCAAAAACGTCTTCTGCTACATATTTGAGTGGAAATCATCCTCCACACTTTCCTGGAAGCGAAAGCCTAATACCTTGACCGTGGCAGAGAACTTAAATACAAACACAAGCTTCCTCTTTTACAGCATACAGGCATGCAGACACACAGAAACTCTCTCTCTCACACACACGCACACTCAAGAGAGACAGATGGACTCATTCAGATACAACAGCCAAACAGGACAGCGCACGCACGCACATGCGCACACACACACGCACGCACGCACACACACAGAGGGGGCGGGGCCTGGCCAGGACATCTCGCTGCCTCAGGACCAGCCAATGCTTCCCCCTTCTCACTGGATGACCTGGGGCCAGTCACTACCTCTCAGCTTAATCTACCTCACAGGACTGCTGATCTCATTTTTTGATCGGGTAACCTCCCTTGTGGACTGTGGGAATGCTGTGGACATTATATACCTGGACTTCAGCAAAGCTTTCGACAAAGTGCCTCATGATATCCTGATTAGCAAGCTAGCTAAAAGTGGGCTAGATGGAACAACGATCAGGTGGATCCACAATTGGCTACAGAATCGGACTCAAAGGGTGCTTATCAATGGTTCCTTCTCAAACTGGGGAGAGGTAACGAGTGGGGTATCACAGGGCTCGGTCCTGGGCCCGGTGCTCTTCAACATTTTTATTAATGACTTGGATGAGGAGGTACAGGGAATGCTTATCAAATTTGCAGATGACACAAAGTTGGGTGGAACAGCTAATACTCTGGAAGACAGAAACAAAATTCAAAGTGACCTCGATAGGCTGGAGCGCTGGGCCGAAAACAACAGAATGAAATTTAACAGGGATAAATGCCAAGTGCTGCACCTAGGGAGAGGAAACCAAATGCAGAGTTACAGAATGGGGGACACTTGGCTCAACAATACTACAAGTGAGAAGGATCTTGGAATTGTGGTAGATCACAAACTGAATATGAGCCAGCAATGCGACGTGGCTGCAAAGAAGGCAAATGCAATTTTGGGCTGTATTAATAGAAGTATAGCTTCCAAATCGCGGGAAGTGATAATTCCCCTTTACTCGGCACTGGTTAGGCCTCATCTTGAGTACTGCGTCCAGTTCTGGGCACCTCACTTTAACAAGGACATAGACAAACTGGAGAGGGTTCAGAGGAGGGCAACAAGGATGATAAAGGGACTGGAAACAAGGCCCTATGAGGAGAGACTGAAAGAACTGGGCATGTTTAGCCTTCAGAAGAGGAGACTGAGGGGAGATATGATCGCACTCTTCCAGTATTTGAAGGGATGTCACACAGAGGAGGGCAAAGATCTCTTCTCGGTCATCCCAGTTTGCAGGACACGGAATAATGGGCTCAAGTTACAGGAACCTAGATTCCACCTAAACATCAGGAAAAATTTCCTGACTGTCAGAGCAATAAGACAATGGAATCAACTACCTAGGGAGGTGGTGGGCTCTCCCAGTCTGGAGGCATTCAAGGTGCGGCTGGACAGACATCTGTCAGAGATGCTTTGACCTGGATTCCTGCATTGAGCAGGGGGTTGGACTCGATGGCCTTGTAGGCCCCTTCCAACTCTACTTTTCTATGATTCTATGATTCTATGAAGATAAAATTGGGAAAGGCTTGCCATCCCTTCCTGGAGGAACAGCAGAAAATGAATGTAATGGGGTAAAAAATAGATAATTAGAAAAACTTAATGGTTCCACACTCTGTTCATAATAAGCCTGTAAAATAGCCAGCGGTGCCCTGTAAGCTTGTATATGCATGCACAGTAGGGACAAGACATCTCCAGTACCCACTTGCAGATTTATTGTACAGCGAATGGGCGGGGGGGGGGGTGAAGACTGACACCAACCGTTACAACTCATATTAAAAATGCAAAATTTGAAAAACATCCTCTTGTTCTCATATGGCGTAGTGGTGAGAGTGCTGGACTGGGACTCGGGAGATCCGGGTTCTAGTCCCCACTCAGCCATGAAACTCACTGGGTGACTTTGGGCCAGTCACTGACCCTCAGCCTAACCTACCTCACAGGGTTGTTGTGAGGATAAAATGGAGAGGAGGGGGAGGATTATGTAAACCGCCTTGGGTTCCTTGCAGGAAAAAAGACGGGGTATAAATATAATAAATAAATAAAATATATCCCACTCATATGCCTTCATATTCTGCATGATCATCAACACAAAGAAACTTTATTAACAGAGGAAGTCTATACATGTCTACTCTGAAGTAAGAACCACTATGTTCAATGGGGTTTACTCCCAGTTAAGTGTGTATGGGATCGCAGCTTAACAGCACAATCCTACGCATGTCTACCTAGAAAAAAGTCCCATTGTGTCCAAGAAGACTTATGCTCAAGCAACAGAGTGTGCACAGAACCCCAGCCTAGACCTCTGTTCCTCCCTCCCCCCCCAGATCCCCCACTCCAGGTTACTGTAAGGCACAGAAAGAACACAGTAGATAAAGAAACCTGGGCTGAAAGGCTGAGCACCCTCACTTTCCTCCTGGGGAGCTGGTGCGTTGCTGCCCTCCTGCTGCTCATGGGGCGGGGGAGTGGAGCCCCTCGGTCATCACCCACTAGCCGAGCCAGTGAAAAACTCACAAATGGGAGAGCGAGTCATCCCCATTTCAAGTTCCAGCTTCCAGGCATTCTCTCTCTCTCTCTCTCCCCCCACCTCTCTCTCACACACACACGCACGCACGGCTTCCTGGGAAGGGATGGCAACGCTGAAGGGCCAAGGAGAGACCCAGACTGGTTGTCAGTAATGGGTGTGTCTGTGCAATAAGAGAGCCAGAGCGGTTGAGCTGAGCTCAGAGGGAGCCAAGGGGCAGTAAAAAGAGCCTGAACCCTACATGTCTACTCAGAGCTAGATGGGCCTTACTCTCAAGTAGGGAGAATACAGATTGTACCCCAAGGTCCGTGCAAGACCTCCTGCTGCTGCTGCTGCCAGAGAGAGCGTGAGCCACCATGGGGGAGGGGGAGCGTGAGCCGCTACCATGCACGCGCCTCTGCCGGACAGATGTGGCGGAAGTGTCCCAACGTGCACGGCGGCTGGGGAAGTGCACACTGCCAGCTACTTATCGTTCTGGGCTGGGTATTCTACTGTCCAGTTACAGCTGCACTAAAATTCTGGGTTTCTCAGTTATTCTCTACAGGCAGTAATTATTATTCCATAAGGGTAGACCAAATATGGGTTCAGAATGAACCAGGAAGTCCTGGTGTGACTTCACTCATGAAAGGTGGCCACAGGCTCATTTCTCACAAAACGATTGGGTAGAATTGTACTTGAACACAGTGACAGGGTCATCCTCCCCAGGTCAGGTCAGGCCAAGCGGGGCAAACTCGATTCCACCCACACACCAGCTCTACACTCACTTGTAGAAATTGCGGTTGATTTTCTTCTCGGTAGGGAAACCCAGCATGCCACAGATGACCCGGCTGTTCCGGCTGTCCCAGTTTTCATCGCAGATCTGGGCCCAGCTGCTCTTGTGACGGACTTCCACAATGCCCTCCATTACAGGCAGCGGCCGCTTGGCGTGGGAGACCACAGGCCGCAGTCGCACCTCCTCCACCTGGTTCTGCTCCGTCTGGAGAGGGTGAGAGAGGGTCAGCCCCGCGCAGGAGCCTCTGCAGCCCCAACTCCAAAGACCCCAGCAGCCGGCTGACGGGCTGCCCCTAGAGGAAAGCCCTGTCTGGCCTGCCCCCCTCACCGGCCAGGGCTGGGGAGGAATTCTCTTCTTCCCTCGGCTGCACAAGGCCTTCAAGACGGGCTCTCCTTGGAGGTGAGGATTGCAGAAAGATGCAAGCTGAATAAGCTTCCAGGGGGAAATTTGTTTTGCTGCCCCCTCCAATTTTCCCACGGCTTGATATGGGAGGATGGGAGGGAACCTGTCCCATAAATGCAGTTGACTCCACATAGACTCATAGCCCTTCGGACGGAAATCCTGTCCCTCTGCTTGTCCATGGAGTGGCTGCACATTGCTGGTGCAAAGTGAGCACAAGGACACAGGAGGAGCCTGAAGCTGGATCAGACCCTACGGCCCGTCTAGTCCAGCCGCTGCTTCCCCGCAGTGGCCAGCCAGACGCCGGTGTGGGAAGGCCGCAGGCAGGGCAGCAGTGCAATTGTGGCACCCTCCTGCCCATATTCCCCAGCTTGTGGAGAGGCGTCGACAGCCACCGCCGCCTCCGTGAATTTGTCCAGCCTCCTTCTAAAGTCACCCAGGTTGGTGGCCATCACCACGTCTTATGGTAGCAAATTCCATAGACTAAGTGCTGTGTGAAGGAGTCCGTAGTTAATGTATAGTCAACTAAGCAGCAGCAGTAGAAGTAATTAGTAGGCAGCCTATTTTACAGCTACTTAAATTTAATAATTTTAGTTCAATTTAAGTGCCGAAGAATCTCCTTGAACTGGTGAATTTAATAATGCAGTGGCGGCGGCGGCGGCAGCATTGGCAGTATCCCCACAGCCTCTCCACAAACAGGAGTTTCCTTCAGAGGCCAATGCAGAGGAGGAGGAGGAGGAGGAGGCCGCCCGTGGAAGCTCAATCCCACACAGTAGAGCAGCACTTCCAACGGGGCAAAGTTCAGGAGTAAAGTGCCCCCCCCCCCGCAATTGGTGTCGTTCGCACGGCATCCTGTTAGGAGCTGCAGGGGGCCTTGCAAGCCTAGCAGAAATTAGAGCACTGGAGCAGGCACCAGTTGAGGGAAGCCACAAGGACGAGAGAGTCGGGACTCCTGGATGTCGCGTTTGCCTCAGTTTCCAAAAGGAAAGAAAGCCCAACTTGCAAACAGACAAGCAAAACAAGTTACGGGAGGGAGTGGGAAGGCAGAGCAGGCCAGGAGGCCCCTCTGGGGCAGCTGATGGTGGAAAGGCTTGTCCAACGGAAAGCTCCCAGACCTGGCTGGCCTGGCAGAAGGGCAGCTTGGCTCCAAAAGAAGGGGGCCTGGGGGGAGATCTGCCTGCAGTGATGAGAAAGGTATTCCTACAGCCAAGAATGAAACCGCAGTTCGTGGCATCCCCTCCCTGCAGGAAAGGGGCCTGTTTACTAGGAAGTAACACAGATTTGCTCTCCGAAATGCCAGACAGCCCCCACCTCTCCTCCGCAGATGACGAATGGAAGGAAGGAATGCTGTGGGCGTGAAATGTCTCCTCTTCAGTCAAGCCTGTGCCCCAGTCCCAGATGTGACGTAACTCTCGGCAGCGGGAGAAAGAACCGCTGCTGTGAGGCAAGCTGAGAACTTCTGAGGGCGGTGGCGTGGGGGGGGGGGTACTGACTGACGGCAGGAGACCACTTTCACCTTTTGCTGCAGTAAAAATGCACGGATGCAACTAATTTTTAAAATGTTAACTGTTCTATTGCATCATAATACAATCTCATGAAACATTCTGCATTTCTTTTAGCAATTTTTAAAAATAGTGCCTTGCAGCACAGGGCCGGGAGTATTGCAGCAAGACTGACTTCCAGGTCAACATAGTTCCAGATGAGGCTGTACATCCCACCGATTTCCCCTGAGGAGGCCCATCTGTAGTCTTGTCAA
The DNA here is from genome assembly GCA_021292165.1 of Shinisaurus crocodilurus. Classification (NCBI taxonomy): domain Eukaryota; kingdom Metazoa; phylum Chordata; class Lepidosauria; order Squamata; family Shinisauridae; genus Shinisaurus; species Shinisaurus crocodilurus. Next base: position 233,759 of record JAHFWL010001055.1, read on the forward strand.
CTTCACAGCCAGGGCTTATCAGACGACCCAGTCTGCTCTATTACACAATGGGCGGGTTCGCACGACACAACAAGCGACAGTGGTTACTTACCGTGGCTCGTTCCCTGTGTCGTGCGAACCCAGTCGTGGTGACTGACCATTGTGACTGACCATGTGCTCCGTGCATTGAGCAGCCGCGGGACCGGATCACAGCCTCCAGCCTGAGAGGTTTACTCAGAGAACAAACCTCTCAGGCAGGGAGGGGCAGCGCTCCTCTCTGCCATCGGCGTGGCCACCACCCATGACAGCGGGAAGCGCCCGTCCTCTCTGCCCTCCACTTTCCCAAGAGCTCCTCGGAAAGCGGAGGAGGGAGGTGCTTCCCACTGACCGGCGTCGCACCGGTGACGGCAGGAAGTGTCTCCCTCCCTCCCCCGGTTTCCGAGGAGCTCCTCAGAAAGCGGAGGGGGTGGCCGCTTCCCTCTGCCACCAGCACGGCCGCGCCCATGACAGAGGGGAGCGCTCCCCCTCGGCTGCACGAGCCTCCTGAAACCTCTCAGGCAGGAGGCCGAGATCCACTCTCCACTGCTGCTCTCTGAACAGAGCAGCCGCGAGGCGTGGATCCAGCACCCCGCCTTCTGCCCGAGAGCAGACCTCTCAAGGAGGAAGTGGGGGGCTCCCCGTCCCCCTCCCCGTTGCGCTTCAGGGTACCGGCCCCGTTTGCCCTACGGGGAGCCTTTGGCAGCCGCCGCGAGCCGAAATCGGCTGCCGATCGCCGCTGTCAAAGAGAGGAGCCTCCTTCCTCCCCTGGTGTCCCCCGGGATGTCGCCGGGAGCAATGAGGGGGAAAGAGCAGAAGGCAGGGAGCGAAGCAACCACGGTGAGCCCGATCGTCTGTCAGGCTCATCGTGGTTGTTTCGTGGGCAAACAACTGTGGTAACTTACCACGATTGTTCTTGTGTCGTGCGAACCCGCCCAATGTGGATAAAAAACTTGCCCCCTAGATTCCCCTTGCTTGTTAGTTGGCTCTGAACTTTGTGGTTTAGCAGAAAGCTTCGGCAGTCCTCCCACAGCACACGGCAGCCCCATTTCTATTCCCTCCACCCCAATACTTTCATTTCATTACATCTGAATTGTGCATGTACACAATTATTTTTTTTTTAAAGAAAAGGTCATCGTTGAATCCCGTAATTAAGTAGTTAATTGCAGGGCAGGGGGTTTGGCCAACTTATTCATTCCAGAAGAGAAGGACAGTTCCAGAAGCAGTCGATGAAGGGGCTGTGCAGAGCCCTACAGAGAGAGGCAGAAGTGGGAGCTGCTTCAGGCGACACAGAATCCCTTCTTTTTGTAAAGAAATGATTTGGAAGGCAAGGGGAGCAAGAGGCAGCAAAGCACGGGAATCAGAGAGTCGGAAGGGGCCATTTTGGCCACTGAGCCCACCCCCCTGTTCAGTGCAGGAATCTGGGAAAGGAGGCAAACCCTCTGGACCGGAGCTGCTGTGGAAGTCATGAAATGACTCTGCAGCCAGAAATGCAAGCGAAGTGACAGGGAAAGGATGGTCAGGCACAACATGGGGTTCAGCTTGCCCTGGGACGACTCCTTCCATGGTGCCGGAGCCACACATTTCTCTATCCACACCTGCGAAGAGACTGTGCGGCTGTTCTGCTCTTCCCTTCCCGTTGGGTGCTTCCAGATGAGACGAGGCTGTAATTGTGCAATCGCCCTGACTCTTTAGCAGAATTTCATGGGGGGGGGGGGGTCCAGGCATCCGTTGTCTTCCATTTGTAAGCATCTCATGTTTTCCCACCACCTCTTCCATCTTTTTTCTTACCAGGGAAAAAAAATAAATCTGTTAAGGAAGAAAATATGGAATAGCCTTTTGACTCTTACCATGAAGAGCCCTCCGTCTGGAAGCACCTGCTTTCTTACAGCAAGAAAGGAGGCAGAAGAAGTGGTGGGAGAACGTGGGAGGGTTACAAGTTGATTGTGATGGTGTCACCTGGGACCTTTGGAAAACTGCACGAAGGAGGCCTGGCTGTGCATATGAACAGCCTTGTCTGGAAGTCCCCGGAGGCTGAAGGCGACAGCAGCAGAATGGCAGTCCCTACGGCTCAAAAGCACAAGTGAGCAAAGGAGGGTCCGGGCTGGAGAACAGAGGTGAGCGGCACAGGCAGCAGCTATTTCAGCGGGGTCAGCAGAAGCACTAAGCGGGGGCCCACAAACCCCTTTGCCAGCTCCACACGAGAACATCAGAAGAGCCCGGAGGCTGGATCAGACCACGGTGGGTCCATCTCATCCAGCATTCTGTCCATGCAGTGGCCAACCAAGTGCCCCGGGGAAGCCCACAAGTAGGACATGCACGCAAATATCGTGTGTGGCCCACTGGGCAAGCTGGACAGAGCACCAAGTGACAGGCCCAGGCACTAAGACTGCAGCTGATCCAGCTGGGGTGTGTGTGTGTGTGTGTGTGTGTGTGTGTGTGTGTGTGTGTCCGTCCTCTCCACCCACCATTCTGAGAACATCAGAAACTCTTTTAACACATCCACTTCTGAACATCGCAGCCTTGTGGGCGGTATCCAGCAGTGGTCGCCACAAAGCCCAAGTGGTAGCTGAGGACATGGGCACCGGACAGCATGGAGCTGCCATTGCAGGTGAGAGGGTGCCCCACTCGTGGTCACGGAAGACCTCGACGTGCCCCTCATCGTGCTTGCGGGGTGGCCGGCCGGCCGGCCAGCTGGAACAGCAGCTGGGCCCCCAACATTGCAGGCCTCTGAACAGGCCCTAAAGACTCCTGGCTGACCCTTAGGAGGAGGACGCCCCATGGGATGCTGCGGACGTGACGTGGCTTTAGCCGTGATTATTTATTTGGTGGTACTCTCCTTACTGGGCTATATGTTACCAGTTTTAATGTTATTTATTGCTGGTTCTCACTGGTAATTAATTGCATTATTATTGTGTTTTATAGTTTTAAGCACTTACTGTCTTGTGTATATATATTGTAAATGTATAGGTCAGGAGCCACCTTGGGAGGGCCTTGCCCTAAAAGGTGGCCTGCCTGTAAATATTTTACATATTTGTATTTTAAGTATTTATTTTAGATATTTAACAAAAAACGAACAAGTGATCTGCATGCCCAGGTGGGAACTGCAATGCATAGCAGGTCACCCTTCCCACACGGACCGATTCACGCTCACCTCAGGAGCCCAGCCATACAGACTGCAAGCCTCGGCGTGTGTCAGCTGGGGGGGGAGGCAGAGGAGAGGAGACAGCCACCCCGAGGACTGTCGGGAGTTGAGAGGCAGCCCGGGGGGGCCCTCCCAGCCACTGCAGCCCCTAAAGGTTGCTCCTCCTGCTGCCCTCCCCTGGCAGCGGAGCAGGGGGAGGGTGCTTGGTCTGTCCCCCCCCCCCGTGCCCCAAAAGGTGGCCCACCTCGATCACGTTGGAGTCCACGAAGCCGGGGATGTGCTCGTCCTTGCAGACCACGCCAGCATCTTCCTCGTGGGAGCAGTCGCTGTTGCCCCAGCCCCGCGACCGGCAGTTGGAGATGCTCTTCTCGCTGCCCCCGCAGTTCACGTTGTCCAGCCAGATGCGGCCTAGAGAGTCACAGCCGGGCAAAGTCACAACCAGACGGGGGTGGGGTGGGGTGAGCCCTGGAAAGCACAGGGGACTGACTTCTTGCTGGACAAGCGCTGGGGCTTAACTCTGCCTTGAAACCTCCCTCTGGAGACTTGAATTCCTGCTTCTGAGGGCTGGTTGTGGTTATTCAGTGATGAGGGGAAATGCACTCTGCACATGCTTTAAAGCCAGGCTCTTCTCTTATCGCTTCCCCAGTTCTTCAGGCCTGGCACTCAGTATGCCCGAAGGTTGCATCCTGGGGAACTTGAGGGCGAGTGGGAACCTCCGTGTCATGGAAACACGGCATAGTGTGGCATAGTGGTGAGAGTGTTGGACTGGGACTCGGGAGACCCCGCTTGGCCATGAAGCTCACTGGGTGACTTTGGGCCAGTCACTGACTCGCAGCCTAACCTACCTCACAGGGTTGTTGTGAGGAGGATTATGTAAGCCGCCTTGGGTTCCTTGCAGGAAAAAAGGCGGGGTATAAATATAATAAAATAAATAAATAAGTAAACGTGCAGCGGGCCTGGCTCTCCAAGGCCCCGGATCTGCTCAGAGCTGCTGCTCTTTATGGGGGGGGGGGTCTCCCTGCCTCCAGAGCAAAACGGACTAAACACGGAGGCAGCAGCATCGTCCCCGCTGCCCCCCACCCCCGCCCAGCCACCCCACCCCCGCCCCAGCCATGCTCACCGACGCCTTTGCCGTATTTGGCACTGTGGGTCCAGCCAGTGGCTGCCACGAAGCCCAAGTGGCGGCAGAGGACGTGGGCGTTGGCCAGCGTGAAGTCGTCATCACAGATGGTGCCCCATTCGTGGTTGTAGAAGACCTCGATGCGCCCCTCGTTGTGCTTGCGGGGGTAGCCAGCCAGCCGGAACTGCAGCTTGGGTGCTCTCGGGCTCTGCCCCGCGGGGGCCGGGGTGCTCGGCTGGGCCACGCTCCCCCACAGCCAGAGGCCACACAGCACGCCAAGCAGCCCCCACTGCCCCGTGGCGGGACCCATCTTCCTCGCCGCCTGACCTAGGTGGAAAAGGAGGGTGAGGCGGGTGCACCTCCGGAGGCCGATCCTGGGGGCCGAGCACCCTCGGCCCCTCCCAACCTCCCTGTGCCCCTGCTGCGGCAGCCGGCTCCGCCCCGAGGGCTCCGTCGCTCCGCCGTGGTCCTGGCAGAATTTACGCAGGGAGGAACCCCCCGCTCTCCAGATGGTGGCATTCTCCACTGCCAGAGGAGGTATGTGGTGGTGGTGGTGGGGTGATCCAAGCCCCCAGGGCGAGCTGCCGCCATGCTGCCCTCAGGGCCTGCTGCGGGTGGTGTGCACCTCGTCCTTCGTGCCCCCCCAGCTTCCCTGGCCCTCTGGATTCTCCTCCCTGCCTTCCCTCACCGGTGCCTCCCCTGCCCCACAGCCTCTGCCGCCTCCTCCTTGCCTAGGACCCCGCCTCTGGTATGCCGGTCCGCCTACCCAGCAGCTCCCCTGGATTAGAGCCAATCAGCCAATGGCAGAAGCCCTCTTCCTGCCCAGTCTTGCTGTGACACGAGGGAAGCGTAGCCAATCGGCACCACCCACCCACTTGGTGCATTGCAAAAATGCAATAATTCATCATGGCCACTTGACCCAATATTTCAATATGCAAGATTTTGGAGCTGTTGAAAGTTTCCCATTTCAGATTACTGTATTCAGATTCAAAGATAAAGCCCATGGACAGGTTTCATGTGGGAGTCCTTCCATTTCAGGGACTGGAAACTTGGGTTTCTCCTTGTGGAACATTGCGCGCGGGGGGGGAGGGGGAGACCTGCATTTTGAGAGATCCAACCAGCAACATTTGCTTTGGGGTCCTTCGACCCTGGGGACCCAACCTCCAATGAAATTAACAAGTCCCACTGAAACTATTGCAACAAATTCTCCACACCCAGCACAATAAGCTTCCAAGGGGACATTACCTGGATCAGGACCTTTGTGCGTTGCTCTTTGTACTTGCGATTGCAAGCTGGAATTCATTTTGCTACATTTATTCCCATTATGGTAGTTAGAATTAGTATTAGTGGCATAGATGGTGATTGCCATGTCGCTCCCACAAGAGCAAGGCGGCTTTCAGAGGCAGCGTGTTTCACAGAAATGCCCAGCGAGTACGTACTTCTCTGAACACCCCCACTGCTCCCCACCCAAACACACAGCAGAGGCCCCCGGGCCAGCCCGAGCCAGCCAAAGCCAAAGCCTCTCCCTGGGTGCTGCATACTTGCCCGTCCTGCAGTGGCTGGTGGCCACCCCTGGCCTGGAAGAGCGGCAGGAGCTGCTTCTCCGGAGGAGTGCTGTCCGTGCAGGCAAGCTCCCTGCCAAGAGCGGGGTCCAGCGGCACGCAGAAGGCCCCAGGTTCGGTCCCTGGCGGCACCTCCAGGCAGGGCTGGGAAAGAATTGGCCCTGCGTCTGCCGGGAACCGCGGAGGAGCCCTGCTGCCAGCCAGGATAGGGTCAACAGGGCGAGGTGGACCCCTGGCCCGACTCAGCAGACCGCAGCGGCTGCTGCGAGGCAACCCTCCGCCCCTCCCTTTCCAGGAATGATGAACGAGGCTCTGGTCTCTCGGCCGGCCCAGCCCGGCAGCTCCCAGACCGTAAGCAAACAGGGGCCAGCGCAGCGTGCGGGTCTCGTGGGGGTGGAGATGCCCCGCTCTGGATGCCTCTGGAATTTCCTGCAAGCCTGGAGTTGAGTGGGCGGAAGGCAGCATGGCCCCCCACCCCTCCCCAAACTGGCTCACACAGCATGCAGGATGAAGGGGCTTCCCTTAAAACTCGGTGGGGGGAGGTATTCAATCTTGGTGGGCAGAGAGAGAAGCCCCTCAAGAGAACCGGGGCTTCTCCATTGACTTCAGTGGGGGTATTTTAAGAACATAAGAAAAGCCCTGCTGGATCAGACCAAGGGTCCCCACAAGCAGGACACGAGTGCAACAGCACCCTCCTGGAGCCCATGTTCCACAGCAACTGGTGAACATAGGCATACTGCCTCTGATACTGAAGGTGGCATAGAGCCATCAGGACTAGTAGCCACTGATAGCCTTTTCCTCCATGAATTTGTCGAATCCCCTTTTAAAGCCATCCAAGTTGGTGGCCATCACTACATCTTGTGGCAGTGAATTCCGTAGTTTAACTCTGCGCTGTGTGAAGAAGGACTTCCTTTTACCTGTCCTGAATCTCCCACCAATCCGCTTCATGGGTTCTAGTTTTATGAGAGAGGGAGAAAAAGGTCTCCTTCCCCACTTTCTCCACCTCATGCATAATTTTGTACGCCTCTATCATGTCTCTCCCCTTACTCACCTGTTTTCTAAGCTAAACAATCCCAGCTGCGGTAACCTTTCCTCATAGGGGAGTTGCTCCAGCCCCTGGATCATTTTAGTTTCCCTTTTCTCCATTTTTTCCATACCTACAATATTCTTTTGTAGGTGTGGGGACCAGAACTGTACACAGTATTCTAAGTGCGGTGACACTATGGATTTGTATAAGGGGAGTATGATCTTGGCAGTTTTATTTTCAATCCCTTTCCTAATTATGCCCAACAGGGAGTTTGCCTTTTTCACAGCAGCCGCACACGGGGTCGATGTGTTCATCGAGCTGTCCACCACAACCCCAAGATCTCTTTCTTGGCCAGTCACGGCAATCTCAGATGGCAAGATCTTATACTTGAAGTTGGGATTTTCTAGCCCAGCATGCATTACGTAATTTATATTTACATAACATCTTCTGTTGATGTGATGTTACAAGAGCAGGGAACAAGCCCAGGAAGAGCATAGGATCCCCCCTCCCCCAATTCTGCTCCCCCCACACACACACCGCAGGCAGTGGTGTGCCCCACACATGTAAGCATTTTGCTGGTAGAGACCTCCCGCAGAACCCGGGCAGGCAGCGGCTCTCTGCTGGCACCGGTTTGCCAGGAGGAGCTGCTAGGCCTCCCTTCCCAGCAGGCACAACGCAGGAATCCGACTGCATCCTGGCACTCTCCAGGGCGAAACTTTTGGGGCGTTTTAGTTTAGGGAAAAGACGACCTGCGGGACAGCTTAATGCACATTTGCAGACTATGGAAGAGCCTGGACAGAGAGGCATTTGTGCCCTTATGGCCTGGCTGCTCCCGCTAAGGGTCATCCAGTTAGCGTGATTGGCAGCAGGTGAAGGAGGAGGAGGAGGACGAGGAAGTACTTCACATCGTTTTTACGCAGCTGTACAGTTTTACAAACCCCAACCCTTTGAAATTCCCTTTAAAATGGAGAATATTAGCCAAGAGAGTGAAACGGGGGCGGAAATTACCTTTAGGGCCCTCCTGTGCGTTGGGGGGGGGGCGATCTAGCTGGCCGCCCTCCGAAGCAGAATGCTGGACGATACCAACAGAAGAGCCTGGCGCTGCATCAGGCCAGGGGGCCCTTCCACGCCCACGTCCCGCTCCCCGACGTGGCCCAGCGGAAGCCCCCAGGCGGGGCAGGAGCGCAAGAGCCTCCCCGTCGGCATCTCCGAGAGGCGTCCTACCCAAGGTCGGCCGCCCTCTCCTCCATGGAACTGCCGTGGCCCCGATCCACAGGAGCCGAGCTTGCGCCTGATGGTCCATGTGGAACTTGAGGCCTTCCTTCTACCCCGGCCAAAGCCAAGAAGGGGCCCTCCAAGGGAAGAAGTCCCCGCAGCGCCCCCGCCTTAATACGGCACAACAGGAGGGTCTGTTTCCTTGGGGGTCCCAAACGGGCGCCTCCCAGGACTCCCGCCCCCGTGGCCGCCTGTAGTGCCGCGGGCGCGGAGGGGGGCTGCCAACTTCCCCCGTCAGTCGCAGGGCCTCGTTCTCGCGGAGCCGCCGGACGGGCAAAGAGCGGCGCCCGGACGATCGCCTGCCCGGGAAAGCTCCCTGCCCACCGCTGGAGACCTCAAAGCCCCCCGCACGAAGCCCCCGCCATCCCCTTCCTGCCCCCGGAGGTGCCCGCCTCACGCTACGCAGACCCCCACACGCGTGTCTTCCCCCACGCCCCATGGCAGACCCCCCACCCGCCCCGCCCCGCCCCGCCCCCGGCATCACCGGCGGCCGCGGCATCCCCGAGCCCCTTGACCCGGTACGCCCCTTCGTCCAGCCGCCGCCGCTCCCCCCCCCGGAGGAAAAGCGCTGGGCACGCAGAAAAGGGAGCTGCCAGAAGCCGCCCCCCCCCCCAGACCCGCTTCTCAGCTGACCTCTGAGGAGCCGCCGCCGCCGCCGCCCTCGCTCGCCCCGTCCGAGCCGCTCCCAGGCCAGGCGACTGAAGGGCTGCCCCGGCCGGCCTCTCCTTCAGCCCGCCCCCAGTGTTGCTGGCCGGCCCTGCCCGGCCGGGGGCGTCCCAGGGCGAAGCCCAGCGAGGATGAGCGGGTCGCCCGTCGCGAGTCTGCTCTGGTGGACGGGCGCCCCCTTGGGGCGCTACTCGGGAGGAAGCCCCTCGGAACTTGCTCCCGGGGTGGGCTGGGCACCCGGTGCCTTCACGAAAAAGGCTGGCCTGAAGGGGGCCGCGCAGCCCTCGAGCAAGCGCCATCCCTGCAGCGGGGGGGGGGGGGGGCATGGGGGTCTCGGCCGAGCGCGGGTGGCGCAACGGGGCGGAGCCCCCCCCCCCGCTTGCTGCTCTTCTTTTCTCCAGAATGCGTCGAATGTCTCTGGGCTCCCAGCCCCCGCCAGAAGGGGGTCCCGAGCCAGCACCCCCCTCAAAGAGAGCAGGCGGAGTGGGGAGTGCGGAAGCATTGCGGCAGGCAACGCGATGCTATGGGACCTGGGGAGCGGGGGAATGGCCGCTCACCTTCAAGGCTTTTCTTTCGTGTATGTTTACCCCCCCCCCCGACGCCTACCCGCAACGTAAAGCTGATTTGTGAAGTGCCAGAGTCAAGGCCCATCCCTCTCCAGGCCTGTGCATGGCCTCCCCCAGCTCAAGAGCCCCCCCCAAAGGGAGCAACACCTTATGGACGCCTCCTCGAGTACTTGGAAGGGGCTGCAGAGGCCATCTAATCCACCCCGTTGCCCATGCAGGACACCCACTGATCTAGCATCCCCAGCAGGGGGCCATCCAGCCTTGCTTGAAAGCAAAGAAGAAGGGAGACTCCACCCTCTTCAGTGGCCCCCAGGCCATTGTCTTGACATTTAAGGCACTACGCTCTTCCCTTCCCACTTATTTGGCTGAGTTGGTCACATGGTGGCACCCACCTCTTAGGAGAACCCAGTCTGCAGACTCAGGGTTTTTGGAAGTGCCTTGGACAAGGGTGGCAAATTCTAGGCTCCCGGCATTTTCTCATTTGGCTCCACGATTGTGGAACTCCCTTTACACCTTTGGATGGAATCGGAGTTGAGTAAATTCAAGCGTGACCTGAAAACCTATCTGTTCAACTCGGATACATAGGTGTTAGACTTAGGGCCGGTTCACACGACCCAGGCTGCCTGCGGGGGAGGAACCACGGGGACGTCCGCGGGGTCCAGCGGGGCACCGCACACGACCGGCGCCCCGCGCGCGTGGGCAGGCCCCGGTGGAGACGGAACTCCCCGCGCTGCTGCGTGAGCCTCCCAGCGCTAGCGGGCAGGAGCCGCCGGAGGAGCAGCAGCCCCGGCAGCAGCCTGGGAGGGCAGGAGCGCACTTGCTCGCAGGGAGCCGGCGGGCGGGCAGCTGCGGTACCAGGGCCAGGCAGGTGTGGCTGCCAGGCGCAGAATGGTTCCAGCACACAGCCCCATGCCACCCCCACAGGCACACCGCCACGGAACTGATGGGGGGAGGGGGAGGGGGAGGGGGCCGCCCCCTACCCACAGCAGCTGGGGCAGAGGGAAGCGGGGCTGAGGGAAGGGGGCAGGGGCGCTCATGGTGCTGGTGGCCCACGGGGGTTGTGGAACCACACCCACCGGGTGAGGCACGACCGGATGGCCTGTGCCTGCGCACCCGCTCGCAGCCGCCAACCCTGGACGGTGGTGGCAGCTTGCCCTCTCCCCTTTCCCCCCATCCGCCCTGGCCCCCCCCTTGGCAGCTCCCCCAGTGCACGTTGCTATCAGGGCTGCTCAGCCCTCGGCCCCCGCCCCACCCCATCTCTGCCTCTCCTGGGTCGGGGGCAGGGTCAGCGGCGCTGCCTGCATCGTATGCTGCTGCCCCTTTAATTTCCTGCCTGCCCTGCCCTGTGGGGGATGGAGCTGGCCTCGGCTCCGGCCGCTCTGGGCTGCCGTCTCCGTGGGGACCCCGCAGGACGGCCGCCCGCTGTTCCGACTGCACGGTGACCGCGCGCGGTAGGGGCTTACCCTGCTACCGACCGTGGTCACTTTCCGTGGGTCCCGCCGGCGGCTGTCCCGCGGGGGCACCTCCGGTCGGCGTGCACACGACACGGGAACCGCGGGGGAGCAGCGCTCCCCCGCGGTTCCCGTGTCGTGTGAACCGGCCCTTAGTGTGAACTGGGTAATTGCTGTGATTTTAGTTTTATTGCTTGATGGCTTGGATTTTATTATTTATTTATTTATTTATTATTTGCATTTATTTATTGCCCATCTGGCCGGCAAACCAGCCACCCTGGTCGATGTACAGAAGATAAAACAGAATAAAATACATTAAAACATTTTTCTCCATTAAAATACATTAAAATACATTAAAACAGTATAAAATTTTAAAATCTTAGCCCACCCCATATTCCCGCCTGAATAACCAAGTTTTTAATGAGCGGCGGAAGCTCAGCAGAGAGGGGACATGGCGGAGGTCACTTGGGAGGGAGTTCCATAGTACGGCGGCTGCCACAGAGAAGGCCCTCTTCCTCGTCCCGACCAGTCTAGCTGCTCTGGCTGAAGGGACAAGGAGAAGGCCATCCGTGGCAGATCTTGTTGAGCGGCCCACTTGGTGTTGCTGGAGACGCTCCTTGAGATAGACTGGACCAGAGCCGTATAGGGTTTTAAAGGTCAAAACCAACACCTTGAATTCGGCTCGGCAAGCAACTGGTAGCCAGTGTAGCTCCTTGAGCACTGGTGTGATGTGATCCCGCTGACGGCTGCCTTTAACCAGGCGAGCCGCCGCGTTCTGTACCAGCTGTAGCTTCCGAACCGTCTTCAAGGGTAACCCCATGTAGAGCGCATTACAGTAGTCTAGGCGAGAGGAGACCAAGGCATGAACTACTGGGGAGCAGATGATTAGGAAGGTAGGGGCGCAGCTGCTGTATCAGATGGATTGTAGCCCATTTTAAGTATTTTAATGTAGTTTTAGTTAAATTGTAATGATTATTATTTGATTTATTTTGTATATTGTACTGCACTCTGGTGTAGAGTGCAATATAAATTTTTATTATTATTATTATAGTTCTGCCAGTGTGTAACAAGCTTCACTTTCTCTTTGTCAATTTCACTCCCTTATCTCCCCTTTTCAATTTGTATGTTTACCCCTGCCAATAAAAGTTCTTTGCTAAGCCTAGTTTCACTTTAACTCAGTGCCTCAATCCAGTGTAAGTGACCTGAATTAACCAAGGGATCACAAGCAGGAGCTCTGAGCTGTCAAAATAGCTGCACTTAGACCTCTGGTTGGCTGTCATGTTTCACCATATGCTCATGGCCTATTTCCTCCCCTTCTACAATTCTGCATTTCGGAAACAGTTTCATTTTCATCCCCTAAGGAAGATTCATCCCGAACCGGATGCTTCCCAGCTCATGTTGGCTTTCCCCCAAGGTTCAGTTTAAAAGTTGCTCTGCCACCTTTTTTATGCCAGCAGTCCGGTTCCAGTTTTGTTCAAGTGGAGCCCGTCCCTCTTGTGCGGGCCCCGCTTGTTCCCAAATGTTCCCCAGTGCCTGACAAATCTGAGCCCCTCCTCCCTGCACCACCGTCTCATCCACACTTTGAGACGCCTCAGCTCCGCCTGGCTGGCCGGCCCTGCGCGTGGAACAGGGAGCATTTCAGAGAGAGCCACCTTGGTGGTCCTGGATTTCAACCTTCTGCCATGCAACCTAGATTTGGCTTCCATGACCTCTCAACTACATTTCCCCATGTCACTGGTACCAACATGGACCACGACCACTGACTCCGTCCACCCCAGCACTCATCTATCCACAAAGTGATAGTACCACACCTGATATCCCCAACCTGTGCACCAGGCAGGCAATTTTCCATGCGGTCTACATGCTCATCACAAACCCAGCTGTCTATGTGTCTAAGGATCAAATCTCCCACTTCCACAAGCCCCCCCCACAAGGCACAGCCTCGGCATGAGAGGATCATTGTCCGTCTTCCAAGGAACGTGTCCCTTCTACGGGATCATTTTCCTCTTCCTCAGAATGACACCTTCCTTCCCCAAGACCCCCATTGGGTCTCCGTGACAGCAGAAGAGATATCACCCAGGGATTGGGACACCAGCATTAGGTCCCTGAAGGTCTCATCCACCTGCCTCTCGGAGCGTCTCCAGGTCAGCAACCTTGGCTTCAAGGGAATGAACTTGTTCCAGAGCCAGCGTGGCGTGGTGGTGAGAGTGTTGGACTGGGACTCGGGAGACCCGAGTTCTAGTCCCCGCTCGGCCATGAAACTCACTGGGTGACTTTGGGCCAGTCACTGACTCTCAGCCTGACCTACCTCACAGGGTTGTTGTGAGGATAAAGTGGAGAGGAGGATTATGTAAGCCTCCTTGGGTTCCTTGCGGGGGGAAAAGGCGGGGTATAAATATGATAGATAAATAAATTCCCTGAAACCCAGGAGCTCCTTACACTGAGCGCACACACCCACGACTTCTGTCCACCAGGCAGATAGTCCTACATGTGGCACTCAGAGCAATGCACTGGACAGCCCCCACACCCCTGCTGGCTTTCTACCTTCATAACTGCTTTTTAAAATTGCCATCATTGGGTGTGTTTACCTGGAAAACTAAGTTGTTTGCTAGGAGAAGGTGGGGGATTGATGTATAGTTATTTATTTATTTATAGTTATAGTTATTTCTTTACAGTTACGTACTATGAGAAGAGAGGGAAGTGTCAACGGCCCTCACCTCCTTGCCCTGTTGCTAAACTCACACAGGTGCTTAACTCGCTTGGCCGTCCTGGCCACTGGATCCTCCTGGACAGGAAGGCATATAAAAGGGGCTTCATGTTCCCAGGGAGCTTTGTTGGAGGATGCGGGGGTGCGGGTGCGGGTGCTGGTGCGGGTGCACGTGTGTTCCTGTATAGTTACAGGCCTGTGGCTCACCCTGGCTCAGCTTGTCTGAACATGGAAAGCCAGGTGGCTCACCCTGGCTCAGCTTGTCTGAACATGGAAAGCCAGGTGGCTCACGCTGGCTCAGCTTGTCTTGAGTGTGGAAAGCTAAGCAGGGCCAGGCCTGGTGATTACTTGCATGGGAGACCCCTCCTCTAGTTTCCTGCATTGAGCAGCAGGTTGGACTCGATGGCCTTGTAGGCCCCTTCCAACTCTAGGATCTATGAATCTATCTTTGTGTATTCTGCAGCCCTGTCTCCTGGTTTGCCCAGCAGCTCCTTGGTGGTCAGGTGTCCTACTTTACAAAGGTCAGTCCGCTATTTTGGAGGCATCCTCTGTTTAATGGGCTGTCCAGTCCAAGTTTGATCTAATGATAAAGAATCATAGGGTTGCCAGGTATCCTACTTTAGAGAGGACAGTCCTCTGTTTTGGAGACCTGGCAGAGGACAGCCCTCTATTTGAAGGTGTCCTCTGTTTGACAGGCTGTACAGCCTGTTGTGATATGTATCACATTACCAGCTGCAGCACATTGTTTACACATGGTAGGGACAGAATGGCGAGGTAAACAGGTTTATTATGTCTTACTAGAAACTGTGGTTTTTGGACTGTGAGAACTGTATGAGCTAGTCACATGGTTTGTATGTTCTGATGACGTGCTAACTTTTTTTCTGTCTGAAGCCATCTTAAGAGAGAGGCAGGACTGCTTTCTCTCTTCTCCTTTGTTCTTCTTGCTGGACTTTTGTCACTGCAACAATGTAACTTCTTTGCTGAGGTGGAGTGAAGCTCAACTTACTCCACTGGATGTAATGCTTGCTATGCATTTATACTCTGCACATGGACTGTAACTAGGAAATGTATACTCTGTAGAACTTTACTTGCTAAGTGAATAAACAGGTAGAATTAGACCTGTGGTGTTACAGAGTGTTTCCTGACTCCATGGATTAATCTGCAAACGGGGAAGCTGGAAGCAAGTTGGATTACAGGCAGGCTGGGCTGGCATCTTCACAACACGCTGCACGCTGCGAAAAGGGGGGAGCTGAGATCTGGAGGATCTGTGTGTGGAATAACAGGCCTCTGCTAGCACAGACAGGATTTTAAATCTCCCATGCGCACACGCACTCTGCTGCTCATGCACACACGCACCAACACAGCCCAAGTCTGATTTAAAGTCAAAAGGTTGTAAGAAGTGAAGAGCAGAGGCCTTGAAATTGCCCATCGACACACAGCATGTGGACAACATACCGAGCGGGCACCCAGGTGACCCGGGCACAGTATTCCTGACTATGGTGAGATGTCTTGTATTTCTATTTAAATAAAAGGTGTTGGGACTTGAAAAAGATACTAGGAGAGGATATATTGTGGAGTAATATCCTTCCTATCTCTCGTTAGTGAGATCAGCAGAGTAGAGTCCCTTTCCAGCTTAAAAGAAGCTTAGATTTGGCTAGTGTTAGCCAGTTAGCATTTGGTAATCCAGGATGCTTTAAGGCAGACTGGATTTCCCTGGTTTTGCCCCCTTTTCTCTCCCTCAGAACAATAATCAGAGACACAGTCTTGTAAAAGTTAAAAGTAACATTTACTCACTCAGATTATGCAGTTTCATTCAGGCAGGCTTAAAAGCGTTTCTTACAGTTGGTTACAAGTTCATTTGTAGTTACTTGGGGTCTGAACTTGTGGAGTTCAGACCAGCAACTCTGGCTACATGCTGCTGCAAGGACCACCTGGAGACAACAACCTGGTGGTGCCAAGCTCACTGGAGTCTGAACAGAAAGAGGAAGAAGCTGGGAGCAACGCCCACTTCCTGTTCAGGCTGTTAATGATTCAATGAGTACCTTCTAGGAAAACCACCCTAGAAGGTATCAGTGACCTTAACCATTTCACCCAATTACCTGGTGAAACATGAGCCATAGGTTTTGACTGCAATTTTAATTATCCAACAAAAGGCTTTCTAAGTTTGACTATATATACAAATTTGCATGTGCAAATGTCATACAAATTGCTATCCTATTTTGTCTGTTTTTTGGGTGATGCATTTCCTGTTTTTTGGCAACGCATAGTTGGCCACCCTGCTCCTCGCCCTACGCCTGTGAGTTAGCTAGTAGGCGATCACTTGTGACCGAGTAAGATTGTCAGGTAGGCCGGCACGAACATCTCCATGCTGCCGCAAGGGGGGCTGACGTCGAGGAACGGAGGTTTAGGCCGGGCTCGTAGCTCCGGCTCTCCGCCACTGCCCTCTACGCACCGCTGTCTCCCGGCTCCAGGCACCCACGCAGGAGCGAGGCGTCTTGCACATGCTCAGAGGCGGGCGACAGGCCGGCTTCGCTTGGACACGGTTCCTCCCGAGCCGCGCTAGCGGCGCCGCCTCCCGAGTCGACCCCACCCGCGGGCGGGCGGGCGGGCGGGCAGCCCCTCCCCCTCTTCCTCCTTGGCGGGGGCGGGGCCGGGGCCGGGGCCGCGCCCTCGAAAGAGTCCCGCCCCCTTCGAAGTGGCGGCACCGGCGGATCCGGGCTTCCTCCGCTTCGCTTCCTCCGCGCCTCGCCCGAATGGACCCCCCGGTCAAGGCGGGGCCGCTCCTGCTCCAGCAGCCGCCGGGGGGGCTGCGCCTCGGGGCCAAGGTAGGCGAGCCCAGCGCGGGCTGGCCCGTCCCGCCCCGCCCGCCCGCCCGCGGGTGATGAGGAAGTCGGGCTCCCGGAGCCGCCGCCGCCGTTTCCTTGCGCGGGCTACGGGGGCGGGGGCTGGTGTGGCGAGCCGGGCTCCCCCTGTGCTGGGCGAGCCCGGCGCTTCCGGAGCAGGAAATCGCCACGACATTGTCCCCGCGTGCGCGCGTGAACCGCGCGCTTTAATTCCGCGACGACCGCGCCGTTTAAAGCAATCGCAGAAACATTAGGCGCGCCTGGTCGCGTCTGGACTCGATTGCAGTCTGGCTTTCGGTCCCGTCGGGCTCGCTTCCGCCGGCACGAAATAGCGCGGCTCCTCGGACAGCACGCGGCCCAGTGCCGGGCAGGCCCCACGGCGGCTTCTCAGGCCGAGGCTGCTCTCCGGGAAAGGCCGGTCGCCGAACAGGCTTGCCCTGAACGCGGCCCGCCGCCCGCATAGTGGGTGCGCCGGCCCCGGCCGAGGGCGTGGAATGGGGTCGTGCGGGCGGCGTCCCACTTTGGAGGGCGGGTAGGAAGCAGCCACGGGGTCTCGAGTGGGCTCCTGACGATGTTGACACAGAAGTGAAACAGAAAGAGGGGCCGCGAGGCCTGCCTGACCCCTCTCGTGGTTGTCGACTTCCTTCCAGCTCAGTGCTGACTCTCAGTTGTGGGGCAATATGCAGGCTTTTAATTAAATCGAGAGCCTCACATCAATATTAGAGTTTCTCCTATAGTTTGCTGTTCCCCAAGTGGCCTGCCCTACTCAGCAACGCATCCCAGGAGTTTCCGCTGGTTCCTACGACCGCAGCCAGGGCCCCGCCAGGCTTGTGCCAGCTGGGCAGAAGTGAGGGGGGGATTCTTGGTTTCTCTCCCCTGGCACGCTCCAGCACGTCTCCCCACCCCATTAGAGATGAACCTGCCATGGGAGGGGGCTTCTGGCCTCTCTCATCTCCCTTCGAGGGGGAGATCCAACATAACCTGCGCCTCCTGGGAGGCCCTCGGGGTGGGGGGTGGCCTAGTGTGGCACCCTTTATTACAAAATGCCCAAGAAGGGTACAGCCACTGCCCCCTGAAACGCGGCCTATTCTTCTGCAATCACATTGCGTTGTTCTGCCCTGTCTCGCAGCAGGGCAGGTGCTACATTTTGGGCCGTATTCCTCAATACTAGGGCACGGCCCAGGTTGGACCACACCTGGAGCAGGTATCCAGTTTCCTTCCTCTTAAAGAAACTCTTCTGTGAGCAGCGACTTTGCTTGTCACACGGGCGCTCACTGAACTTGCGGGCTTGGCTTGCTTCCATCTTGCTAACTTCAACACGCAAAAATATCCCAGTTAAGCACATGTAAAAAGCCAGGGGGGGGGGTCCTGTCCGACTGACCACCCAGCGTGTGGGGGTCTTCTCTTCTGGGCCTCCTTGCCAGGCAGTGCCTGCCGTGCTGGGATGTGCCAGCCCAGAGAACAGAGCTCCTGAATATCCGGGGCCTCTTTCCCCAGCCCCTGCCCTGGTTGCACAGGTGATCACCAGTTGAGGGTTAAGGTGGTTTTAGAAGAAGGGGCTTGCAGGGCTCTTCTGGGTCCCCTCCTGTTCTCACCCACCATGCCTGTTTTGCAGCGATGGAAGAAGAGCTGGTTTGTGCTGTACCCAGCCAGTCCCCATGGCGTGGCCCGCTTGGAGTTCTTTGACGGCAAGGAAGGGGCCACGGCGGCCGACAGAGTCTGCACCAAGCGCTTGGACAAGAAGATTGTGCGGCTCGCCGACTGCGTGAGCGTGGCTCCCGCTCCAGACTGTGGTGCCAAGGAGGGCCTCTCTGCCTTCCGCCTCGAGACCAGCGAGCGCACTTACGTCTTTGCCGCTGAGCCGCAAGAGGCAGCCGACTGGGTGGCTAGGCTCTGTGAGACGGCCTTTCTGGTGAGCAGGCCGGGGGGCATGGGCACGAGGCCTTCCTGGGAGGTGGCCAGCAGGAACGGGCAGTGATCCTAGGCGGGGATTTGAGGATCTCGAATTGGACTGCCTTGCACAGTGGGTGGCCGTGCCGCATTTCACGCATGGGCTCTCAGCAGTCTGCATCGAGGAGGGTGGCAGTCTTCGGTGGGGGCGGGAGGGGGGCATGCGTGCGGCAAAGCCTCATGGTCTTCTCCCAGCCCTTGCCATTCCTCTAGCTCTTGGCACCAGAATGATCAAGAAACATTGCCCATATTCTCTGATCCTGGAACGCTCTGCCGGGGTTTTGCTAGTTGGGGGTGGAAAGGGAGATGCTGTGGAGTGAGAAGCCCCCCCCCCCCGCTTCTCTCAAGGGTTGTGTTCTCAAACACTTCCATGCCTCTCTCACTGCAGGGCAACCCCAGCACAGTGGGCCAGCCTTCCACTGAGCGAGGGGGAGAGCGGACTGTGGACATGGCCATGAACTCCATTTATTACTCGCGAGAGGAAGGTAGGAGCACTGTGGCAGGCGCACCCCATTCCCAAACCTTGAATGTTCCAAGCAGTTCCTGAAGGATGGTGGTGGGAAGGGGTGCCCCCGGGAGAAACGGCTGCAGCAGACTGGCAGGGGGCCGCCGGTCCCAGCATCAGACGCGCACTTTGGGGCGTGGAGAGGGCAGCCGCGCGGCGCCCTTGATCCAGGGAGATCTGGGGATAGACAGGTGGGGGGAGATCTTGTTGCTGGACACTCTTGGGTGGGTCATGGGTTTCTTTCCTGTGGGCCTCTCCTGTTCTGGGGGAGAGGGGAGAGGGGTGTGTGCATGAAGGGGCAGGGGATGATGGGCTCTGGGCGGCTGCTGTGCTGCCTCTTCCCCTTTGCCGCAGTGAGTGAGTTCTGGGTGACGGTGCAGAAGACGGAGGCAGCCGAGCGGTGCCGGCTGCAAGGGGTGTACGTGCTGAAGGCCTCTCGGGACAGCCTCATCCTCGGAGACCCCCACTCAAACCTGCCACTCTACACTTGGCCCTATCGCCTCCTCCGCAGATATGGCCGGGACAAGGTGGGTGCAGTTGGGCAAGAAGTGTGTGTGTGTGTGTGTGTGTGTGTGAGAAAGCGGTGTGTGTGTGTGTGTGTGTGTGTGTGTGTGTGTGTGTGTGTTAGGATGGGCTGCTGCAGACGTGGGCAGCTGAGGGGCGCGCGGAGCCTCCTGCCTGCCGAGATCTGCCCCTGGGAGCTGGCAAAGGCGGGCTGGGCTGTGGCGGGACTCACTCTGAGGAGTGGGCACTAGCCCCACGGCTCACGGGACACAGCGGAGGCTCCCAGCTGCCGAGGGGTGGGCGGGAAGGGCGCAGTTGCCAGAGGATTAAATAGCAACCCGAGCAGTTACCTTGCCAGTGGGAATTGCTACGGAGGGAATGGCAAGATGCTGCTTTCCCTCAAAACCAGAGGATGTCCAGTCAGCTCAGGCATGGGCCAGGCCACCCTCGGATCGGGTTTGGAGCCCAAGCAGGGATTGGGTCTCTTCTGCCCCTGCTGTTTGTGGGCAAACGTAGATTGTGTTGGGGGGGGGGCTTTCGTGTGCCACCTCCAACTTGCTCCTGAGACAGCCCTGGACAGGAACTCAGTCCAACTTCTGCCCGGCAGGTGATGTTCTCCTTTGAAGCTGGCCGGCGCTGTGAGTCTGGCCCTGGCAACTTTGCCTTTGAGACCAAGCAGGGGAACGAGATTTTCCATGTTGTGCAGGCCGCAATCCAGGCTCAAAAGGCCCAGGTGGAGGAGAACCGGCAGAGCAGCAGCTCCCTGGACTCGGAGGCCTCTAGCATGGCCCAGATCCAAAGCACCATTGCTCACTTGCTCAGTTTGGAGGGCGAGGGCCCTGCTCCGGAGAGGTGGGCGCCCAGGACTGCACTGACTGCCAAGCTCAGCTTGGCTACGGAGGAGGAGGAAGAGGAGGCGGGGGCTGTGCCACCCCCACCAAAGGGGCAGAGCCTGCGAGAGCCTCTGGCGCAGTGGCCCAGCACCCCACCGCGGTCCCCACTCCCTGGGGTGCCTGGTCACCCGCTGCCCTCCGAGGACACGACCAATGTCTACTCAGAGCCCCTGGATGCGGTCAAGGGCTCCTGGCCCAAGCCAGATACCCTCTACGCTGACCCCGTGGACAGCAGGCGTGAGGGTGGGGGAGGGACGGAAGAGCCTTGGCCCCCGAGCGCCCGGCTGCTATATGAGCAAGTGGGGCCCGGGGCCAGCCGCCGCCAGGGTGCCCAGAGCAGCAAGGTGCATATCTACGATGAACCAGAAGGCCGGGCCCCGTGGCCAACTCCGCCTCCCTCGGTCATCTACGATGAGGCCCGCCTCCCTTGCGAGGCCTGGCGGACGCAGGGCAGGGAGGGCGAAGTGGGCTACGAACTGCCTTACCTCCCTGGCGCCGGAGATTACGCAGTCCCTGCCTTCCACCAGAAAGCGGGGCTCAAGGCTCCCAAGCCCTGCCCTGCCCCAAAGCCTCACAGAACCCACAAGAAGCCCCCTAAGCTGGGCAGCACCAGCACGCCCCGAGCACCTTCGGCGCCTGGCCGGGACGGGCCCAAGGACGGCTCTGGCAACAGCAGCAACAACAACAACAACGAGGAGGAGGAAGAGGATCCAGTCTACAGCCGTGTGCTGAAGCCGCCACCGCTCCGGCCCAGCCCTTCAGGGCACGAGCAGTCTGTGGATGGGAGCCGGCCAGCCTCTGTGTATGAAGACCTGGGCGAGATATGAGGGCAGCCTGGAGCAAAAGCCCCCCCCCCCCACTTGCCGAGGCAAGGAGGGGATCCCGTCTCTGAGGGTCCCGAGGAACTGGAGGGGAGCCAGCCCAGTGCTCAGCCTCGCTCTGTCACTCGAGCTCTGGCGGCTTCTTGACACACACAACCCCCTGCGGACGGCAGGCTGTGCTTTGTAAAGTATTTTTCTATAGAAGTTTATTTTGATATTAAAGCCTGGCCTTTTTGTGGAGCTGCATGTGCTGGCCTGGCTGTGGGAGGGGAATCATCCTGGCTCCTGCTTGCTCAGGGCTATGTTGCCTGTGGCATGCAGGGAATGCTGAAACCGTGCACAAAACACTGCTTCCCTTTAAAGTCTGCGCTGGGAGAATGCGAGTCAGAGTAGGCAAGGGTGGGGGGTGCCGGGGCTTGCTCTGCTCCCCAGTGGCTTTCCCCACTACGGGGTTTCCAAGTCATGGGGTGGGCAAGGCCTAGGAACCCAGGAAGCGGCCCTGCGCTATGTCAGACCCGTGTCCATCTAGCCAGCATTGTCGGCACTGACTGGCAGCAGCGACTCCCCCTCCGGGGTTTCAGGCAGGCGTTTTTCCAGCCCTACCTGGAGATGCCGCAGGGGATTGAACCTGGGACCTGCCCGCAAAGCGGGGGCTCCACCACTGTGCTAACCCCCCCCCCCCGCTTCTTGTCACCAGAGAATCTAGCAGGGGCTGCGAGATCTTCTTCCTTCAGTGCTTTCTGAAGTCTCAGAAAACACACTGCTTGTCACCACCGCAGTAAATGATGCATTTAAATCATGGTCACTTGTACCCCATCTGCTTCTTTGGGGTCCAGAGTGTGGGGGGCAACGGGCTGTGCAGCAGAACTCTTGTAGTTCCTGGCGGGGGCGGCAGGAGAAGGGACCCCCGAGGTGGTTACCTTGTGCCAGGGCCTGAGCATTCTTGGCCCAGAGTGTCTTCCCTTCAGAGCAGGGGGCTGCTCCTGTGGATACCTGGCTGGCCGGCCTTCTGCCCGCCCTCTCCCTTGGGCATGGAAGTGGCGGGGGTGGGGTGGGGGAGGCAGCTGCGGCAGGGCAGAGCCAGCCCCTCCCACCTGGACTGCGGAGGAGGAGGAGGAGGAGGATCGAGGAGCAGGCCGCAGCTCTGGCACTTCTTACAAGGGAAGCCCGTCTGCAGCTGGGCCTCTGATCTGCCCCTGTGCTGGGGTCACTCTGGCTGGAGGAGGCTCTAAGGAACAGCCGTAGCCAGTCCCTTGGTCCACCCAGCTGGGACTGGCAGCCGTGGCTCTCCAGGGATCCAGGTAGAGGAGGGCTCTCACCCAGGTGGCTTATGCTGGCTCAGCTTGTCTTGAGTGTGGAAAGCTAAGCAGGGTCAAGCCTGGTTATTACTTGGATGGGAGACCCCTCCTCTAGTTTCCTGCATTGAGCAAGGGGTTGGACTCGATGGCCTTGTAGGCTCCTTCCAACTCTATGATCTATGTGGTTTTGGTTCTTTGGAAATGTGCCCTCAGTCCCGGAGTGTCGAAAGGCTTTCCTTCCCCTGATGCCAAACAGGTGTAGCCCCTGCAGGACTCGCACAAGAGGTGTAGGCGGGCTGGGTGCAGACTTAAGGCGTGGGGAGCTGCAGCGGTGGGGTCTGCCCACAGTTCCTCTGCTGCTGCTTCCTCTGTGGGCTGCTGCAAGAGGACGGCCCCCCCCCCGCCCATAACTGCTTCCCCCTTCTGCGTGTGCCGAGTGGGGTCCCCTGAGAGCTGCGTGAGGCGGGGGGGGGGGAGGGTGCAAAGGGGCCTGGAATGGGGAAGAACAGAAGGACTCGCGGAGCTGCCAGGAGGTTTATTGAAGCAGGAGGGGTGGGTGGGTGGGGCCGGAAGAGGCCAGTGGCTGACAGGAGGAAGCTGAGAGTGCAACGAAATATCCCCATCACTGCCTTGCTCCGGCAGGGCACCACCGGGCAGGCGGGGCTGGGGGGTGGGGGGAGGCTGCTCCCCGTGGCCCGCTTCTTCCTTGGGACGTGGTGGGGGAGGGCTCCTGATCCCACCAGAGGGAAAGGCTCTTGGCTTTCAGTGGTGGCTTCCTCCTCCCGTTGGAGCCAAACACCTGCCTGGCTTTTCCTGGCTTGAGCACTGGTGCTCCCTGCAAAAGGGTAAAGGAATGTTCCTCTCCGGAGAGACCATGTGGTGTGTGTGTGTGTGTGTGGGGAGTACAGGCTGGGAATAGGGGGTGTAGCTTGAAGGAAGCCCCCCCCCCCCCCGAGTGCATCACCCCTGCAGTGCTAGGAATGGAGAAGTTCCGCTCCCTTGGGAAACCTTGTTGGGGGCTGGGTAGGAAGACTGCCCCAGAAAGGGAGAGGTGTAAGCCATGCCTCTTAGGAGGGCTTACACCTCCTGGCACTAGCTCATGGCCCCCCCAGCAGTGGGCAGTGGAGGCCTTCCTGCCTCTTGCCGCCATGTAGGTGGTTTGAGTTCGGGGTGGGGGGCTTGGCTTTGAGCAGTGCCAGGCAGCCTCTGAGGGGGCCCCCCATCTGAATTATTCACACGGACCACGGCAAGCTCTGGAGGGCTGAGCGTACCTTCTACATGGAGCCCAGGAACTCGTCTTCCTTGCTGGAGAAGAGAGAGGATGCGCGGCTGGCAGCAGGGAGGGCCATGCGGAGTGGAGCCACGGTGGCCCTGGCCTTGCCCGCGTGCAACCGACTGGCTTGCTGTGAGCAGAAAGATTTATTTGTTATTATTTATTTATTATATTTACACCCCGCCTTTTTTCCTGCAAGGAACCCAAGGCGGCTTACATAATCTTCCTCCTCCTCTCCATTTTACCCTCAGGTTAGGCTGAGAGTCAGTGACTGGCCCAAAGTCACCCAGTGAGTTTCATGGCTGAGCAGGGACTAGAACCCGGATCTCCCAAGTCCCAATCCAACACTAACCACTACGCCACGCTGGCTCCCGAGATGCCGTTACCCTTGGGGAGAGTTCCAGGGGCTGTCAGCTTGGCCCTGGTGACCTCTGCTCAATTCCCCCAGCCAGGAGGCCCGCGACGGCGCTTCATTTACATGTGCAGCCTGTCACGCCGCCGGCATCTGGTGCAAACGCCCCCAGCTCAGCGCTTTGTTCGCCAAACCTGCATCTGCTCCGGTGGCCGCCGGGCTGGCTTCATGGCCCCCTGTACCTGGCGAGGCAAGGGTCGTTCTGACAGCCGCTGAGGCCGGGAGGCGAGTGGTCGGCCCAGGCTGCTCCTCAGTGCTCTGTACAGGTGGGTTGTCGCGCCCAGGGGGTTGTAGGCCAGTTCCACATCTAGGCCGTCAAGGATGCTCTGGAGAATGAGTGTGTGTGGGGGGGTGTTATTTCTTGTCCCTCCCAGCCCCTCCTTCCGTCTCCTCCGGTCACCCACACCCTCTCAGTCTCTCATCTCTGCAAGCATGAAATGCAGGCCCCAAACTATACCTGGGACAACTTCTGAAGTGGGGTGGGGACGAGGGGCAGCCCCTGGGTACAAGTGGGGCCGAGTTCTTGGGGAGGGAAGAGCAGTGCTGCCTGGGACTTGCACAATGATGCGTGATGTGGAGAAATGGCGAGTGGTCCTAACGCCAGAACCGAAGCTGAAGGGTTGATTCAGGAGAGACTGACGGAAGAACGGCTCCGCACAGCACACGCAACAGGGGAACTCCGCCACGAGGTCCAGTGATGGCTCCCAATCTGGGAGGCTTTAAGGGGGAGTGGGCCGATGCATGCAGGACGGAGGGGGCATGGGCGGGAGGGAGGGAGGGCTCCTGCGCTCACGTCCCCATGGGGAGCCCCCCAAGCAGGACATCTGGCTGAACACACTGGCTGCACAAGGCAGGCCTTTGGGGTCTGATCCAGCTTCAGGGCTTTTATGGCCTTGCATGCCCTTATGTGACTCCGGGTCCAACCCTATCCTCACGTTACACTGGCTCTTCTGATGGGCGGTTCTGTAAGCCAAAGGTGGGCAACCTGTGGCCCTCCAGATGTCCTTTGGCCTACACCCCCCATCATTCCTCACCTTTGGCTATGCTGTCCAGGGCTGATGGGGATTGCAGGCCAAACATCTTGGGGTTGGAGTTGCCCGTCTCTTTTGAGAGGAAAAACTAGAGCGAGAAACTTGTGGCAGCTTAAAGAGCTGACCATGCCCTTTCGAGGTGCTTCGGTCTGTTCCTTGGTGGAGAAAGCTGGGCTGGAAGTGACCCTGGCTGGAGCCCCCTGGGCAGCCCTCGCCTTGCCCGGGGCGTGCCTGGTGCTGTACCGTGCCAGCCTCTTGGTTACCTTCACTTGCCTCCATTTTGCTGAGAGCTGGGTCAGGAGGGTCAGCGGGAAGGAGAGGGAAAGTGCAAGGCAGCAGGAGCTCCCGGGCCACCACCGAGCGGAGCAGCAGTGAGGAGGAGTCCGAGGGCAGGAGGACCTGATAGGAGGTTGCCGAGGGGTCCCGACTGGGACCACCTGTTCCCCCATGGGGCTCATACTTGGCCAGAAGCAGCCACTCCCGTTTCTGAAAGAGGAAACCAAAATTCGGTGACCCGTGCACTTGGTGTCCCCCCCGCCATTCTGGCATAGAATCATAGAAAAGTAGAGTTGGAAGGGGTTGATAAGGCCATCGAGTCCAACCCCCTGCTCAATTCAGGAATCCAAGTTAAGAAGGGCATGTTGAGCCCCTTCTTAATTTCCCCCCAACGTGCACCAGGGCGAGGAGGGCGTGTCCTGCCTGGAGGGCGCAGAGTGCTTTGCGGAGACAGCTGAGCTTAGCGCCAGGCCTTGACACAGGACTGGGGCCAGTATGGCTTAGCCCATCGGGAGGGGCATGTGCCCGCCCCTGGAGGAGCCGCTGGGTCCTGGGTACAGGACTGGGGCCAGAATGGCTTAGCCCATCGGGAGGGGCATGTGCCCGCCCCTGGAGGAGCAGCCGCTGGGGCCTGGGTACGGCTCTCCCTGCACTGCAGTGCCCGGGGGACTGCCCCCTTGTAGCAGCAAGTGTCCCGGAGCTGTTCTCAGCCGGCCTCCCGTCCCCAGACTCACCCCCAGGCAGTGGCAGAGGGCTTGGAAACTCTGCTGGTTGGACTCCAGTTCATCCCAGTTCAGCTGCCAGCAGCTTGTGGGCCTGATGACCAGCGGGAGCCCGAAAAGCAGCGACTCACACAGCCCGTCGGCCTTCAATGCCCTGAAATGGTAACTTCCATCAGCCATGGGGGTCTCTGTAACCCCCCCCCCCCCCGTGTGCAGAGTGAGCTGCTATTCCACTTGGGGGGGGGGGTTCCACCCCAGGATTGCTATAGAGCGTTCACAGGGCTGTAAGGAATGATGGGTTGGGTTTTGCCACTGGTGTGTTTTCTTACCCCAAATGGAAGAAAACAAAGGTGGTGGTGGTGCACTCCAGCAAGAGGATGGGAGGGTGCAAAACACATGCCCGCCCCCACCCCCCTGTAACTTGCGGATGTGAAGCTGCTGATTCCAACAGGCTAAAGACAAGGCGGGGGAGGGGTCACTGCCAGAGTGGCCATTTCTGCACACCATTTCACATTTCCTGGCTTGCCCAGACGTGCTGAGAGGAAGAGGAAGCTGCATTCTGTCTGTCAGCAGCTCTGCACAGCCTCCCCGGGGCCACCTTGTGTGACTGAGCCATCGTCAATGGTGCTGTGCAGCCACCTCGGCTCTTGTGAGTTTTGGCCTGCTGTCTAGAACATCTTGAACCCTGATCCTGCCTGCCTTCTATGGTACTGGCTCTCCCTCCTAGCTGTGGGACGTCTGCAGATGTTAAAAGCAGCCCCTCTCCACCCCCCGCCCAGGTCCTGTAGGAGAGCCCGGGGCCGTACAGTGCCTAGGACAGGGCCCCGCGTCACTCCACTCAAGGCCTCGCTCCAGGAGGCTGCACAGCCATGAATGCGCTCTCCTGGGCTACAGTGGCTCAAGCAGCTGTGGATTCCACACACACGTCACAGCATCCAGCCATCTTGGTGAAGTGGGGGAAAGCCTTTATCTCAGGCAAGACGCATTAGGGGCCAGAGCCAGCAGCACCTGTTCTGAAGACCAGAGTTTAGCCTGGAACACAAAGCATAGTTCTAACGAGAAGAGTGCCTCTAGGCATGGATGGAGTGCTTCTTCTCACAGCTTGGGTATGGAGCTGATGTGGCTTCGAGGCAGGCATCAGCCATGGCACTCCTCTCCCTCGTTAGAAACAGAAGGGGGGGAAGGGTGTCCCCAGGCGCACCGGAAAAGTGTGGCAGAGCAGGCCAGGACCTCGTCCAGACTAGGTCCTCCGGGAACTTCCGGCATTCCTTCCCCTCACCCCACGAGTGCCACAAGGCCCTAGCCTGTTGCTGGAACTTCGGCTCCTTCCCAGCCAGGTACCTGAGGACGCTGAGCTTGCGAGGTGCCTGGCCTTGGCCAGATGCCGTCCAGAAGGGGCCGGAGGCGTTGTCCACTCTTGCTGTGCCATCGCCACAGGCCGCAGGAAGCAGAGCGGGGCTGAGAAGCCTCTCCTGGACGTCACATTTCACACACACTGTGGGGTGGAGGGCAGAAGGCTAAACGTTAGGGTCCCGGCAGCTCCGAGACAGAAGGTTTGGGTGGGCAGCTGCTGCCTGCTTGGCAGTAGAGCAGCCCACAGACGGGGCCGTGAGCCACACCTGCTGCCACGCTTGAGTACACACGGGGGAGAGGCCCCTCCTCGCTTCAGCGGTTTCTTCCAGCAGTGCCGCTGCTCACGAGGGAAGCTCCTGCCGCAGCAAGGCTGTCAGCATTGGGAGGGACCCCTACTCGGGCCGAGCACCTGCAGCGAAGCTGCAGAAGTTCCACAGTCCAATTGTGGGTGGCGGGAGCATCTCCAGTGACGGGAACTCAGGCAGCAGGGCCCGGAGAGAGAGCCACCAGCGCCAGTCGGGGCAGGCAGCGTTAGCCAAGAGAGAGGCCGGCCGTCTGGCTTGGAGTAAGTCAACTCAAGCACCACCAGTCCGGGCACAACTTCTGGGCAACTGGAAACATTTCCACTAAGGATGGTTCAACCTGAACCGGATGCTTCCCAGCTCCTGTTGGGCTTTCCCCCGGGTTCAGTTTAAGAGCTGCTTTGCCGCCTTTTTGATGTTAGGTGCCAGCAGTCTGGTCCTAGGCTGGCTCAAGTGGAGCCCATCCCTATCTTCATCATCATCATCATCATCATCATCATCATCTTTATATAGCACCATACATGTACATGGCACTTTACAAGAACAAACAATAAAACAAAATTAAGCAAACTTACTACCACAGTGGCTTACAATCTAAAAATAAAACAAAAGATTAAAAAAAAAAAACTAACAAAAACAAACTGTACAAAAATAAACTTGTACAGGCCTGGCTTGTCCCCAAATGTCCCCCAGTGCCTGACAAATCTGAAACCCTCCTCCCTGCATCACCGCCTCATCCATGCATTGAGACGTCTGTCTAGCTGGCCCTGCGCGTGGAACAGGGAGCATTTCAGAGGAAGCCAGCTTGGTGGTCCTCTTTTTTAACCTTCTGCCATGCAACCTAAATCTGGCTTCCAGGACTTCATGAATACATTTCCCCACAGCACCGGCGCTGACATGCACCATACTCGTTTGCACCTCATGACGTGCACTAGTTTTAAAGGAGAACTGAGTGGGCATTACAGAAACCTGGTGGGATGGAGAGAACCAGTGGGACATGGTCATCTCTGGATATAAACTACAGGAAGGACCGGGAAGGGCGTACTGGAGGCTCTGTACGTCAAAGAGGGCATAGTGTCCAGCAGACTTGGAAACCTAAAAGGGGCAGGCTCTTCACAGAAGCACTGTGGGTGACTACTTGGCTCCAAAACTAATTTAGCACTAGGAACGTGCTATTGTCCCCCCGACCAGAAAGCACAGGGTGATCTTGAGATGGAAAACACAATCAGGGAGGCCTCCAAACGAGGAAGTGTTGTGATAATGGGTGACTTCAGTTACCCCCCACATTGACTGGATAAATGCATGTTCCAGTCACGACAAAAAGGTTACATCTCTTGATGTCCTAAAATGACTGTGCCCTAGAACAGTTGTCATGGGACCAACCAGAGGGGAGACCACCCTGGATTTAATCCTAAGTGGCGTCACCCAAGACCTAGTATGAGATGTAAATGTTGTTGAACCAAAGGGAAACAGTGACCACGATGCTATCAGATTTAATATATATTTAAGTGGAAGATTGCCAAGGAAGTCCAACACCGCCACATTTGACTTCCAAAGAGGAAACTTCACTAAAATGAGGGAATTGGTAAAAAGGAAGTTGAAAAGGGGAGACAAGAGGCTTAAATCCCTTCAAGATGCTTGAAGGTTACTCAAAACCACAATCATAGAAGCTCAGCTAGAATGTATACCACAGGTTAGGAAAGGTAGTACCAAGTCCACGAGGCCACCAGCATGGTTAACGAGCAGTGTCAAGGAAGCTCTTAGAGGTAAGAAGTCTTCCTTCAGAAAATGGAAGTCTTGCCCAAATGAGGAAAACAAAAGGGAGCACAAGCTTGCACAAAGGAGATGCAAGCAGACAATAAGAGATGCAAAAAAACATTTTGTGGAGTGTATTGCTAACAATATCAAGACCAACAATAAAGAATTCTTTAAATATATCAGAAGCAGGAAACCAGCTAGGGAGGCAGTTGGACCACTGGATGATAATGGAATTAAAGGAGGACTAAAGGAGGATAAGGAGATTGTGGAGAAGCTGTATGAATTCTCCTCAGCTGTCTTCTTCACTGCAAAAGGTACAGGACAGATACTCGTGCCTGAACTGTTGTTTTCAGGAAGGGAGTCTGAGGAATTGAGGCAAAAGTTCTCAACCTTACTGACAAATTAAAAGTTAATAAATAACCGGGCCCAGATGGCATCCATCCTAGGGTTCTTAAAGAACTCAAATATGAAATTGCTGGTCTTCTAGCAAAAATATGTAACATGTCCCTAAGATCAGCCTCTGTACCAGAGGACTGGAGAATGGCCAATGTAACACCAATTTTAAAAAAGGGATCCAGAGTGATCTGGGAAATTACAGGCCGGTTAGCTTAATGGCTGTTCCAGGTAAGCTGGCTGAAAGCATTACTAAAGATAAAATTAGTAAACATGCAGACGGACAAGCCCTGGTGAGAAAGAATCAACATGGCTTCTGCAAAGCTAAGTCCTGTATCACACTCTTTGACAGTGTCAATAAACATGTGGACAGGGATGATCCGGTAGACATTGTTTAATTGGACAAAGTCCCTCTCCAAAAACTTCCCTCTATGCCAAGGCATTTAATAGTTAGGAGCTCGGAATAGCACGGGGGGGAGGGGATTGTCACCTATAGGCTCAGTTTTTATTAGTTTTTGGATTGTTGTTTTAAACTGTGTTTTTAAATTTGGTTTTTAATCTTTTAAACTATTTTGTATGCTTTTATTGTTGTTTTTATGTATAAACTACTGTGAACTGCCCAGAGAGCTTCGGCTGTGGGGCGGTATAGAAATGAAATAAATGAAATGAAAAACTCCCAAGCAAACTTAGCAGTCATGGAATAAGAAGGGAGATCCTCTTCTGGATCAGTAATTGGTTAAAGAACAGGAAGCAGAGAGTAGGATTAAGTGGTAAATTCCCCCAGTGGAGGGATGTCAACAGTGGGGTCCCGCAGGGGTCTGTACTGGGACCAGTGCTTTTCAACTTAATTCATAAATGATCTGGAATCAGGAGCGAGCAGTGAAGTGGCCATGTTTGCTGAAGACACCAAAAGATTTAGGGTGGTGAAAACAAAAAGGGATTGTGAGGCGCTCCGAAAGGATCTCTCTAAACTGGGAAAATGGGCATCAAAATGGCAAATGTGGTTCAGTGTAAGCAAGTGTAAAGTGATGCACGTTGGGGCAAAAAATCCCAACTTCAAGAATACTCTGATGGGGTCTGAGCTAGCGGTGACTGACCAAGAAAGAGATCTTGGGGTTGTGGTGGACAGCTTGATGAAAATGTCGACCCAGTGTGCAGCTGCTGAGAAAAAGGAACTGAAAATAAAACTGCCAAGATCATACTCCCCTTATACAAATCCATAGTGTGACCGCACTTAGTATACTGTGTACAGTTCCGGTCCCCACACCTACAAAAGGATAGTAGGTTTGGAAAAAATGGAGAAAAGGGCAACTAAAATGGTCAAGGGGCTGGAGCAACTCGCCTTTGAGGAAAGGTTACAGCAGCTCAGATTGTTTAGCTTAGAAAAAAGGCGAATAAGGGGAGACATGATAGAGGCGTACAGAATGATGCATGGGGTGGAGAAAGTAGGTAAGCAGACATTTTTCTCCCTCTCTCATAAAACTAGAACCCAAAGGGGTCATCCCATGAAGCTGATTGGTGGGAGATTCAGGCCAGATAAAAGGAAGTCCTTCACACAGCACAGAGTTAAACTATGGAATTCACTTCCACAGGATGTAGCGATGGCCACCAATCTGGATGGCTTTAATAGGGGATTGGACAAATTCATGGAGGAGGAGAAGGCTATCGATGGCTACTAGTGACTCCTGATTGGCTCTATCTATATATGCTCCCTCCAGTATCAGAGGCAGTGTGCCTATGTACACCAGTTGATGGGGAACATGGGCGGGAGGGTGCTGTTGCACTCATGTCCTGCTTGTGGGATCTCGTGGGCAGCCGGTTGGACTACAACTTCCAGCAATCCTGGCCATTGGCCATGTTGGCTGGGGCTGATGGGAGTTGAAATCCAAAACCTCTGGAGGGCACCAGGTGGGGGGAGGCTGCTCTAATGATTGAATTGCCCACAACTATGAGCTCCCCCTCCCCGCTGGGGACATCACATCTGTGGCGAGAGGATATCTGCTCATCTCCCAAGGAAAGGGTCCCTTCCAAGAGATCATTTCCCTCTTCCTCAGATGGATGGTCTCCTTCCCTGAGAGCCTCATTCTCCGTTACTGCAGAGGCACTGTCACCCTGGGATTGGGACGCCCCAAAAGTCTCGTCCACACACGTCTGGCTCTCTCAGCCTCTCCAGTTCAGTAACCTTGGCTTCAAGGGTTCCCTGAGGCTCAGGAGTTCATTGCACTGAGCATACATCCAAGAATTCTGTCCAGCAGGAGGATACATGTGACACTTCATACAATCCACTGGATAGCCCCACACCCACTCCCCGCCCTTACTCCTCTGCTGGTTTTCTAAGTTCATAGCTGTTTTTCTTTATAGCACGCGCTTACCTGGAAAGCTAAACAAACCGGGCGGGAGGGAAGGGCCAACTGGCCGCCTTGCCCCGTTGCTCAGCTCACCTGTCTGCTGAACTTTTTACCCTCACGCTCTGTCACCAGGGCTCCCCGCCATGCCCAGGGAGCCGGGCACCCCCACAAGCCTGTTCCACCTCATGGAATCTGTTTGCAGCTCCTGTTCACTCACTCTGGATCACGACTTCCTAGGATTGGCAGGCTACTAATCGAGCTGCTGCGTACCTCCTGGTCCGGCTGCCAAGCAGCTCAGTGACTCACCTCAAGCACCCTCCCACCCACCTGAACAACGTGCCAGAGCACAGAGCAGCAGCTGGAAAAGCAACCAACCAAGGAGACACAGCTGAACCCAGCCATGCGGGGCTTCCAGAGCAGAGGATCCTCTTGCCGCAAAGAGGTTTGATGGGGGTGGGGCTCCTATGGCACACATCAGATACATACAAGGGATGTCACTCACAGCCATAAAAAAGACCCACCCCCAAGAGAGAGGGGGGTGGGGGGAGGAAGGGACTGACTGTCCTTCTTTGCCTTCTCCAGCAGGCATAGCTCCAGGGCAGGGAGTTTCCTTCCCTCAAGGCTGCAGATGTCACCCGCCTGGGTTCAGATGGGCAGCAGCTGAGAGCAAAAGTTAAGGCAAATTACCCTGGCTGGTCCAGGGTGCAGCAGAGCAGCTGAGGGCTCCAGAGGGCAGGAGGAGGTGGAGGTGCTCTTGACTGGTGCCGTGGTCATGGAGCCAGGCTTTGAAGAACGTCTCCAAGGCCACCACGTCATCCTCCACAGTCTGGAGGTCAATGTCTGTGCCCAGGATCACAGCACTCTCTGCAAGGGAAGAAGAGCTCCAGGTCAGGCAGACTCCATTCTACCCAAGGACGCTTCACAAATCCAGAGCTGGGACATTCTGACAGGTTAGGGAGATGCTTCCCTTCCAGCCGCCGCAGCTGCCCGCTCAATGGTAGAAGCCACTTTAAAGGCCTTGGAAGGGCTAGATGTTTTCTGGGTGGTCCCACTACTAACCCAGAGTTGGGCAGGAGTTGCTAGCATGTCCAGCCCTGCCCAACTGAGCGAGATGCTATAAGCCTCCCTGGAATCCGTGTTCACTTACAGAGCTGCCTGTGCAGTCTAATGTTTAACTTGAACCCCTCCTCCTGCATTTAATGACAGAAGTCATTTCTTGCAGTAGAGAAGTGGTAGCTATACTTCTACTTATCTTGTCTCAAGAATCCCCATGTGGGATGTACCCCAAAATCTGAGCATTCTCCTTGCCTTCCACTGAACTCTTGTGTTCTGACCAAGGATGTGTCTCCTGCAAATCATGTCCTGCGAACTAGCACACAGGTGCCAACCTGCCCTAGCCCACTCCCAAAAGTGCCTGCCATGCGAAGAAAAGCAGCTCTCATGTGAGGCTTCCTGGCCAAGAGAAAAGCTGGGATGAGCTCGGCAATGAGCAGGGTTCTTCCTCCCCCTTAGATACTCCAGAGCTTTCCTTGGCAGATCTCCCTGCTGGGGAAAAGTACGTATGTATTCTTCCAGTACACTCAATCTCTCCCATTGGCAGATCTGCCCATCTGTGAAAACTAAGTTCTTCTAACCCTCTCAGAAATTAAACTCTGATCTATGCGCCCCTGAGAGAGGATTGGCTGGTTAGCAACAGCTTGGCTGGTTAGCAACAGGAGAGCACCAGTCACAGCCCCAGGATGATGGGTTGGGGCTTAGTCCAGGCTGAGTGGCAAGGGGATCAGACGGGGCACAAGGAATCAGTGTCTGAGGAGACCGAGGCTCCAGATTATGAGTGATGAACAGCCACCATCTGTCCTGGCTCAAGCAGCCCAGAGGAAGCCTACACACACACACACACACCCTTTCCAGCCTGGGGTCCATTCTCAGACAGACTGCTCTCACCAAAGAAAGTGTGAACAAGCAACCGAATGGATGGATGATGGCCGTGTCCAGTAGGTGGCAGCAGAAGGCCACGTTAGCTCTCAGTCAAATGAGAGATCAGAACAACCTGCAAATCTTACACACAAGTAACAATACAGTATAATAATAGATATATAAAATACCTTTTCAATCTATCACACACGCCGAATTAAACCCTCCTCTGAGTGGTGCTAATCTACCACTCCAGTCATGGGTGGTGAGCAGTCATGCCAGAGGGAGATGGGCCATGGTCAGGAGCTGCTACACCCCATGGCTTGCAAGGGGGGGGAGGGGGAGAGGCAAGCACCAGGGAGGACCCAGGGTGGCGGATAGAGGCGGCTCCCTTCAGCTAAAGGAAGGAGGGGGGGGGAGGCAGCACCAACAGAACTCCCCCAAATGGAGGCATCTTCTCAAACTGGGGAGAGGTAACGAGCGGGGTACCACAGGGCTCGGTCCTGGGCCCGGTGCTCTTCAACATTTTTATTAATGACTTGGATCAGGAGGTACAGGGAATGCTTATCAAATTTGCAGATGACACAAAGTTGGGTGGAACAGCTAATACTCTGGAAGACAGAAACAAAATTCAAAGTGACCTCAATAGGCTGGAGCGCTGGGCCGAAAACAACAGAATGAAATTTAATAGGGATAAATGCCAAGTGCTGCACCTAGGGAGAGGAAACCAAATGCAGAGTTACAGAATGGGGGACACTTGGCTCAACAATACTACAAGTGAGAAGGATCTTGGAATTGTGGTAGATCACAAACTGAATATGAGCCAGCAATCCGATGTGGCTGCAAAGAAGGCAAATGCAATTTTGGGCTGTATTAATAGAAGTATAGCTTCCAAATCGCGGGAAGTGATAATTCCCCTTTACTCGGCACTGGTTAGGCCTCATCTTGAGTACTGCGTCCAGTTCTGGGCACCTCACTTTAAGAAGGACATAGACAAACTGGAGAGGGTTCAGAGGAGGGCAACAAGGATGATAAAGGGACTGGAAACAAGGCCCTATGAGGAGAGACTGAAAGAACTGGGCATGTTTAGCCTTCAGAAGAGGAGACTGAGGGGAGATATGATCGCACTCTTCCAGTATTTGAAGGGATGTCACACAGAGGAGGGCAAAGATCTCTTCTCGGTCATCCCAGTTTGCAGGACACGGAATAATGGGCTCAAGTTACAGGAACCTAGATTCCACCTAAACATCAGGAAAAATTTCCTGACTGTCAGAGCAATAAGACAATGGAATCAACTACCTAGGGAGGTCGTGGGCTCTCCCACTCTGGAGGCATTCAAGGTGCAGCTGGACAGACATCTGTCAGAGATGCTTTGACCTAGATTCCTGCATTGAGCAGGGGGTTGGACTCGATGGCCTTGTAGGCCCCTTCCAACTCTACTTTTCTATGATTCTATGATGTAGCGGCAGTCCTTTTTTTCTGGAGAAAAAGGTACCCGAACTCTTGGATTACGTTTCCTCGGGAGTAGATGGCCATTAAATTGTAATGCAATTGAAAGAAGAAAAGGTGCTGGAACTCAGTTCCGGTGAGTTCCACCAGAAAAAAAGCCCTGTGTAGCGGTAATGAGGGGCTTCGATTTCCCCACTATCTGTTGGGAGACAAATTGTGCCAAACATGGCCCCTCCAAGAAATTCCTGACTTGTGTTGCTGATGACTTGCAGAAGAACTGGCAGAAAAACTCTCAGAACCACTGTCTATTATCTTTGAGAAATCATGGAGGACGGGTGAAGTGCCAGATGACTGGAGGAGGGCAAATGTTGTTCCCATCTTCAAAAAGGGCAAGAAGGAGGAAACTGGGAACTACAGACAAGCCAGTCTGACATCAATCCCTGGGAAAATTCTGGAGCAGATTCTAAAGCAGTCAGTCTGCAAGCACCTTGAAAACAATGCAGTGATTACTAGGAGCCAGCATGGATTTGTCAAGAACAACTCGATAGCCTTGTAGGCTCCTTCCAACTCTGTCATCTATGAAACTATGAAATCCTGCCAGACCAAAGCCTTCGATGAAGTACCCCATGATATCCTGATTAGCAAACTGGCTAAAACTGGGCTAGATGGAAGAACTATCAGGTGGATCCACAATTGGCTACAGAATCGGACTCAAAGAGTGCTTATCAATGGTACCTTCTCAAACTGCGGAGAGGTAACGAGCGGGGTACCGCAGGGCTCAGTCCTGGGCCCAGTGCTATTCAACATTTTTATTAATGACTTGGATGAGGTGGTGCAGGGAAAGCTTATCAAATTTGCAGATGACACAAAGTTGGGCGGAATGGCTAATACTCTGGAAGACAGAAACAAAATTCAAAGTGACCTCGATAGGCTGGAGCGCTGGGCCGAAAACAACAGAATGAAATTTAATAGGGATAATGCCAAGTGCTGCAGCTAGGGAAAGGAAACCAAATGCAGAGTTACAGAATGGGGGATACTTGGCTCAACAATGCTACAAGCGAGAAGGATCTTGGAATTGTGGTAGATCACAAGCTGAATATGAGCCAGCAATGCGATGTGGCTGCAAAGAAGGCAAATGCTATTCTGGGCTGCATGAATAGAAGTATAGCTTCCAAATCGCGGGAAGTGCTAGTTCCACTCTACTCAGCACTGGTTAGGCCTCATCCTGAGTACTGTGTCCAGTTCTGGGCACCACACTTTAAGACGGATGGAGACAAACTGGAAAGGGTTCAGAGGACGGCAACAAAGATGATCAGGGGACTGGAAACAAAGCCCTATGAGGAGAGACTGAAGGAGCTGGGCATGTTTAGCCTTCAGAAGAGAAGACTGAAAAGAGATATGACAGCGCTCTTCAAGTACTTGAAAGGTTGTCACACAGAGGAGGGCCAAGATCTCTTCTCGACCATCCCAGAGTGCAGGAACACAGAATAATGGGCTCAAGAGGCCAGATTCTGGCTGAACATCAGGAAAAACTTCCTGTTAGAGCAATACGGCAATGGAACCAATTACCTAGGGAGGTGGTGGGCTCTCCCACACTGGAGGCATTCAAGGTGCAGCTGGAGCGGGACAGCCATCTGTCAGGGATGCTTTAATTTGGATTTCCTGCACTGAGCAGGGGGTTGGACTTGATGGCCTTATAGGCCCCTTCCAGCTCTACTAGTATTCTATGACATCCACCCCCTCCCTCAGTGCTGTGGTTCCAAACACATTGGGCTGCCTTGCTTTGTTTGCTGAAATGGAAAGAGACAAGAGGGCCCAAGCTCAGAGCTCTGCCATCTTGCGTAGTTAGGCCTTTAGTCAATTTCTGCTCCACACTGGGGTGGGTTGGGTTCCTCCTCCTCCTCCCCCTCTTGTAGACTAAAAATAAAAAATATGAGGAAACCAGTAATTAAAGCTCCTCTTTGCATAGGAAATAGAAAGTGATTAATTACAGAGCAATTAAGGGCCATTTCTCCAGTAAATAATCCATCATGCTGGGGCCGTGCTGTACAGGAAGCCATTGGGGGCAGCAGGTGCCCTGACTCCTAACCCAAGTGGGAGGGAACCTTTGCAGAGGGATGAGTGATGGCAAACATTATGGAAAGTTCTTGGCCCAGGGGATGGCTCCTCTGGTTGGATAACCTGATGTTCTATAGGTGCCGCTTGCAACGATGGGCACTCCATTCTGCTTCCACTGATTGTGGGAAAGCCATGCCTCAGCAGCCTAGTGCAGAAGCAGCCATGTTCCAACAAGAGCCACCAGGTAACCACACTCACCATTGCTACCGGCTCCCTCTCCAGCACGGTTGGTCCACTCGGCCTCTGATGGCTCCTGGACTCCCACCCTGGAGAGCTCAACCACTTGCAATTGTCGGAGACTGACCAGGTCGGTATCCTGCAGCCCAGCCTCCAGCTGCTTGGCCATCTCTGTGCTGAGCTGGCTAGTCAGGACTGTAATCTGGAAGCAAAGCCGTACTACAGCAACTCCAAAGGAGAACCATCTGCTCGCCACCAGAGGGTTCCACCTGGAAAGGCTTGCCCACCACCTCCACTTGCGCCAGACAGAAGAAGTCCCTGGGGAGCTCACTGCGCAACCCGGGGCCAGTTGTGCTCTCAGCATCACAAGGATGTCATGAGGATAAAAAGGTGGGGGGAGGCAGAGATGCTCTGAATTCCTCAGGGGAATGGATGAAAATGTAATGAACAAACAAAGAGAGCTCCTGCTGATGCTAACTTGTGTTATAAATAAGGTCCTTATCTGTCTAAAAGGCTACACCCTGGGCAGAAATCGCAAGATGGCGCCCAGAGGAAGTCTCCTGGAAAGTCCCTAGCAGACCAAAATTAGTCAGCTTGCCTCGCAACAGGCAGATAAGCCAATCAAGATAAGTGCACGTACACATTCTATAAGTATGCGCGCGCAGCATCCTGTATTGAAAACTTGTTTGTATCACAGTATAAAAGTGATTGCTCTACTCTTAGGCGGGGCTGTCTCTTCTTGCATGGAGAGGCAGACCAGCGCTGCAATAAAGATTTGAAGACCCATCCCAGTTGTCTTGCTATTCTCTATTGGAGCCCAAAGTCCGGTTGGACACAACCTAAAATAACTCTAACTAAATAGAGCTCACAACACTTGTGGTCTAAGTAATATCCCTGACAAGAATGGACAACACTGGGGGATGGGGATGCTATTGGAGCCCACTCTTAGAACACCTGCCTCCAAAGGCGCCATCTCTGAGGCCTGAATTCAGAGGCCCATCACATTTGATTTTGTGCAGGAAACCCTCTGGCCATTTCTGGGGAGGGGGTACCTTCTGCACTTTGCAGCACACCAACTTTCTTCTTCCATGCACTCCAGCATCCTAAGGAGATCTGGGCATTCCCTGAGACATGACAGATGCGGGTTTGACAGAGGGGGCAGGCCAAGGGAGACCGGCATGTGGAGTGTGGGCAACTCCCCACAACCATGTTGTGGCTGGCAGGCCATGAGTGGAGACACACCTCTAGAGAATGGCTCCCTGGGTCCCCCTCCGCCGCCTGTGATGTTAGAAGAATAGACGCCCCTCACTCAGCACCAGCGTCCGAGGATGAGTCGTGATGTGTTGGCATGGAACCTGGAAGGCCTTTGCTCCTTCCTGCCAGGTGGCTGGAGTGGGATTTGGGGGAACAGCCTTGTTACTACTCCCCTGGCATCCTGCTCTTGGGACTTGAGGCAGCCACTCCAGACACAGGCTGGGTAGCAGACCGTGAGGGCCCCCTTCCCTCCCCCTTGTACCTGAGGCCAGGTGTCCATCTCACCTCCACAGAAGAGCTACTCAGGGAAGCACCTGCCATGCCTTGCCCTGTGAATTGCTTAAACTGCTGGAGCCCATCCTGCACTGCCTGGCTCACCACATCTTCCTTTGGCCGGAACACTCCTTCCATTGGCAAGGCACGCAGCTCCGCGATGCAACTCTGGAGCCGAGAAAAGCCCCCTCTCACTGGCTGCAAGGATAAGGGAAAGGGGTCCCCAGTCAGCTCATCGCTCAGGGCCCGATCCACGCACATGATAGATGGCAGGAATGAAGAGCAACAAGTGTGTGTGTATGACAGGGGTGCTTCTGGATGAGACCTTTCTCACACCATCTCCCTGCCTCCGTCACAGAATTGTATGGGGGGTGGGGTGTTCCCCAACAGTGGCATCTTCCACTCCTGTGTTTTCCCCTCTGCTGCTTCCACCTTTTTTCTTACCTTGGAAAATTCATCACAGAGGAGAAGATGGAAGAGCTGCACAGGGCCGCTTTGTTTGGCCAGGTTAAGAGCCACCCTGAGAGTGGTTCAGAACAGGAGTTCAGAGCTCCTGGCTCTGCGGCTGCGGCTACTGCCTCCTGGCTGCTCCTCTCTCCTCTCCTCTCCTCTCCGGGAGGGAAACCCTGCCACAGGCGTGGGGCTAGCCTGCATTTCAGCCTCTGGCGATAGGCATCAGGCTTGGCACCACTCGGGAGCTGCATGCCCTGTGGAAGCCATGGAGTGGCTGCCCCTACTGTGCATGGCTGTGGGCCGACAGCGCACAGATGTGGCCGGAGGGC
Organism: Shinisaurus crocodilurus; assembly: GCA_021292165.1. Classification (NCBI taxonomy): domain Eukaryota; kingdom Metazoa; phylum Chordata; class Lepidosauria; order Squamata; family Shinisauridae; genus Shinisaurus; species Shinisaurus crocodilurus. The sequence goes on from JAHFWL010001055.1 coordinate 273,942, forward strand.
CAGGAGCCATTTTTGCCCGTTCCCCAGAGTTAAGGAGCCCCACTGTAAGCAGCTGACACAGGAGCAGAAGCCCAAGTCCCGGCATGCTGTGGCTTGCCAGGCATCAGCTGCAGCAGAACCTGGACACTGCAGCTGCAGAACCTGCCGGGCAAAGCAAGAGGCGATGAGGGGGCCCGCCCGCCCCGCCTCCCCCTTCGAGGCTCTGCTACACGCTTTGAAAGAAGAAGAAAGCAACGACATAATGCGATCCAGCGCTATTAAACCTTTTTAACAGCCTCCTCCAGTCATTCCACTGAATGATGAATATTAAAATGGATCTGATAGGTAGAACGAGAACACCACCACCTCCAAATTGCTCCACACTTTGCTATGCAGTAAAGGCTCCAGGTACACAAGAAGGGGGGGCAGGCGGGGGGGCTCATCTCTCTCCTGCTGAATGTTCATTTCTGGAGGCGGCCCGCTCTCCATCACGCCCTGCCTCACTCTGTCACCAAACACAACAAAGCCAGTGCGGTGTCTCTAGATTCTAGATCCGAGAGGGCAACTTGTGGGCCCTCTAGTATTTTGGCCCATCAGCTCTAGCTAGCTCACCAGTGATGAGGGATCTTAGGAGTTGTAGGCCCAAACATCTGGAGGATCAAAAGTTGCTTCCCCCCCCCATATCTGGATTATCAGTGCCTGGGCTGAATGGCCCCAAGGCCATCAGGAGGAGGCCTGCATGAATGGCTCTTCACACAGCTGGGTTCTGTGGCTGTTGCCTGGCCCAAGGAGGAAACACAAGAAGCCAGGCCAGGAACGTAAGAGCGGTGTTGGATCGGACCCAAGGCCGAGGAGGAGGGACCATTGTGGGATGGGACAGTCTCTGCAGAGGCCTCAGGAGGCTGGGAGGCGGGGGGAGCAGCAGCAGCAGCAGCAGCCGCCGGGCGGGCGGGCGTTAAGAGGATGTTGGGGAGGAGAGCCCGGTTCAGAGCGGGAGAAGAGCCGGGCGGGAAGCCGGACCAGCCCAAGCCAAGGCCTCCCTGGTCTGGCATTCGGTCCACGCAGTGGCCCGCTGGCTGCCCCAAGCAGGGCACGAGTGCAACGGCCCCTCCCGCCTGTGTCCCCCAGCAACCAGGATTCAGAGGCCACGGCCACGGCCGCCACGGGAGGAAATGTGCCGGTCTGTAAGAGGACCTCTCACTTATCACATCACTGCCGAGCCGGCTCAGGAGTCTTGGTGTCAAAAGCCTTTTGAAAGTCCAAGTAAACGTCTACCGGATCACACCCTCTACTTTCAATAAAATAATAATAATAATAATAATAATAATACTACTCTACTACTACTACTACTACTACTACTACTACTATTATTATTATATTATTATATTATTATTTCTATACCGTCCAATAGCCGAAGCTCCTCTAGGCAGTTTACAACAATCAATTAAAAATACAATATAAAATATACACAATAAAAAACATTATAAAAAATTTAAAAACCAAATTTAAAATGACACAAACAGCGAGACAGGTTAATATGCAACATGACCAGTAATAAGATTAAAAATGACCACCCCACCATGCACTATTTAGAGTTGTTAAAAGCCTCAAACAGAGGGAAATCTTAACCTGGCGCTGAAAAGATAGCAGAGTTCACGCCAGTTCAGGCGTCAGGGGGAGCTTGCCCTAGAGTTGGGGGGCTACCACAGAGAAGGCCCTCCCCCTTGCTGCCGCCCCCGAGCCTCTAAAAGGATACGGCGGGACTTACTTTGCAGAAGCCATGCATCTTCTTCAGCAAGATTTTGTCCTTCTATATGCTTGATAATTTTATTTTTAATATACCATTCCACCAGTTTTACCCAGTTAGACATTGAACTAACTGGCCTGTGTTTTCCTGTTACATTGGCCAGTTCCCCCAGACTGGTGTTATATTGGTCTCTGGTATTGAGGCCGATCTTTGGTGCATGTTGCATATTTTTGTTAGGAGATCAGCAATTTCACATTGAGTTCTTGAAGAACTCTTGGGTCGCTACCATCTGGCCCCGGTGATTTGTTTTTTAAATTTGTCAGTAAGGTCTAGAGCAGCCTTCCCCAACCTGCTACCTTCAAAAGGTCTTGCTCTCCAACTCCCAGCATTTCTGGCCATTGGCTGTGCTGGTGGGGGCTGATGGGAGTTGAAGTCCAACATCATCTGGAGGGCCACAAGCTGCCCACCCGCTTATCACAAAGCCACTAAAAGCAACGGCAGGAGACAATGAGTTCCCCTGCAAAATGTGTAGCCCTTGATTGAGAGAGGCCTACCAGCGTTGGACTGGCTCCAATCCCAAGAGGCCAGGGAGCATGGAGCGAGGCGAGCGAGCGAGCAAGCAAGCAAGCAAGCAAGCAAGCTCCCTCCTGTCCCCTATGGCTGTTTCCAGACACCTCCAGGCACCTGCTGTGAGTCACCCCAGGGATTCTTGCATTCCGCATGAGAGCACCATCAGCACACCACCCATCCTTAGGCCACACGAAGCGCACTAGGCTGAACTGTGGCTTGCAGGGATGAGGTGTGTGGTGTGTGTGTGTGTGTGTGTGACACCCCACGTGGGAGGGCCATGAGTCCCCTTTTACAGAGGAGAGTCCTCTGTTTGAAGGGCTGTCCGGTCCGATTCGAGTTAAAAGATAATGAACCGTAAGCACAACAGTTCACACCTGGACAGCAGACGGAACGGGCAGGCACACAGGTCGCCTGGTCACACACACTCTTTCACACTATGGCGAGATGTACTGCATTTCTGTGCTATGATTCTGTCTAATTGGCATTTATACCTACAAATTAGCATATGCAATGCTATGCAGGCCACTGTCCTCTCCTTCTGATACATTTCCTCTTTTCTGTGATTCATAAGGGGCCACCCTAAGCCTCAGTGGCATCCTCCTGGGTTCCCCCCTTCCCGCCTATGGTTCCATCTACCGGACCCCAGAGCAAGATCTCGGGGCCACGCTTTCCCTCTGCAGCTGGTGCGGTGGCTGCTGCAGGCACCCTTCAGACCTTGCTTGCATTTTCAGGAAGCAGAAAAACACGCTGGCGCTCCACGCCACCCTCACGGCTACTGAACAAGCAGCTGACAGGCCGTCTAGCTCTTTTCTTTGAGCATCAGCCATTGTGCGTGCGTGCGTGCGCCAGGATCAGAACCACAGCTTGTGGGGAGTGGTTTCTAACCACCCGCCCCCAGCTGTTCTTAGCCCTGGGCAGGAAGTTCATTTTACCTCATGCTGTTGCCTAAGCACCTGGCAGAACTACTGGCAAAATAGAGACTGAAAAGCCTTTGGTGAGCTGGAACTCAGTACTTTGCCTCTGATTCAGGGCAACTAACAACTTGTGGAAAAGAAAGGGCCAGAAATGTGGGTTCAGAGGCACGCTCTACAAAGGGTTTTAGTGACAGAGCTGGTGCTGGTGCTGAAGCCGATGGACTAGCAGACAGCCAGAAATGTCAGTCGCAAAAGGTATTTCTGAGGCAAGCTGCTCCAATGCGGGGTTGCTCTGCGGTTCTAGGAGCTCTTGGAGGAGACCAATTATCTGGATCCATTTCAATCTGGTTTCAGGGCCACATTTTGGCACAGAAACGGCCCTTAATCACCCTAATGCAGCTGTGGGGGACCCCCCCCCCCCGCCACAAGGCTCCATTCCCTTGGATATAAGTGGGTTCAAGGCTGCATGCCAGTGGCGCACAGTGCCAAAGCCGCTCCCACTCCACACCCTGTCCTCTCTTTTGCATAAGCACCATGCACGCAAGAACATACGACCAGCCCTGAAGCTGGATCAGGCCAATGGTCCATCTAGTCCAGCACGCTGTTCACACAGCGGCCAACTAGATGCACCTGGGAAGACCACAAGGAGGACGTGAGAGCGAGCGCACCCTCCCCTCGTGTGTCCCCGGCCACTGGTGCACACTGCACAGGCATCCTGCCTCTGAAGCTGGAGGCAGCATAGAGCTATCGGACGAGCAGCCACTGATTGCCTCATCCTCCCGCCTCTCCCTTTTGTCCTCTTTCCCCTTCTTTCTCTTTTCTTCCCCACTCCCACCGCAACTCTCTCTCCTGCTCACCTTTCTGCTGCCTTCCCTGCTCGGCCCTGCTCACCTCCCAGTCCCCGTGCACCAGTAAGGCTTTGGAAGAACAAACTCCCACTGGTGCCAATGGGAGCTTCCCCCAAAAACCTTATTGCTATGCAGGGGGGAATTGGGGGCGGTGGTATCACAGCACACAGGGATTAGAGGGTTACCCCTTCCTTCTAAATCTGCAACCTCCCCACAAAAATCTCCCCCCAAACATAGCAATTAGGCTTAATCTAAAGCTCCCATTTGTGCTTTTTAAAGAGTCTAATAGTGTGGGGAAAGGCAGGGGCTGGATGGGGAAATCCCCTTTGGATGCATCTGGCCTGCAGCCCACCTGGCTTTCCCCCACTCATTCCCTAATGCAAGGGGCACATAGAATAATAGAAAAGTAGAGTTGGGAGGGGCCTACCAGGCCATCGAGTCCTACCCCCTGCTCAATGCAGGAATCCAAGTCAAAGCATCCCTGACAGATGCCCATCCAGCTGCACCTTGAATGCCTCCAGAGTGGGAGAGCCCACCACCTCCCTAGGTAATTGGATTTATTTATTTATTATATTTATACCCCGCCTTTTTTCCTGCAAGGAACCCAAGGCGGCTTACATAATCCTCCTCCTCTCCATTTTATCCTCACAACAACCCTGTGAGGTAGGTTAGGCTGAGAGTCAGTGACTGGCCAAGTCACCCAGTGAGTTTTATGGCCGAGTGGGGATTAGAACCCGGATCTCCTGAGTCCCAGCCCTACACTCTCACCACTACACCACACTGGCTCCATTGTCTTATTGGTCTAACAGTCAAGAAATTTTTCCTGATGTTTAGGTGGAATCTGGGTTCATAGAATCATAGAAAAGTAGAGTTGGAAGGGGCCTATACAAGGCCATCGAGTCCAACCCCCTGCTCAGTGCAGGAATCCAGGTCAAAGCATCCTGACAGAAGATTGTCCAGTTGCACCTTGAATGCCTCCAGACTGGGAGAGCCCACCACCTCCCTAGGTAGTTGATTCCATTGTCTTATTGCTCTAACAGTCAGGAAATTTTTCCTGATGTTTAGGTGGAATCTGGGTTCCTGTAACTTGAGCCCATTATTCTGTGTCCTGCAAACTGGGATGACCGAGAAGAGATCCTGGCCCTCCTCTGTGTGACATACCTTCAAGTACTGGAAGAGTGCGATCCATCTCCCCTCAGTCTCCTCTTCTGAAGGCTAAACATGCCCAGTTCTTTCAGTCCTCTCTTAGGGCCTTGTTTCCAGTCCCTTTATCATCCTTGTTGCCCTCCTCTGAACCCTCTCCAGTTTGTCTACGTCCTTCTGAAAGTGTGGTGCCCAGAACTGGACGCAGTACTCAAGATGAGGCCTAACCAGTGCTGAGTAAAGGGGAATTATCACTTCACGCGATTTGGAAGTTATACTTCTATTAATGCAGCCCAAAATAGCATTTGCCTTCTTTGCAGCCACATCGCATTGCTGGCTCATATTCAGTTGTGATCTACCACAATTCCAAGATCCTTCTCACTTGTAGTACTGTTGAGCCAAGTGTCCCCCATTCTGTAACTCTGCATTTGGTTTCCTTTCCCTAGGTGCAGCACTTGGCATTTATCCCTATTAAATTTCATTCTGTTGTTTTCGGCCCAGCGCTCCAGCCTATTGAGATTGCTTTGAATTTTGTTTCTGTCTTCCAGAGTATTAGCTGTTCCACCCAACTTTGTGTCATCTGCAAATTTGATAAGCCTTCCCTGTACCTCCTGATCCAAGTCATTAATAAAAATGTTGAAGGGCACTGGGCCCAGGACTGAGCCCTGTGGTACTCCGCTTGTTACCTCTCCGCAGTTTGAGAAGGTACCATTGATAAGCACTCTTTGAGTCTGATTCTGTAGCCAATTGTGGATCCACCTGATAGTCGTTCCATCCAGCCCACTTTTAGCTAGCTTGCTAATCAGGATATCATGAGGCACTTTGTCGAAAGCTTTGCTGAAGTCCAGATATATGATGTCCACAGCATTCCCACAGTCCACAAGGGAGGTTACCCGATCAAAAAATGAGATCAGGTTAGTCTGGCAGGATTTGTTCTTGACAAATCCATGCTGGCTTCTAGTAATCACTGCATTGTTTTCAAGGTGCTTGCAGACTGACTTCTTTATAATCTGCTCCAAAATTTTCCCAGGGATTCATGTTAGACTGACTGGTCTATAGTTCCCAGGTTCCTCCTTCTTGCCCTTTTTGAAGACGGGAACAACATTTGCCCTCCTCCAGACATCTGGCACTTCACCTGTCCTCCATGATTTCTCAAGATAATAGACAGTGGTTCTGAGAGTTCTTCTGCCAGTTCCTTTATTACTCTAGGATGCAGTTGTCAGGCCCTGGAGATTTAAACTGTTCAAGTAATCAGGTGTTCTTTGACCATTTGCCTATCAATCTAAAGCTGCAATCCTGCCCCTTCAGTCTTCTCTTCAGGTTTGCCTGGGGGGGGGGCATAAACTCTCTTTTGGAAGAAAACCAAGCCGAAGTAGGAATTGAACATTTCTGCCTTTTCCTTGTCTTCTGTTATCAATTTGCCACCTTCATTGTGTAGTTGAACCACCATTTCTTTCCTCTGTCTTTTCCTATGTATGTATCTGAAGAAAGCCTTTTTGTTTTATTTATTATTTATTTATTTATTTATTTATTATATTTATTAATCGCCCATCTGGCCGGTCACCCGGTCACCCCGGGCGATGTACAATTAAAATACAGTAAAACAACACAATAAAATATAATGATTAAAACAATATAAAAAATTCTTATTAAAAACCTAACCCACCCCATATTCCCGCCTGAACAGCCATATTTTTAATGCATGGCGGAAGCTCATCACGGAGAGGGCATGGCGAAGGTCACTAGGGAGGGAGTTCCATAATGTGGGGGCCGCCACAGAGAAGGCCCTCTTCCTAGTCGCCACCAGCCTGGCTGCTCTGGCTGATGGGATAAGGAGAAGGCCGTCCGTGGCAGACCTTGTTGAGCGGCCTACTTGATGTTGCTGGAGGCGCTCCTTGAGATAAGCTGGGCCAGAGCCGTGTAGGGTTTTAAAGGTCAAAACCAACACCTTGAATTCGGCTCGGCAAGCAACTGGTAGCCAGTGCAACTCATTAAGCACTGGCGTGATGTGATCACGCCGGTGGCTGCCCTTAATCAGGCGAGCCGCCGCGTTCTGTACCAGCTGAAGCTTCCGGACCGTCTTCAAGGGTAACCCCACGTAGAGCGCATTACAGTAGTCTAGGCGAGAGGAGACCAAGGCATGAACCACTGATGGGAGCAGGTGATTAGGAAGGTAGGGGCGCAGCTGCCGTATCAGATGGCGTTGATACAGCGCCGCCCGGCTCACAGCTGCCACCTGAGCCTCCATGGACAGCTGGGAGTCTAGAATGACCCCCAAGCTGCGGACCTGGTCCTTCAGGGGTAGATGTACCCCATTCAGCACCAGGTCAACATCCCCTAACCTTCCCTTGTCCCCACCAGAAGTACCTCGGTCTTGTCGGGGTTCAGTTTCAGCATGTTCCTTCCTATCCAGCCAGCCACTGACTCCAGGCACTTGGACAGGGTCTCAACGGCCAACCTCGGTGAGGACTTGAAACAGAGGTAGAGCTGCGTGTCATCCGCATACTGAAGACACTGCACCCCAAACCTCCTGATGATAGCTCCCAGCGGCTTGAGGTAGATGTTGAATAACATCGGGGAGAGGATGGAACCCTGCGGCACTCCACAAGTGAGCAGCCGAGGGTCCGAAGCCTCTCCCCGAACCACCCTCTGATACCTTCCAGAGAGGAAGGACCGGAACCACTGCAATACAGTGCCTCCCAAGCCCAAGCCCTCCAGACGGTCCAGGAGGATACCGTGGTCAACGGTATCAAAAGCCGCTGAGAGATTGAGGAGGACTAGAAAGGAGCATTCGCCCCTATCCAAAGCCCTCCTCATATCATCCACCAAGGCGACCAAGGCCGTCTCCGTCCCATGTCCAGACCTGAAGCCCGACTGGCACGGATCTAAATAATGTTGTTTTTTGTGCCCCACAGGCTGTGCACGCCTGCCTTAATCGATGGTCTGCATTGGGAGAAGGACAGGAGAGTGCGGCCCCATTAGCGATCCTGGATCTCCCAGCAACTTCCAGTACTCTTGACCCTGGTATCCTTCCGAACAGGCACTCTGAGTGTTTCTGTGGTGCTGATCCTACCTGGAGTGCCAATTCCAGAAGTGGTGCTGGGGACCCCATGGGACCTTACAATGTCAGGTCCCCTATGCTTTTCAGGGCCAGGTATCACCGCCATGCTGATGACGCTTGGCTCTGTCCGTCCTTTGCACCAGATTCAGGTGAGGTGGTGGAAGTGTGACTCACTGCCTGGAGGCAGTGATGGAGCAGATGAAGGCCAACACGGTGAAGCTCAGTCCCAACAAGATGGAGGTACTGTTGGTGGGTGGTTCATCTGTCCAAGGTGGTGGTGCTCAGCCTGTTCTGAAAGGGGTTATAATCATCCTGCTAAAAAGTCAGGTATACATTGCTCACGGATCCAGTTCTGTTCCTAGAGGCCCAAGTGCTCTCAGTGGCACGGAGCGCTTCTCACCTGCTAAGGCTGGCATGCCAGCTGTGACCCCTCTGGATGAAGAGAGCCTTGCTACACTTATCCATGCTCTGCTTCCATCCAAGTTAGACTACTGCAATATGTTGTAGGTGGGGCTGCCTTTGAAGACTGGAAATTTCAGCTAGTTCACAACACAGCTGCTAGGCTACTAACTGTGCCCAGATGTTGGAAACTCATCCTGCCAGTGAAAGAGCTCCACTGGCTTCCAGTCCATTTTTGAGCACAATTCAAAGTGCTGGTGCTTACCTTTAAAGCCCTACATGGCTTGAGACCTGAATCCTAGAGGGAATGCCTTCTCCCACATCACCTGCCCATACGCTAAGATCTTCCTCAGGGGCCTCCTTTGGATGAACCTGCCTTCTGAAGTGAGGTGGGTGGCTATGGGGAACAGGGCCTTTTCAGCAGTGGCACCTCACTTGTGGAACTCTCCCAGGTAGGCGCCTGGCACCAACACTGATTGTCGTACAAGCACCAGCCTTTTATTCTCCCAGATGTTTAACAAAATGTATTCTCCCCTCTGCCATGATGGTTGTTAGCACTGCCTTTCTGTGTTTTTGTGGAGGAAGGGGGGCTGGCTGACCCGCCACAACCCCCCTTTCCTACCCAAAGGACCCAAGACCCCCAGAGATCTCAAGGTACCAGACTGCCAGCCTCAGCTCTCTGCAATCCTACCTGAATCTCTGCCAGGGACTTGCCTTTGACTGTAACCTGGATTTAGATGCTGAACCAACTGAGCATTCACAAACACCATGTGGGTAAAACCCAAGAAGGTTTATTCAGGTAGCATATTACAACAAAAGTTGGGAAATGAGGGAAGGACACAAAATAGAGAGACGCTTTGGTACACAGAGTAAAGCTGCAAAATAACAAAACCTGATTCCTTATACCTCCCAGGCACACAGCTAGTTACCTGGGGGCCAGTTCTCTTCAGGGTTGGCTTCAGCACAGCCCTGCCGCCCGAGGAGACTACCACACCTACCCTAAGGTCCGAGATGGGTAGCCCTCCACAAGGCTTGCCGTTGCCAAAGCCCTCATTCAGCTAATTTCACCAGGAGCTACCTGGGGCTGGATCCTGAGGCCGCCCGAAGGCTTGGACCTCTGCTTGGCTTGCTGCCATTGATCCACAGCAACCATGCGACGACCAAAGACAAAAGACAAAAGCCACACCTTGTCAATATATCTTTTCCCCACTCCCCTCCTCCTTTCTGTAGCTCTGCTGCTTCTAGCCAATCAGGATGAACTTCACCTGGCCAGGCAGGGAGGAGGGGTGATTCATGACTCATGACATTTGCATTTTGCATCTCAAAAGCCTGGTAGACCTTGGGACGCCAGGCAGGGGAACTATGTACACCCCGCCGCCCCCCCCAGCCTCTAGCCGTCCCAGTTCACACATGAGGAGGTGTGCGCGTGTGTGTGAGTGTGTGGGTAGGAACCCCCAGAGGCTCTTTTCTTCACAGTTTTATTAGTTATTGTAAACAGCCCTGGGAATTCTGAACTGTGGGGTGTAGGAATGTTTTACATAATAAAGAAGTTGCCTTACACTAAATCGGCAGTTTTACAAAATTCAGTATCAACGATATTTCACACCTTTCAACCTTCAAACCATTAGTAAGCTGGGGGAGCTAAATGTTGGAAATGCTTGCCATTTAGCAACCCTTTTTATTCAGGTCTTCAGGTTCACATTCATTGGCAAGGAGTCATATGACTGATTAATGGATGATGAGGCTGCTGGCGTGTCCAGCACAGCTACTGTTCTTTTGCATGACTTAAAGGGGGACGTGAGATCATTAACGCATTATGTGCTGCCAGGCCAACTGCCATCAATTGGAGGAAAGCAAACCCTCCTAAGCACACACAGCCTATAAGAATATAGGAATATGGCAGATGGTGGAGGTGGCAGAATTAACTAATTCTATTAGAGTCAAAGGAGAGTGTCGGTAGAACTTCACACAGAACTGAACATTATGAGTGAAAAGTTTAGCAACATTCAGCTCCACTTTATTTTCTTCAGCGTGAAGTGTAATCTCTAAAAAATATTTGTAATGGATTTTACAACTTTCTAATGAATTTAAAGTAGGAGTTTTCCCTGTACAAGTATATTAGAGCTCTGCAGAGATCCACCGCCATCACATGCCCAGCGCCATGCCAGTTTGGCTGTGCACCATGCAGGAAAGGGGGAGGGGACGCCCAGGGGATCCCCTGAGGGAATGAATGGCGCTGTGGCCGGAGACGAGGCGCCATCCTGCTTGGCTGATTCAAAGATATGTTCGGGGGAAGGAAGGCGATCTAGGCATTCTGAGGGGCCTCGGGGGCACTGGGAGCCATTCCGTCCAATCCAAACCCTACCAGAGCACCTCAACAGATGCCCCTGAAAACCTCTACCCAGAGAAGGGATGTCTGAATAGCCATTGCACAAAGACCCAGCCTCTAACCCTGAGCTGAACTGGCCCCGTCGGGAGGGGCCCGAAACCAGGATTAGTTCTCAGTCCCTCCACTCAGCCTCCAGGCAGGCCCTGCGCATGGTTCTCCTTTGCTGGGGAGCGGCGGCTGCCCCCGCCCCCCCCCAGCAGCCACATTTTAAAGGGCCGGCCTGAAAGGGCGCCCTGCCTAGACACAGATCGAGACTGCAAGAGGCAACTTGCTGCTGGCATTCTCAGGAGGGCTACTAACATGCACGAGCACGGGCCGGGCCGGGCCAGGGAAAGCCCCCACCGGCAAGGGTTCCACAGGACCCCGCCCCCTTCAGCAACAGTGTTCATGAGATATCTATACTTGGAAAAAGTAACACTGAAAACCACAAGAAGGGAGGTGTTGGGTAGAGAGGATGTCATCAGCGCTCGCTGTTGATGTCTTCCAGAGAGGGTTGGCTCCATTTAAGGACGCACAATAGTGCGTTTTTAGTTAAGGCTCATGAGTAAAAAACAGGTTCCGCCATTATAAAATGGTAATTGGAGGGTTGGTCATTCCAACCTTAATAAAATAGGAATGGTTTCACCAATCTTTCTGAAATTTACATGTGTCAGAAAGAAGTATTGGTTTTACATACCCTGATAATTTTGGGAAGATTGGTGGAAGACTGAGGGAGAAAGAGCAGTTTAGAAAATAAAAGAAGAAAAAAACCTCACTCTGAACATTGAAAAACTGACTGGAGACTTAATTTGCACAGTTTACGAAGCAACTACCGGTATATGCTACTCACTTTAAATACTGATGGTGTTCTAGTCCTCTTCTATTGTAGTTGGTGGAATGCTATTTTCAGTTTGAAAAAAAATCCATTTCAAAATTTAAAAAATAAGGTTTAAACATGTAACTAACGTCTACGGGACTCTCATAACAATGTGCAGCCACAGATGGTGTCTCTGGTGCGCCTCACAGCTGATAAGAATGGGGGGGGGGGCTTTCGGAGAGAGAGAAGCTGCCATGTTGGAAGGCAAATGAAATGGCCGCGGCCTGCCTCACCCTACTGGTTGCTCGGCTGGAGGGCCTCCACCACGGCTGCCTCCTCAGAGGACTGCCTGGAGGGAGGGGGCGGTGCCCAAGGCCTCCCACCTTCCCCATCCTCA
>JAHFWL010001056.1:0-165127 GCA_021292165.1 Shinisaurus crocodilurus
AAGCCCACAAGCAGGACATGAGTGCAATTCTCCTCTCCCTCTCATGTCTTCCAACAACTGGTATTCTGGAGGTTATATATAATAGCCATTATAACTAGTGACTCCACCTGTTCATTGAATTTTGCTCTTGATGAACATCTGAAAGGGACTTGTCTCCCCAGGCAAGAGACATAGTCGAAAGGATTCGAGAGGAGAATTTGGCTTCCCATTCCCCAGGACATACTTTCTGATTGTGCTTTTTGCAGCTGTACATAGAACGTGAGCTACAGAATGCTCATAGTGACTTCTGGATTGGAATCAAGTATGACAAAGGGGCCTGGAGATGTGCTGATAAGTCGAAACCAAACGTTCCAAAAATGTGAGTCTGTGAACCAAACCTCTGTATAATAACCATGAGTAAAAAAATCATTTCACCAGACAAAATAATTGTGTGGTTGGGTTTAATGCTAACCTTCATTCAATTAGGACACTCTCATCAATATTTCTGAAATGTACAAGTGCCAGAAAGATATGTTAAATAATTTTACATCAATAAAATTTCAGGATGATTGGTTAACATTTAGGGCAGAAAGAGCAGTTAAAAGACAAAAATTGGGGGAACCCCCATGCCTTTGTCAAATGACTTTCAGAAATAGGTTAGTGACTGATTTGACTCAAGGTTTCTGAAAAACTGAGAATGGTCCAACATGAAACATTGATGGCTTTCTATTCCTTTTGTACTGGAGTTGTAGGGAAATTGTGGGTTTTTTTAAAAAAAAATCTGTCATTACTTTTAATAATAAGCTTTTTAACTAGAAATGAGAGTCAATGGGACTCATCCTAAGCCAGCACAGACACTCCCTAACGCCTATCAGTGTTTTTTAAATGTTGATGGGGAACAGAACAAAAAACCTGTAGCCTTTCTAAGCCTAGTTTTCATTGCAACAGCCATTTGGTTTCCCCCTTGTGTCATGTTTTCTAGCATTTTAGGGGGGATAAAAATGGCTGCCACCATAAAAAATGGCTGCCTTGTTTGCCATAGATATCTGCTGGGAAAACTGCCTGCTGGGAAGTTTAATGGGTATGTACTGAGCAAGCAAAGTACAAAAAAGCCTGGGATATTTTAAAGTAAGTACGGTAAATGTTTTTTTTTAAAAAAAAATGCTGGTATAGACCTTTTACTGGGTGTGTGTCTGCTTCTTCCTGCCTTTATAATTCTAGATATTGCATGTATTTTTACTTCTGATCTGAGTTGAGTTTCACTCTCTCCTTTTCTGTACATTTTCTTTAAATGAGCTCTCTTTTAGTTTTGCAAAGATGTGTTATTGAAAATCAGCCACAGAGGTTTAAAAGTCTCATGCTGTAATTTGGGGAGGGAGGATCATAGACTAACACTGGATGATAATGGAGTTAAAGGAGTCCTAAAGGAGGATAAGGAGATCATGGAGAAGCTGAATGAATATAATATATAATAATAATAAATAATAATAATAATAATTATTATTATATTATTATTATATTATTTATTCTTACCCCCTCTCCACTCAGATCAAGGCGGGGAACAACCATAAATATAAAATACATAACTAGTTTAAAATATAGTAAATATTATTAAAATATTCTTTAAAAACCTTTAAAAGTATCCTAAAAACTCTTAAAATTCCACTGGGTAGGCCTGTTGGAAGAGGTCAGTCTTTATGGCCTTTTTAAAAGCCAAGAGACTGTCTAGTTGATGAGTCTCCTCCAACTGGCCATTCCGCAGCCCGGGAGCAGCAGAAAAGAAGGTCCTCTGGGTAGTACCCGCCAGCCTAATCTTGGCTGACTGGAGTAAATTCTTCCCGAGGACCTAAGTGTGCGGGGCGGATTGTACGGGGAGAAGGCGATCCTGCAGGTAACCCAGACCCAAACCATGTAGGGCTTTAAAGGTAATAACCAACACTTTATACTTCGCCCAGAAACTGATTGGCAGCCAGTGTAATGTTTTTAAGCTGGTATAATATGGGCACCTCTAGATGTACCGGTGACCAACCTGGCTTGCCATTATTTTGCACCAATTGAAGTTTCCGAACTAGGTACAAAGGTAGCCCTATGTACAGTGCATTGCAGAAGTCAAATCTCGAAGTTACCAGTGCATGCACTACATACCGTCTTACCGAATTATTTTCATCTGTCTTCACTGCCGAAGATACAGGACAGATGCCTGTGCCTGAACTGATGTTTTCAGAAGGGGAGTGAGGAATTAAGGCAAATAGTGTGGTGACAAAAGATAAAGTTCTCAACTTTATTGACAAATTGAAAGTCAATAAATCACCAGGCCCCAGATGTATCCATCCTAGAGTTCTTAAAGAACTCAAATATGAAAATTGCTGATCTTCTAACAAAAATATTTAACCATGTCCCTAAGACCAGCCTCTGTATCAGAAGATATGAAGTACTAGTCCCCTCTACTCAGCACTGGTTAGACCTCATCTTGAGTACTGCGTCCAGTTCTGGGCACCACACTAGAAGGATGTAGACAAACTGGAAAGGGTTCAGAGGAGGGCAACAAAGATGATTAGGGGACTGGAAACAAAGCCCTATGAGGAGAGACTGAAAGAACTGGGCATGTCTAGCGTTCAGAAGAGGAGACTGAGCGGAGATATGATAGCACTCTTCCAGTACTTGAAGGGATGTCACAAAGAGGAGTGCCAGGATCTCTTCTTGATCATCCCAGTTTGCAGGACATTGAATAATGGGCTCAAATTACGGGAAGCCAGATTCCGCCTGGACATCAGGAAAAAATTCCTGATTGTTAGAGCAATACAACAATGGAACCAACTACCTAGAGAGGCCGTGGGCTCTCCCACATTGGAGGCATTCAAGGTGCAGCTGGACAGCCATCTGTCAGGGATGCTTTGACTTGGGTTCCTGCATTAAGCAGGGGGTTGGACTCGATGGCCGTGTAGGCCCCCAAATCTTCTCTTCTATGATGGCTTTTAACACCAGAGCCTGCTGAGCCCTACCCAGGGCTTAGCTCCAGTATATTAGAACTCTCTGGTCAGAGCCCTACCCATGAGGAGTTGGTTCTCCTGAGGAGTCCTTTTCTGCAAGTGAGCACTACTTCTTACTTCTTCCTACAGGCCTGCTGCTTGAGGTGACGGTGCTCCTAGGGGTCAGGGGGTTGCTCAGCATCTGCCTCCGAGTCCCCTCCTCCTGACAGGGATGGACCTGCAGTCATCTCCCCCAAGGGCCCAGGTTCCTCCTGCTCTTCTGCCATGGATGCTTCAAAGGCATCTGTCTCTGGGAGCTCTAGTTTCTGCTCAGAGGAGGAAGTCCTCCAGCAGGGGCATGACATAGGCAGGCTTTATATAACACAGTACTTTGTTGGTTCTTTGGGTTAGAGCACTATGAAAGAGAGTTGTTGTTAAATGGACACCTTTTACTATGCTGAGCAGGCTATTAAGTCCCACCCAACAAGAGGCCACTTCTTGGGCTGCAAGTCTTTCTGAGCACTTTGTGCCCCCTCCCCCGCCCCGCCCTTTCCCAGCTGCGGGTACTTTCTCATGATTTCATCCCAATTAACGTCTGACCTTGCTGCCCAGTTCTGCAGACATTTGCTATCTCCCAGGTGCCACTAACTATCTCGCTCTGCCCAAGGGACTCCCAACACATTCCAAGGGAGAGCAAGGGAACTAAAGCAAAAATCATCTAATTGAACAGAGATGGGGGAAGGGGAAAACTTAGCTTAGCTTTCAGCAAGTCCGATATTCACAGAGCGGGCCATTAAGTCCCACCCTCAAGGGGCCACTTCTTTGGCTGCAAGTCTTTTTGAGCACTTTGTGTTGCCCCTCCTTCTTCATCCGACACGTACCTCTTGGGTCTTGTATTCTCACCCCTCCGCCTCTTTGTTGGGAGCCTGCATTCCATGGATTTAGAGGGCCTAGCTTAGCTGTCTTCCAAAACATTCGACGACAGCTGGGCTTTTTCTTCCCAGTCCCTGCTGTTTTCACTGGTCTCTTGCTGCCAGACTCTTGGTGCCTCAACAGCACTTATTGCCTCCCCCTCCCTGTCTGACTCAGAATCAGTTCCCACATCTTCTTGGGGGTGCCATCTGCAGAGGTGTTGGGCCCAATCCCTACAACACTCATGCTTAGACTGGAGAACTTTGCCTCACAACAACACATGATCAGGACCTGCTGACACTTCTTTGTAGTCAGCCACAGGATGCGTACATACAAACTCAACTAAAAGACCTTCAAGAAGGTTCAAAGCCACCTCCTGTTGGTGATTTCCTGCCTCAGGGTCCCCTGTACCAACATTTCTACATGCCAGCTGGCTAAGCTCACTTTCAAATATTATGACTGTGCCATGATGCCCCAACAGTAGGCCATTTCTGATTATACAAAACATTACTCCAGTATCAGAGGCAGTATGCCAATGCACACCAGTTGCTGGGGAACTTGGGCAGGAGGGTGCTGTTGCCCTCATGTCCTGCTTGTGGGATCCCGTGGACAGCTGGTTGGCCACTGTGTGAACAGAATGCATTACTAGGTGGACCCTTGGTCTGATCCAGCAGGGCTCTTCTGATGTTCTTATCCAGGGATTTCTGGTGGCCTTGGATGCAAGAAAACATATGCCGCTATGTGTCTTCTTTTGAAACTTGTCTGCAGGCTAAAAGGACCACATTGGAAAACCCAAAATCCTTTCACTTTCATTACCTACACCCACTGGACCCTGGAAAACCATGTCTGTGGATTTAATCACGGAACACGCCACAAGCCTTGTAGGCATAGATGCATTTACCAAGTTGGCACTATCTGCTCCTTGTACGGGGGTCCTCACAACACAGGAAACAGCCCTCTTATTTCTCTATTGTTTCTTTTCATTCCACAGCTTTCCTAATAACATTATTAATGACCGAGGAAACCAGTTCATAGCCAGATTTTGGAAGGAACTGTTTTGGGTATTAAGAGTGGGCACCCACCTTTCCTTTGAATATCATCAACAGACTGAATGCATCAACAAAACACTGGAGCAATATCTAAGTTGCTATGCTGCCTATCATCAGTATAATTTGATAGCCTTACTAAGCTCTACAGAAAGTGCCTATATACTAATGCAGTCCATGTATCTACTCAGTATACACCATTCTTTGCAAATCATGAGTTTCAACCCAGGTATTTATTTTTCCTTTTCTGATCCCTGCCCTCATACAAATATTCCAGCAGTAGACAAGTTAATAGCAGAATGAGAATCCACCAAGACTGACCTCTGAGAACTTCTGGACCAGACCAAGGAGGCCTATAAAACTCAGGTTGACAAAAGGGAGGAGGAATATGAGGTCCAGGACATTTTTTTATTCATCTTTCCACCTGGAAAAACTCCAAAATCTGATTGATCGGAAGGACTATGGACTGGAGGAATGATTATGGGGACCAGCAGCATAATGGGAACTAGCATAACCAGTCTAGGGGAACCATGCCCCTAGACTGAAGCACCGTTTTCATCCATACTACACTGACAAAGCAGATTTGGAGACTGACACTGGGCTTTCCTTGAGAGGACTATGGTGTCATGGACCAGGATGCCAAACCTTCATCCTCAAAGGATCCTGACCCCTCATCCTCAGAAGAAGAAGTTCCAGAGATAAAGATTCAGGGAAAGGATTTGGTTACAGAAATGGATCATGAGGCTTACACACACACACACACACACCGGAACCCAGTTCTCCAGGAAGACTCCAGGGACCAGAACCCTGCATACTGAGAAGGTCACAATACCATCCTTGGGCTCTGAGGACTCTAACTATAAGAGCATACAACAAACACCCCTGCATCGTGCAGCATCAGGCTGCTAAAACAGAACAGACAATGCGGAGGTGTGCCCAATCAACCTATAAGAAGCCAAATCTCTACTTAAGGCTCAGTCTCGACCTGCTCCTTGCTGGAGCAATGTACAGATAAGCTTGTCTGGTTTCCAGCCTCAGCACAACTCATTCATAGCTCACTAAGGTTCTGTCCTGTTCCTGTGTCTGCCTCTCGGAGACACCTGCCGTTGCCAAAAACCTTGGTAAATAGTACCGAGCCCACAGCAGAACCTTGTAACACAGACCTCAGCAGCACCCAACTATGTGAAGTGTTCATCACGGCAGATGCCAAAGAGAACACTCTTTTGCCCACATCCCTTCCCAGCAATATCTTACTGTCATGACTGACTCCAGCATTTTCTTAATCAGGTCTCCAGTTGCAGAACTCTTTCCTTCCTCTAGGACTCTGTGCCTCTTTCTGTATTCTTTGTCTCTGATTTTCTCTTCTGATCTTTCTGGCTTTTAGATGTTAAAAACATCCTGTTTGTTTCCTCCCCTCTCCAACCATCCAGGAGGGTAGTTTCTTGTTTACCTTCGCCCTAAATTCCTCAGGATCTCCCGAGTTCTTTCCTCAGACTTCCTGTTGAATCTTCTCCAGCCCTCCATATTTTTCCTTTTAAGCAGACATTCTGACTTCCTATATCCAAGTAAAATCTTAGGCAAATCTCACTGGCTGGGTTCACACAGCCAGGGCCGGTGCAAGGCAGTTTGGTGCCCTAGGCAAGATCAGATATTTAGCGCGCCCCCCCCCCTTCCCACTTGAGCCCTCCCTCCCTCCAGCCCTATGCTCCTGGCACCCCTTTTTAGCCCGGCGCCCTAGGCAGCCGCCTAGTTGGCCTAATGGTAGCACCGGCCCTGCACATAGCACAGCACTTTAAACCCACAGAGGTTCTGAAACCTCTTGGGGTTTAAACTTGCCTGAGGCCCCAAGTAATGATCCACCACAGCAGGGTTCCCAGCCTGGCCATCTCTGCCACCCTCTTCCCTCATCAATCCTCCTGCAGGTATCCGAGGGTACACCGCAGAAGCACCGAGTCGTCGTCCCCAAAGCTGTCATTTGCACTAATCCCCAGCACCACTGGGGATTCCCTCTGGTTTTGCCAGTTCCTGAGGTGCTATCAACCTGAGGTAAATGGCAAAACCAAGGGGACATGTGGGGATTCCCAGCACACACACCCCCAAACCCCCGAGGATCCTGCATGGAAGGGGGGAATTGAGGGGGTGTCCCCAAAACACCCTTTTTTGCAGGATCTTGAGGTTTTTAGGGGGGCTTGTGCCACCGGGTTCTCCACAGTTGGGACAGTGAGAGCAGCCCAGGGGGACATGAGCCCCCCCCCCAAACCCCACAGATTCTGCTACAAGGGGTGTTTTCCACTCCCCCAACCTTTTTCTATTAAAAAAAAATAAAGGTAAAAGAATTAGGTAGCAGTGGGCTACAAAGTGAGCAAGGGTCAGTGCAGTGGAATCTCTCAAGGATCTATAATTGGGAGCCATATTGGCCATTGGGACCAATGCTATTTAATTTGCTCATAAATGATTGGTAATCAGAGTTGAGCAACGAAATGCAACGAAGTTTGAGGGCACCACTACTCATTGGACCAATAATCTACGCTTAGGGGAGATGCAAGTACTAGTGCTGTGCTGAGATTTCCTTCCAATTTCTCAGAAGTTTTCTTCCCCCCACGAAAGAGGCTTCTGTTTCTGAACACATTCCCCTTCCCCCCCGTTTCATGTCTCCCCACCACTCTGCAGCCTCCCTGGCTGCCCACGCTTCCTGATCTGAAGAAGCACCACCACGGGATGAGTTACCTCATGACGTCTTCCTCTGGGCCTTCAATGAAGCACATGAAGCCAGCAGACCACTAGGGAGACAACTGCATAATGAAGGACAGGACACTCACACACACGTGCCCCCCCCCCCGGTGACCTCATGACTAAGGAAGTGTAAAAAACCTGAACCCCATACCTGAAACCTTCACTGAGATGTTCTCCTTTGAAAACGTTTTAAAAAGCAATATTCTTTCCATCAACTTGAATGAGAATCATTAACAAAATGGTCGAAGAAATCTTTGGCACAGCACTACAACTACTACTTCATTCTTGCTTAGATGCCTTTTGAAAAGAGTATTGCTAAATTCATGGAGAATAGGTGGCTACTAGCCATGAGATGTAAATAGGGCCACCATATTCAGATGAAGTATGTACCTCTGCATACCTGATTCCTTCCCAGAATCAACTTCTTCAAATGATGGGCATGAATCATAAGCTGCCTTGAAAACATTACGGCTGAAAGGGGGAGGGGACTCCACCCATAGAAGGTTTTCTGCTTATGGGCAGAGTTGTCAAAATATTAAATCCATTGTAAATATGAGTGGCGGCAACCCCAAGAGAAAGGAATGAATGGAACATACATATTTTTTATGCTAGGGAAAAAAATAGGGAAGAAAATAGACCTGCAGTCTGGAATGATTACTTCTGATTGTTTGATTTAGTGCTGTGCTTTGCTTTCAGGTACTGGGCTTCTGAATTTCCAAAACGTTCAGAAAGCAATACCTGTACTTTTTTAAAATTATCATGCAAGACACCAGGAAAGTGTTGGGAGAACACAGATTGTACCCGCATTCTCCGGATCCTTTGTAAGAAGGTTCCTAATAAAAAGTGGGCCAAGTAGGACCCTTAACACCGATGGAACTGGATTCCTTGATCTCTATGGAAAAAACAGAGCAATGGACCAAACCCCCTTTTTGAATGCAGAAGCAACATTCAGACATTTAGGTTATAGAATTGGGGCATGGAGAGGCTCAGTTCTCTGATATCAGCACACAAAAGCACCTTTTCCATCCTCCTTCCTTGGAACTAGAAAAAGAGACCTTATCTTGCAACCTCCAGGACTTAGATGGCCACAGAAATAAGATAAGGAAGAGTACATCACTGCCCACTTCTGTTGCAATAAATTATTGAGTATCTCCACCAACATTTGTTCCCCTGCTTTGTATTTCTGATTTCTAGCTTGTCTTTCTGATCTTGACAATCTATATCAGTGTTCTCCAAACTTGGGTTCCCAGATGTTTTTGGCCTACAACTCCCAGCAACCTTGGGAGTTGTAGTCCAAAAACATCTGAGGACCCAAGGTTGGAGAACACTGATCTATATGTTACAAGGCCTGGAAAGGACTATTGTGATGTGATGGATCAAGTCCTCCAGGCACCTCTCTCCGTTGAGAAAATAAAGACTGAATATATATATATATATATATATATATATATATATATATATATACACACACACACACACACACACACACACACACACACACAACAAGTAGCAGCGGAGGAGCAGGTAAAGTGAGTCTCAAGTAGTGATGGGTGAAGTCCACCCATCTCACTCATTTCTGGGAGGGACACATCTGCATTCTGGCATTGCCACTTGAGAATTCTGGTTCAGGGGAAGCAGGGTAGTATTGCTTGGCCAAGCACAGGATGCTGCCTCACCTTCACCATAACATGTGCAGCCAACTCTTATCACAACTGGTTGCTGACACATGCTCCATGTTTGTGAACATGGGACAACATTTGGGAAAAGGTGACATGGACAGGGCAGATGCGTATTGGCAGCAGAGACACCCAACAGTATGGTTAGGGCTAGCACCCAGAGGAAGCACTTATTGCTTCCCTTTCCACACAGGGCAGGTTCACACGTCATGCAAACCCACCCTGCAATTAGAAGTGCAATTAGAGCCTTGCAGCGGCTGCCTAACTAATTCTTCGAGCTAGTCGATTTTCCTTCTCCCCCTTCCACAGACCTGACACGCAAACACAATTGAGCTGCGAATCAGCAAGATCTTTTGCTCGAGGCTCGAGAGATAGCTCCCTTCTAACTCTGAATATTATAAACCCTAGCTAGCTCCCCATGTCCTTCAGCAAGAAGTTCTCGCACAAAGAAATGTAGTAACAGTGATTGAAATGCAAAACCTAAGTATCAGCAGGTGGTCAAACACAGGTAAAACCTGCTTAAGATTCAAATGCTAATTTGAGAACAACAGCTCTTGCTCCGGTTTGTAATGCAGATGTGCTTAGAGCACCTTTTTAGGCTCGCAAAAATCATTAAGTATGCTGAGTGAACAGAACAGAGCAATCTCAATGTAAAAAAAGCCTTCGAGTTAAATTAGCACATCCCTACCTGCAATAAGTCATGGTGGTGGCTTGGTTTGTGTATGAACAAGCCACGGTGTTTCCAGCAGACAATCAGGCTCACCCTGGGTTGTTTCCCCCCCTTCTTCCCCCTCGGTCCTCCAGCTGGAATCCCAGGGGACTTTGCAGCTAAAGCCGCCTTGTCTCCTCCCCCTACCATGATCACACTCACCACAAGCCCTTTTTTTGGCTCACCATGGCTTTTTCCCTTTTACCCTTCTTTTTGCTGGAGATTGTGAACAACGATCTCAGAATTGACAGCCAGTGACAACCTTCCAAAGTGCCCAAGCGGCACTTTGGAGGGGCTATCACTGGTTGGCCACCTTTTAAAAATTAAAAAAATGTGCCCCAAATGTGCGCACATTTTTGTGTATTTTTTTTTAAAAATTAGTTTTTTAACCAGACTTGCACAACTGCAGATATGCGCAGTTCTGTGGGTCCAAAAATAGGAAGCCGCACCACCTGGGGAATGTCTTGGGGGGGTACCTGCCTCTCCCCCTTCACAATGAGACCCTCAGGGCTTTGAGTGTCCCCACCCCGTAGGTCCCAGTGCCCACAACATTTTCAAACATTCCCAAGACTCTAGGTGCTTGGGAAGGTAAGTGTGCCCATCCCATTTTCATTGACATTTGCTTTTGACAACTGTCAAAAGTAGGGCTTTTTAAAAAAAAACAAAAAAAAACACAGGGATTTAGGTAGGGCAAAACAGGGTAGTTCAGACAGGGAAATAGACAGATTTCATATACAACTGGCCTGTCTAGTCCTTCCTAGATCCCTGCTTTCAAAAAAAAAAAAAAGCCTTACTTCTGATAGCTGTCAGAAGCAAGTGTCAGTGAAAAGGGGGGTGTGCTTTCCCACCTTCCTGAGCAGCTAGAGCCTTGGGAATGGGTGGAAGAGTTTGGGCACTTGGACCTGGGGACACACACAGACACAGACACACACACACACACACACACACACACACACACACACACAACTGTGATTGTCTTGCTGCAAAGGGGGAATAAAAGGCGCCTGCCCCCTTTTGTGAGAAAAGGTCACTTGCAGCTTTGCTTTAACTGTACAGCTCGCCCTTTGACACCTGTCATGTCAAGGCAAAGTTTTTTGTTTTTTTAAAAAAACTATTTGGAGCCCCCCTGGGTCAATGTCCAGTACACTGACAGTGTACTGGAAGAAGCAAAGACTACTAGCGTTGAAAAAATGATCCTTCAACGCCAACTTCAGTGGACCGGTCATGTTGTTCGAATGCCTGACTGCCGTCTCCCAAAGCAGTTACTTTACTCCCAACTCAAGGATGGAAAGCGGAATATCGGTGGTCAATATAAGAGGTTTAAAGATGTTCATAAGGCTAATCTAAAAAAATGCAATATAAACATCGAAAACTGGGAAGCTCTGGCCCATGAACGATCTAAATGGAGGTTGGCCTTTCACAAAGGTTCCATGGACTTTGAAGAAGCCCGAGTGCAAGGTGAAAGGGAGAAACGTGCTAAGCGAAAAGCACGTCAAATGAATCCTTTACAGGACCATCTTCTATCTGGTAACCTGTGTCCTCACTGTGGGAAGCTGTGTGGATCTAGAATTGGCCTCCACAGTCACTTACGGACCCATCGCTAGAGTCTACACAATCTTCTTTAGAATTTCCTCCTTTTATCCCGGAAGACAATCTTACTCGGTCACGAGTGATCGCCTGATGATGATGATGGGTCAATGTCCAGGGTTGGTACGTGCTGCAATTTGACAGCAGGTGCTTCCCCGAGGGCATTGCCCAGGCGAGACTTCCCATTTTCGGACCCATGGAACAGCACATTTCCACTAGGGTGTCCATGGTCCAGGGATCTGAAAAAGGGGGTTTGGTTACCAGCTGGAGTGAATAAATGAGGTAGCCTTTTTCTGATAGCCTATTAAAAGTATTAGTCATGATGGCCATCTGCAATGAGAAGCTTTCACTGAAAAGCACCCTCATGTAAAAGCATAAAACAAATAGCCAAAACTGCATGATACCTGTTTGGGGCTATATATGTTTCAACAAAAACACACAGGGTACAAGGGACCCACAGAATTGCACTTATTCAATATATAAAATAAGTGCATTTATAATGGTTTATAAACATGGGTATAAACAAGTAAGGCACAATTGATTATGCACACGAAAATACAGAGGAAATTGCCAATGTGTTTATGGCAACTTTGGAGGATAAATATATATGTGCAGAGGACAATTGGCTATGAGGCTGTTTTGCAGACCTGCAGACAGGAACACTGTGCGTTACTATTCCAACCACCATCAACCACATATGTTGCAGAATTTACCTAATGGCCAATTTTTCCATATTAAGTGGGACTGTAAATCTTATCCAAAATCTTTGACTGTTAAATTACAAATAGAGGGTATCCAGTTCAGATAATCCATGAGGTGAGAAAGTGAGTACTCAGAATTCCACATCAACGATTGTTCACTTGACAATCAAGTCGTTCTATAACGCGGATATTTTTTTCTATGCAGAATTCCCCATTATCACTTTTGATCAGTAAGAATATTAGAAAACATTGGCATCTAGTGAATAATTTACCTGGTTGTTCCAATGTACTATTAGTAAGTTATCGCAGGACTAACTCCTTTAAGGAACTTCTGGTACATTCTGATTTTTCCCACATAAGTTCTTCTCACAATGAAGATATCAGAGGCCACTATAAGTGTGGGCATTGTGTTAATTGTCCTCACTCTCTTCAAAATGAGGAGTTCATACAACCTGTTGATGGCAGGCTTCTTAAAGTATGTTGTATGTCCAATTGTAATACTACTCAGGTTATTTACATTGTAATATGTACTTGTAAGGACATGCATGTGGGGAAGACTGTGAGATCTTGAAAAATTAGGATGTCTGAGCACCACAGTAAAATTAAGAACAAGGTTATAGATGCTCCCTTGGTGTCTCATGCTGGTAGAAAGTCTCACAAATGGGACAATGATTCTTTCTTTGTGACTGAGGTCACACTTGTACAATGGAGTTGATATGGCAGACTTTTGCTACAAAGGGAAGCATTTGTAACAAAATGCTTCCCTTCATCCATTAGCGCCTGCAAGTTTGAATGAAAGGACTGATTTGACAGCATACTCATAAGCTTTTTCTTCATACGTCCTGTGCTTTTAAGTTGTGAACTGCATTTTTGTATGTATACTGTTGATTCCACTTCATGATTTAGGACTGCTGAGCTGAGGTGACATTGGGCTTCTCTACATAAGGCTTTTAACCTGCCACTTTACTGATGCTTCTGCTTCTGGTCTGGATTCTTTGTGGGATTAAGATCAGCTCCCTTACACATGTGTTTTCCCCCCGGGGCGTTTCTTTCTCTGCCTTCATATATGCCCCTTTACACAACCACAAGGTGGAATAGCACAAATACATGACCAGATAAGTACTTTTCACTCACATTTTAGAATATATTTGACCATTTTGCCTTATTCACTTCACCACTGAAAATATATAATATTTAGGAAGTGAAAAATAAATTCTTGTGGTATCATTTTTCATAGTACGTTTTATGCATAATTAAAAAGAGTGGTCTATATAGCTCCTGAGGAAGACTGTTCCTAGTCAAAATAGGAACACACTGTTAGGTTTTGCATGGGCAGAACGAGATTGTCACCTGACATCGAGATTGTCACCTGACATGGAGGATGTCTCCTGAGGTGAAGTACACAAGACCAGACATAGTCTCAAGGTGATATAAGTCAGTAATCATGTGACAAGTTGCAGTCAACATGTTGTGAAGAATAGGTTATATAACTGGTGAGTAATATCCTATTTATAGGTACAGGGTCTGACTATAAAGTAAGACACTTGTTGACACAGTGACCACTTGTTCTGGACTTCTACTTCAAGTCAGTCACTTCACTTCATCTCAGCCTTGCCACTGGGGTCTTGGATTTGAATCTGCAATCATGTAGTGAGGACATCTCTTCTGCGTAAGAGAGAAGCTTGCATTGCTTGCCTTAATCCCATGTAATTGGGTCTTACAAATAACTCTTTAATCTTTATTAACTGCTGTTATCTCCTCCTTCCGTCTGCGTGACTGGGACTGAGGGTCACTAGCTAGGTAAGCTTTTGAACCCAGGTCAGTCCAGCTCTCACATCTGGTTATGGGCCCAGATCACCCAGAGATAACCCAGATGGCACAGATAACCCTGATTATTGGTCCAGATAATCCAGGGACGCAAGAGTTTCAGCAGTTATGGAGTTTAAAAGAATTGTTTACATTTGTAAGAGGTTGGAATGTCAACAAAACCGGGAAAAGGCAGTGTGGCTTGTAATCTTTCGGCTGGCAGGGCTTTGTGCCAGGGATGAAAGAATGCAGCACAACTAAAGAATGCAGGGGCAGAGAGACAAAGGATTTTTGTTTTGGAAGAAGCTGGAATGGAGGTGCCAGGCTTGGCAGATCCAAGGCTACTGGACAGTGAACAACGCTGGACACAAGGATTTCGTTTTCCACAGCTTGCTGGAGTGATTGTCAAGGAGCTGTATCGGGCAGGGAAATATCTCCAGGAGGCTCTGTGTCTTCTCATTTGAGACCAGACTACAGCAAGGAGGATCATATTTCTTTTTACAGTTTGCTTCTTCGCTCAGCAGCAGATCAGCTATCTCTTGCATTGTGTCAAGAAGTAGCTTGGATTACAAATGACGTGGATTACGTCAGGCATGGGCAAAGCGTCTGGAGCGTGTGTCGCAGCAAAGTCACGTGTGACTGGAACGTATCTTGGGAAACCACCCATCCCTTTGCTGCAGAACATTCCAGAACTTCTGCCATTATGCTGCTCCCAGTTGGCTGCTTGCATGCCTAAACAGCATTCCATGCATAGCATAAGCCCAGGGAAGTATTTATTTTAGATGTATTTTATGTGATTATCTGTCTGTCTGTCTGTCTGTCTGTCTGATAGCATGAATATGAGCATCAACATGATATTCACTCTTGTTGAATGAGCTTCCTGGGCATCAAGCAGCCTTTCTAGAAGAACAAGCATAAAGAAAATTATGCTTTAACCATCAGAACCCAACATCACTTGGTACTGCTCTCGCTGAACCCAGGAGAAGGAGAGGAACGAAACTAAAGGTTGACTGAAATCCCCCTCTCAGTTTTTGGGGAACTCCCCCCATAGAAGTAGAGATGGATTTTCTCCTGGTTTGGGGGATCAGATGAAATTCACACACACACACACACACACACACACACACACACAATTGTTCAGGGATGCACCTGTCTTCAGTTGTCCAGGAAAGCCTGTGCATATGTTCTCTGGATGTGAGAAGTGACTTTACATGCACACCAATATACATGCAAAGAGCCCCCTGCTACAATCTGGCCCAAAAGAGTGTCAGAATATTTTCATATATTCAGGTTTGCCTTCGAGGCAGAAAGCTAGCCTTGGACACAGGTGCAGCAAAGTGTCCAAGGACGTAGCTGATCTTTCACTCCTCTGTGTGCCAGTTAACATTTTTTCTATTGTGTTCCAAGGACATATAGATTAGTGGAGACTGGTGCTGTGGTTCAATTACTTGCAGGTGTGCATTACTGTTGGGGATTGCTAAAAGGGCTGGGAGAGGATATTAAAAGTTATTCTCTCTCCCCTCTCGTGTTTTGTGAGTTCAGCAGAGCTTACCCCCAACTACAGCGGAAAAACGTGGATGTGTGGAGCTGCTGGTTAGAGCAGTAACAGCAATTGGCAATTACACAGTCTGGCCCTTTGTGTGGGCAGACTGGGGCTTTTACCTGGTTTCTCAGAAGATAAATAAATACAAATCTAGAAAAATCATCAATGATAGTCATATAGTACCTAATTTCCCCCATAGCTTTCCTCAAATGGCCCAGCAACATCAGAGTGTACCAGCTCAAATATTCTTGTGCTCACTCTATCACTGTGTTTCTGAATGTTAGTCCTGTGTGACTTAGCCTGACTGCATACTTCACATTCCACATAATTAGAACAAGGTTTCATTTTCATGCCCTCACACAGACCCAGCATCTTCTCGATGCTCCTGTAATTTGCATGCGCAAAGCGTTTGTGGAATAAATGTATACAATTTTCATGAGGCTTACAATTTGCATACTTCACAATCTCATCATGTGTTACAAATGGATTTATAACATACAGAGAATTCTGCAAATCACCTTTTGCACAGACTGTCCCTTCATGTGAAATCACACATTTGCTGTCTGAAAAATACATTTCATAGCCATTTTGAGCTAATTGGGAAATACTTATCAGATTTGTGTCCAGTTCCGGAACAAACAATGCTCTTTGTTGACCCAAAGTAGTAAATTCAATTGTTCCTGCTGCTGAAACATTTATACGTTTCCCGTCAGCTAATTCCACGTGATGACCTGGACATCCATCTTCTTCCAGAGATTGAAATACATTCCTGGAGTTGGTCATGTGACAAGAAGCTCCAGAGTCCAAAACCCAAACATCATTAGAAACCCCCACCCGTGCAATCAAACTTTTGCCCGTTTGAACTACCTCCTCAGGTGTGCTTGTTGTTTCCTGTTTGTTTGTTTTTCTTTCTCTGTTTGATCTTACAATCTTTTTTCAGATGAGTTGTAGATCCACAAGTGAAACATTTTTTCACTTTTAAAGCAGCGGCTTGGGTAACTCCCTGCTTGTTATTTGCAGCTTGGCTGTTTGCCACATCAGCCTGGCTCTCTGCAAATTTACGGCCAGAGTTGTTTTGCTTTGCTTGCTGCTTTTCCTTTCTGCTATCTCCACAAGCCATTTCTCCAGCTTGAAGCAGAAAAAGCTGCACTTTGTAAATTCCACAAAGATTAAGCTTGGTCACCCACTGCTTCTGGATCCTGTGTTACTACAGACCAGTGTCCCGCATGGGTTAAATAATGCTGCATCTGGAAACTCCACAGCACATAGTTCGATCCAGACAATTTTTCCACAATTTGTGGATTCAGGGATTGTGCAGCTGCCATTTCTGTGACCGGGGGATTCTCTTCCTCCTCCCCACCAGAAATCTCAGCTTCGCTTCTCCCTCCAAGCTATCGGCCTCGGAACTTGCCTGCAAGCTGTCTGTGTCAGCCAACAGATTCTCTCCCCCTTCTTCCCCCTTACCGGTTGAAGGACCAGGAGATATTTCTTCTTTGATGTCTTCCTCCTCTGCCATTGATCACTGCATTCACTGGAGTCGAAGCTATTGCCAAACAGGTCCCGGCGCTGGTTCTGGTGCTGGTACCGACCTGGTTCTGGTCCGGTCCAGTTCTGGTTCTGGTTCCGAACTGGTTCTGGTCCAATCTGGGCCCATAACCCTGTTGGTGTTACCTTTGAGCAGAGTGTGTGCGAGTTGGGAGATTTATAACCCTGTCTCTGTATGCTAGCAGAGGCCTGAAATTCCACACACAGATCTTCCAGATCTCACCTCCCCCCTTTTCAGCGTGCAGCGTGTTGTGCCAGTTTCTCCAGCCCAGTCAGCCTTGTTGTCAGACTGCTTCCAGCTTCCCCGTTGCAGATTAATCCATGGAGTCAGGAAACTCTGTAACACCACAGGTCTAATTCTACCTGTTTATTCACTTAGCAAGTAAAGTTCTACCGAGTATACATTTCCTAGTTACAGTCCATGTGCAGAGTATAAATGCATAGCAAACATTACATCCAGTGGAGTAAGTTGAGCTTCACTCCACCTCAGCAAAGACGTTACATTGTTGCAGTAACAAAGTCCAGCAAGAAGAAGCAAAGGAGAAGAGAGAAAGCAGTCCTGCTTCTCTCTAAGATGGCTTCAGACAGAAAACAAGTTAGCACGTCATCAGAACATACAAACCATGGGACTAGCTCATATTGCTCTCACGGTCTAGCTTCCCATGCGAACAACACGGGAATCCAGAAAGACATAACAAACCTGTTTACAGCCATTCTGTCCCTTCCATGTGTAAACAGTGTGCTGCAGCTGGTGAAGTGATACATATCACAACAGCTACATATATGACTCTGGAGTTGAGCTGCAGAGTCTTGTGCAAACCTAGTTCCTGCTGAGGGAATCTCTGGGTTTGCTGCTGCTGCTGGAGCCATTTCCCTCCCATCTGTCTCTGCAGCGAGACAGAGATAGGCAGAAGTAGGCAGATAAATCTGCCAGTCGTTTTATTGCTCTGCTGCCTGCTGTGGCTTTCCAGTGCGGGAGTGAGGGCATTGTTCGTTTTGGAGACCCCTTAATGGTTTGGTCGCTGGGAAGGAGCCCTTAGCTTTCCCCATATACACTCCTTGTTGGGAGTGAAGCTCTTTCTGCAGTATTGCTGATAACCTCTCCTCCCCCTTCTCGTGTGTGTGTGTGTGTGTGTGTGTGTGTGGGCATAAATTATAATACAGGGGGGGATTTACAAGGAGCTTTGCCTCCACATTAGCTACCAGAAAACCTTTCTAAACTGCTTTCCTTGTTCCTGTTGCATTTTTGTGGGAAGTGCTGGGATGACAGGAAGAGGAAAAACCACAGGTCAGATGGTTGTTTTTATTTTTATTTTATTTATTATATTTATACCCCGCCTTTTTTCCTGCAAGGAACCCAAGGCGGCTTACATAATTCTCCTCCTCTCCATTTTATCCTCACAACAACCCCATGAGGTAGGTTAGGCTGAGAGTCAGTTACTGGCCCAAAGTCACCCAGTGAGCTTTCATGGCCGAGCGGGGACTAGAACCCGGATCTCCAGAGTCCCAGTCCAACACTCTCAAGAATAAGAGCAGAACAAGGCAATCCTGGTGTAGTGTCATAGTTCTTGTACATACCTAAGAAAGTTGCCAGAGAGCCAAATGTTCTGTTCAGGAACTTTTCAATTAATTTTTGTGTTTCCTATGATTGGGTCAGGTGGAGGAGTAAGCTAAGTTACTCCATGCCTTCTTTTATCTCCCCTCTGTGTGCACAGTGGTCTTTAACACTATGTTCTGATATTCTTGAGTGTGTGTACACCCACCTGCATGCACACACTTGTAGGGAGATCCCCTCTTTTGCAAGCTTTGATGCCCTGTCCTGGACTTAGGAGCTCCACAGACTGTAGTATATCGGAAATTTTATCTATGGGCTTTATGAACTGTGAAGGATCACTAGCAGGATCTTTGCGTGAGTTCGGCGCTTAACGGGTTAACCGGCACTGAGTTACAGCCCGTACGAGCGCTGGCTACCACCTGAGAGGCTTTCGTGCACAAGAGGAAACCGAAGCCCTTTAAATGACCAAATAAGGCTTTTATTTGTTTACACAAAACACAGAGCGGAACTAACAGCTCTCCAGGAATACTACAATGTCAACACAACCTTAGTTGACCCCTGCGTTACTCAATGAACAGGCTCCTAGGCTAGCGGATTGAATCTGGTCAATTACCTCAGATCAGAGACTTTACGCTTAGTCAGTTTCAGCCTGGCTCCGGGTCGGCCGATCCGGGGATGAGAATGGCTTACTCCGGCTGCCGTTTGAAGGACGAATCTGGCCCCGACGTACCCTGGTTCCCAACAACCCTCTTCCGGAAGGGAGAGGGGTTTTCTACCCCTGAGTTCCCGCTCTCCCCACCCTCCAGGTCAGGTGGGGCTTATGCCTGCCCCTTCGTGTCAGGTGGGCTTATTCCTGCCCGGGGAGAAGGTGACGTACTGGTACTTCACAGCTCTTTGAGACTGCCCTGATAGTTTGATGGTCCTTGATGGTCCTTCCTGGGTTTTTGTGGATCTCCACCGAGACTCTTCCTTGCTGGGGATGACGACCTGTCTGGCTGCTTCTCCTGTGACTTCATCCCCCCTCCCTCGCCCCCTCCCTTAGGGGAAGACTGTGTGTGTGTGTGCAGACTTGTGTTGGGCTTTCTCCACATGAACATTATTTATACATGAATTATAAACCACTCATCATTTTTAGCATAAATAAGAACTATAAACTTTCTACAGCCTGAAAAATTGGACAAATGTAAAGAAATGGTCTACATGGGGGTTTTTATCAATCAAATCATTTTTATCATCAGGATTATCCTCTCATTTATCATTATTAATATTATATTTATGTTTATTATATTCATTATTTATTTTATCATATTTATTCAGGTTTAATTGCAGTGTTGGCACTTTGAAATAAATAAGTTGGTTTTGTGTAGCAGTTCGGGCACTCAGGCTCAAAAAGGTTCGCCATCACTGTCATATAGGGCCTTGTTTCCAGTCCCTTTATCATCCTTGTTGCCCTCCTCTGAACCCAAACCAGTTTGTCTACGTCCTTCTTAAAGTGTGGTGCCCAGAACTGGACCCAGTACTCAAGATGAGGCCTAACCAGAGCTGAGTAAAGGGGAATTATCACTTCCCGCGATTTGGAAGCTATACTTCTATTAATGCAGCCCGAAATAGCATTTATTTATTTATTTATTTATTATATTTATACCCCACCCTTTTTCCTGCAAGGAACTTGCCGTCTTTGCAGCCACATCGCATTGTTGGCTCATATTCAGTTTGTGATCTACCACAATTCCAAGATCCTTCTCTCTTGTAGTTTTGCTGAGCCAAGTGTCCCCCATTCTATAACTCTGCATTTGGTTTCCTCTCCCTAGGTGCAGCACTTGGCATTTATCCCTATTAAATTTCATTCTGTTGTTTTCAGCCCTGCGCTCCAGCCTATCGAGGTCACTTTGAATTTTGTTTCTGCCTTCCAGAGTATTAGCTGTTCCGCCCAACTTTGTGTCATCTGCAAATTTGATAAGCATTCCCTGTACCTCCTGATCCAAGTCATTAATAAAAATGTTGAAGAGCACCGGGCCCAGGACCGAGCCCTGTGGTACCCCGCTCGTTACCTCTCCCCAGTTTGAGAAGGAACCATTGATGAGCACTCTTTGAGTCCTTATGTACACAGAGACATTATGTACACAGAGACATGTACACAGAGACATTTTTCTTCCCCAATAGTAGAACTCAAGCTCATCCAATGAAATTGATTGGTGGCTGATTCAGAACACGTAATACATTAATTCGTGGAATTCACTGCCACAAAACGTAACAGTGGCCACCAGTTCAGATGGTTTCAAATGTATGTATTTATTGCTAATCTTAAGCATGATTTTAGGACTACCTTTTAAGACAAAGTCTTCCCAAGATGAACCATAGAATCCCCAGTTCAGTAATACAGCACAGTTTAAAACCAGAAATTACAAATATCAGACTTTCCAAACAACCAAGAATAATATTTGGCGTTAATAACCAGCAATCCAAAAGCACATAAAAAAGACAGCCTAGCAACATAGTCAGGGAAAATGGTTTGAAATAGATATGCCTTCAAAGCCCCTTTGAAGGCCAAAACGTAGGGGATCAACCATTTTCCCCTTGGGAGTGAGTTCCACAAATTAAGGGCCACCACCCAAAAGACCTTGTCCCCAGTCTAGTGCATGCCACTCTATCTGATCTTAATAGTGGGCCAGCAAGCAGGGCCTCTGATGCCCACCTTAAGGTGTGCGCGGGCTCATATTTGTGTAGGCACGGAGCACCTTTGATCAGCTTAGGTCGATATACCAACTACGTCCTTATCTGGACAGAGATAGCCTAGCTACAGTTATCCATGCTCTGGTAACCTCTCGTCTGGATTACTGCAATGCGTTATATGTGGGGCTGCCTTTGAAAATGGTCCAGAAAGTTCAGCTGGTCCAAAATAGGGCAGCCAGATTATTAACGGGGACTGGCTAACATGAACATATTATGCCAGTGCTTTCCCATCTGCACTGGCTGCCAGTCTGTTTCCGGACCCAATTCAAAATGCCGGTACTAACATTCAAAGCCCTAAATGGCTTGGGGCCAGGGTATCTGAAGGACCATCTCCTCCCATATCTACCTGCCCGGGCACTAAGATCTTCATCAACGGTCCTTCTCTGAGAGCCCCTGCCAAAGGAAGTGAGGCAGGTGGCTACCAGGAGGAGGGCCTTTTCTGCTGTGGCACCCTGGTTGTGGAATGAGCTCCCCAAAGAGGCTCGCCTGGTGCCTACATTGTACTCTTTCCGGCGTCAGGTGAAGACCTTTCTATTCTCCCAGGCATTTTAATCATTTTAATCATCTTAATAATTTAATCTTGTAGTTGTTTTTAACTCTGTTATTGTAACTGCTGCTGCTAGCTCTGCTGTTTGTTTTTAATCTGTGCTTTTAAATTTTATATTTATATTATATTGTATTTTATGGTTTTTACAGGTGTAAACTGCCCAGAGAGCTTCGGCTATTGGGCGGTATAAAAATGTATTAAATAAATAAATAAAAATAAATAAATAGGTAGCCTCATGTCAAAAACAGCACTTTGATGTCCATCTAGTCCAGCATTCTGTTCACGCTGTGTCCAACCAGCTGCCCACGGGATCCCACAAGCAGAACATGAGTGCAACGGCACCCTCCCGCCCATGTTCCTCAGCAACTGGTGTACATGGGCACACCGCCTCTGATACTGGAGGAAGCACAGTAGGGCCAGTAGCCACTGATGGCCTTCTCCTCTGTGAATTTGTCCAATCCCCAGTTTGGAAGGCCTCCAAATTGGTGGCCTTCACCACATCCTGTGGAAGTGAATTCCATAGTTGAACTATGCGCTGTGTGAAGAAGTATTTCCTTTTATCTGTCCTGAATCTCCCACCAATCAACTTCAAGACCCCTTTTGGTCCTAGTTTTATGAAAGAGGGAAGAAAATGTCTCCCTGTCCACTTTCTCCACATCATGCATAATTTTATACACCTCTATCATGTCTCCCCTTACTCGTCTTTTTATTATTATTATTATTATTATTATTATTATTATTATTATTGATTGTTGCTTTATATTGATGTATACGCTCTTATTAGACTAATGTTTTACAGAGAAACATGATACAGTAGGAGTTAATGCGCAGTGCAGGAGATCTGTTGCCATGGGTCCAAAAAAGGATCCAGCAGGAGAAAAAAAACCTGATGGTCTGTATGCTGCGCCTGCACAACCATATAATGCGTGGTTCATTGCACAGTGAAGGGAAATGGATAGAGAGCTAGGGAAAGAATGGAACCAGCCACGAAGGTGGAGAAAAGCCTGCAAAGGACTTTGGGCCCAGGGAATCATTAAGCCCAAGAGGGGAGCAGCAAACATATTGGGATTTAGTTTGCCCTCTGCTGCTTGCTGGCTGTGACATACATGGATTATGTGAAATCGAGGGCTGAGTTGAAATTTCTCAGAAAAGATTTTTCTGATACATTTTCAAGGTTTTCCTTTTCTTTTTCAAGCTCCTCTTCTGTTGGAGGACTTCAGTACTCCCCTGGAGAATATTTGGCAAAACGGCCTCCCCGGTTTCACCGTCCACATGGAGCTGGGAGAGAATTTCAGGCCCACTTGTGGATTCAGTTTTAATATTTTGTCATAGTAGGTATTTGAATACTGTGGAAGAAATCCACGGGCTTGGTCCATACTGCTTCCAATCCTCCTATCTTAGCCCATTGCTTCCTTCACCCACCAATCTGAATTAACAATAGTTTCATTCAACAGTGAGCCAAACTTTCTCAGAATACAGTTTCCTGGGATTTCCTCCCCCCCTAAGAATTTTCTTTTTTAACCGCACACAAAGTTTAATCTCTCCCTGCTCGCCCCGTTTGCCACAGGATCCCCAAAAGGGATTGGCAAAGGTTCTTTGAGGGATTTTCTCACCATAATAAATACTCCTCCCGGAAGTTAAAGCCAAACATCTTTATTGCAAATCTGAGCCTGAAGTACAGCAATGCTATCAGCCTTCCTCCAAGTTCCCTGGTGGAAATCCCACCCCTTAGCTGCACAGTCACTGTTCAACCAACCCGAATGCTAGGTCCAGCAGCTCTCCGCCTGGGTATCAGCTTTCCACCCACATCCTCTACTGTGCATTACTCCTCTATGCAACAAACGACTTATGGGGGTGCAGTATACAGACCCTTCTCTGTGGATGGTTCCTCTTTGGTTTCTGGTTTTGGTTTGGGGGCCATGTTGGATCTGGAGCTGTTTCCCCTTGTCACATAATTTTACCCTGTAAGATAACAAGCTGTATTTACAACAAACTTTACAATCAATATAAAGCAACCATTAGTAATATTTAACCTACACTAAATAAGGTATGTGCATGATGAAATACTTCCCAAATATTACAAAAATACCCAGAGGCGGGGGACAGGGGATTCCTAACAACGGAAGATGTGGTCACCAGGAATAGGGAAGGACGGGTTTGAGACGGGTGTGTGGACTGCAGGGTGACTTGTCTGCCGGCGGCACGGACTCCCTGACGTGTGCGTGGACTTGCCTTTCTCTCTGCAACGAGGAGGGTGAGCATTCTCCGTTTGCGCTGCTTGTGCAGGGGATGTGGCAGGAGGCCGCCTCCAATGCAAAGGCTGCAGACATCACCAGGCATCTATATAAGCTGCTGGCAGGCCAAGAACAAACCGGAAGAAGGCGTGGGAGGGGCAGGCTCCCCAGAGGTCGGTGCGCTTTGGACACATCGCCTCCCCCACCAGCATGACTTGGAGGGATCTGGCGGTGGAGCGAAGGGGCCTCTGGTGAGCCACCCTCGAATCTGGGCTGCAGGTGCAGGATCCTGGAAACCAGTTACTCCAGGGCCAGCCGGTAGATACTGCTGGGGAGCAGTCAGGGGTAGCGAAAGTGCACGTGCCAGAGACATCTGGAGAGTGGCACAAATAGCCCGGTGGTGGCCACGCAAAATTGAAAGCGTGGAGGGAACACGGGGACGGGACCCACACGCCACTCCCACCGCCCCCTGTTGCCCAGGGAGGTCTGAAAAGAGGCCTTGATTGGCTGCAAACACTTCGCAGCAGCCCCGCACAATCAGGGTTCCGAGTCACACGGAGGATCGTGACCACATTCAGCCAATTGTGGCTGCAGTCCCGCTTCTGACTGTCCTAGTCCACACGGTGTGTGTGTGTGTGTGTGTGTGTGTCAGAGGACATTCCCACGTCCCAACCACACTTTCCATTTTGTTTGTATAGGTGTTTATATGCTAATACCGGCAGACTCTAAGCCAAGCTGGGAGAGTGCTTGGTTCTAAATGAAAATATAGATCCAGTGGGCATAACGGAACCCTGGTGGAATGGTGAGAATCAGCGGGATATAGGTATTGCTGGATACAAACTGCAGTCATGCCTTGCATTGAGAGCATAATTCGTTCTGGGAATGTGCTTGTAATCCAAAACACTCTTATATCAAATTGAAATCCCCCCCAAAAAAAAATTGTACAGAGATTTTTAATTTAAGCCGTACTACAGTACTTGTATTGCAAGGCGTCGCTTGTATATCAAGTAAAAAAATAAATAGATAAATATTTAAAAATTTGCTTGTCTTGCAAAATGCTCTCAAACCAAGTTACTTGCCATCCAAGGTATTACTGTATATAGGAAGCTGCCTTAGACTGCCACAGACCAATGGCCAAGGTGGCCCAGTATTGCCTATGCCGACTGACAATGGCTCTCCAGAATTTCAGATGGGGTCCTTACTCTGTCCTACCTAGAGGAGATGCTGGGGGTCAAACCTGGGAACTTTTGCAAGCAACGTGTGTGCTCCACCCCGAGTCACAGGCCTTTCTGAACTCTGCACAAAGGACTGCAGGTTCTAGTCCCCGCTCAGCCATGAAACTCACTGGGTGACTTTGGGCCAGTCACTGACTCTCAGCCTAACCTACCTCACAGGGTTGTTGTGAGGATAAAATGGAGAGGAGGAGGAGGAGGATTATGTAAGCCGCCTTGGGTTCCTTGCAGGAAAAAAAAGGCGGGGCATAAATATAATAAATAAATAAATGAGGCATTTATTGTGTGCTCGTGATTCCTTACTCACAGTTTTTTTAAGGGTTCTTTTAGGTGATGTCATGATCCTCCAGTTTCACTTCTGGTCTTTCTTCAAAGTGCTTTCCCGGGGTTTTTTAGAATGGGGGAAATGGGGTATTATTTTTGAATGCAATGGCCTTGCTGTTGTAGGCCCCTTCCAACCCTACTTTTCTATGATTCTGTATTTGGACTATTCC
This sequence comes from Shinisaurus crocodilurus, assembly GCA_021292165.1. NCBI lineage: Eukaryota > Metazoa > Chordata > Lepidosauria > Squamata > Shinisauridae > Shinisaurus > Shinisaurus crocodilurus. The sequence goes on from JAHFWL010001056.1 coordinate 26,002, forward strand.
ACTATATCACAGCTCCACCTGGAGGTTATATGTAGTAGAAAAGTGGGAAAGGAAAAGCTCTTTGTGTAGAGCTTGGATCTCAATTCTGCGACGAAGCCAAAAGTAGACATAGTGATTAGCAGCGTTGTGTAGAAAAGCTCTGAATGAATGAATGAATGAATGAAGTCCTACAGAGGAATAAGAAGTGCATCTAACAAATGCAGGGGAGCGGGAAGTGTGTGAGAAGTGCGGAGTGGGAGTCTGTGAAGCTGACTGGAGAGAGTTGAGAGATTATGTCAGGATTGTTAAGAGATTAGCTAGGGCAGTGTTCTCCAACCTCGGATGTTTTTTTGCCTACAACTCCCAGCATGCCCCACCCAGCTATTCTGGCTGGGGCATGCTGGGTGGTGTAGGTCAAAAACATCTGGGGACCTAAGGTTGGAGAACACTGACCTAGTGAGTACAGGGATTGATATATTGGGAACAGTTGTTGAGGGAGGACTGGTACTAGAATAAGATAGTACATTACTTAGGATTGACTGGAACGTACCCAGGAAACTTATTTCCAGAACTTGTTGTATTTTAAAATAAACTTTTCTTTGTTCTTTGAAACCGCTGTGCTTATTGTACTGGCCAGAGAGATATTAGGAAGGGATTAGACACCCCAAAGGCAGCGTGAGAAGGGTAAGGGTTACAGGAAAAGAAACCCCCAACCTCCCGTAAGTGCACCCAGAGATCCCAAATAAGGAGGGCAAGCTTGAGGACCTATTGAGGGGTGGGATGGGGTGGGTGTGACACCCCCGCCCCCGAAGCCTACATGTAGCTGTCAGTAGTGTAAAGTAGTACCTCCAGTCAAAAGTGTTAGCCCCGCCCACGAATGATTTATGGCCCTTAAGCCCCAGCCCCACCGGATGACCCGCCTCAGCCGGAAGGCCAACCTCCGGAAGATCCGGTCAGGTGACCGGTGGTCACCTGATGGGGGCCATGTGACCCCTCTACAACCTCACCTGACCGCCGCGGACCAATAGGAAGTGGTTTTAGAGCCCTGGCATGCACAGGAACAAAGATGGTCCTGGCCATCTCTGGCCCCTCTCCGGATTGGTCCAGCAGGGTCATGTGACCCCTCTATGAACTCACCTGACCACTGTGGACCAATAGGAAGTGGTTTTAGACCCCTGACACCCCCCGGAAAGGAGACGGCCCCGGTCAACTCCGACCCCTCTCCGGATTGGTCCAGCAGGGTAATGTGACCCCTCTAAGAACTCACCAGACCGCCGTGGACCAACAGGAAATGGTTTTAGAGTCCTGATGCATGCAGGAATCCCGCAGAAAAAACGACCTTTCCCACCAGGCGGGGCAGAACAGGGTCAGATCAAGGCGGCCTTCTCCCATGCCCAGACAAGTTCCCCAGCACAGACGACATGTTTTGGCAGTACAACCCCGCAGCTGTGAACCAGAGCAGCCAAACAGAGTCTACCGCTACACCTCCAATGGATGCAGAACCTACCCCCAAAAAGCGGTATATCAGTTCTGAAGATAGTGCTGATGAAGTTTTTTCATCACCTAAAAAACTGCAAACAGAGGAGACTACTAAACACCGAATGTGGCACAGCCTCTTGGAAGTGGTTGCAGCAGAGAACCTCGTTGTACAGGTAAAGAAAAAGAATGGGGGGGACGGGTTTTTGGGTTGGGGCAAATAGAGGAAAATGGTAACAGGCCCCAGAAGTATTTCAATAGAAGGCTTTTTTTCTATTTCTAGGAAGCAGCGTCGAAGAACGACGAAGCAGAAGATGGTGGACTGTCCGCAGCAATGCTGTGGAGTATGACTGAAAACATTCAGCCAGAGGTTTGTGTGATTATTTGTAGCATCTGCTGTATTAAAAGACAGATGGGGTATGCAAAATAAACTCATGGTCTAAACCTTTCTTTAAATTCTTTCTTTTTTTTTTTTTTTGAAATTTTTTATTGAATTTTCCAAAATAACATTTGGCTTCCGCCTCATTGTCTGACAAACAATACCAATCCTTATCCAATATATAAGTTTCTTCTATTTTCACATAATGAATTTCTATCACCTTACCCATCTTCAGAAATCAAAACCAAAAGTTATTAAGTCACTTTCCCTCCTCCCCAAGAAGTCCACCAGAGGTTTCCAGTCTTTCTTGAATGAAGTTAAAAAAATTTCTCTAATTAAACAAGTCAATTTTGCCATCTCTGCTAAGTCCAACATTTTCAACAACCAGTCTTCTATAGTTGGTATAGTTGCTTCTTTCCATTTTTGAGCATAGATTATTCTTGCTGCCGTCATCATATATTGTAGTAATGTTCCATAGTCTTTCTCAAGTTGCAAGTCTATTATACCCAATAAAAACATTTCTGGTTTCAGTTTAATATTCACTTTTAAAATCTTTTGTATCCATGTGTGTATTTGTACCCAATATGTTTTCACTTTTTTACATGTCCACCAAACATGATAAAATGTTCCTTCATGACTTTGACATTTCCAAAATACATTTGACACATTATTATACATCTTAGCCAATTTCACAGGAGTTAGGTACCAACGATACATCATCTTGTAAAAATTCTCTCTAAGATCAGAACACAATGTAAATTTTATAGCTTTAGTCCACATGTGTTCCCATTGTTCCATCATTATATTATATCCAAAGTTCCTTGCCCATTTAACCATACAGTCTTTAACTTGTTCTTCTTCTGTCCCAAACTTCAACAAAAATTTATACATTTTTGCAATTACATGATCATCACCTGTACACAATTGTATTTCAAATTCAGACTTATCCTCTTCTATATCATACATTCTTTTATCCACTTTAAATCTCTCTAACAATTGCATGTATGAAAACCAGTGTAAGTTATGACCTTGTGTTACTAAACAATCCCGTGTTTTAATCCAATGTGTTCCCTGACGCAATTCCAATATTTCTCTGTATTTTAACCAGTTCTCATTGCTTGTCATTTCTTTCCTGTATAATGCCTCTTGGGGTGATATCCATAAGGGTAATTTTGGGCATAACCTGGGCTTGTATTTGTTCCAAACTCTTAATAACGCCCTTCTGATATAGTGGTTCTTAAAATCTACATTAACCTTAGCTTTGTCATACCACAAATATCCATGCCATCCAAACCTTAGATCATGCCCTTCTAATTCTAGAAGTCTGTTATTTCTGTTATTTCTCTTTAAATTCTTTCTTAGGATTCTGCTGAGTTGACAATGGATCAGCCAAGCAGCTCTGTCCTTAAAAGTATCCTTGGTCTGCAAGCCAGGGAAATAGATTACTCTTCACCCCGGAAATCGCGGAGGGCGATGCTTTGTATCGTCAGGGCAACCATTTTTGGCGTCCTGCGATATTGTTTAATGCAATATGCGAAGGAGACCTGTCTGGGTTGCCAAATTCAAGAACCAGGCTTGTCTTCCCACGACTGTTTGACATGGACCAATAGCATCATCTCTAGAAAGCTGAGAATTGTATGTGGGAAGATATGTCTTAAAAGCATAGCCATATTGCATATTGTTACTTTGATCGCTTATAGTTTTAATTGCCTTGCTCTGACCGAGAATTGTGTGGACACAGTATTAATATTGGTGACTAAGATTGACCGATCGTACAAGGTGCTCAAAGAATTAAATAAAAGTCTAAAATCCCCTGACCATGTATTTTTAAATCATGTCATGAAAGTGATTAAAAGCAGACAGGTATGGGGACTCGGACTCGAGGACTCGACTCGTGAGTCGGACTGAGTCCCCCCTCTGACTCGACTCAGACTCGAGTCCCAATATTTTCAATGGGACTCGAGACTCGACTCGGGACTCGAGACCAAGGACTCGTGTTCCAAAATCGTGTTCCTCAAATGCAACATGGATAGGTTTTAGGAAGTACAGCAAGTTTATTTTTTAAAATCATTTTCCTAAAATGCAACCTTTCAGACATTTTGGGTTTGTCTGCCTGGTCTGTTCTTGTCAAAATCAGTTGCAGAGTTTTGAAATAAAAAGGCACACTTGTGCCTAGAATTTATTTAAGCCACACATCTGAAATAGCCTTATTTTGTTGGGGAAAAAATGCATTGATTTTAATAGGGACTCGTGGAGTCAGCTTTGGGAGGGACTCGTGACTCGTGAGTCACCATTTTGGACCAAGGACTCGGACTCGAGACTCGGGTCCAAAGACTCGTGACTCGACTCGTGACTCGAGACCAAGGACTCTTCAACATCCCTGAAAGCAGAAACTATAAAGATTTTCTTACAAGTGTAAAAGCAGAATAAAATGGTGTCTTGGAATACAGGTCTCTGTTGTCTTCTCTCTTTTATCCTCACAAGGTTGGGGGTGAGGTGGGGGGTTGGACACGCGTAACCTTGACAGATCAGCCAAGGCTGCCCAGGAAAATACAGAAAAAAACTTGTTATGAGTTTTCACATGAACATCACAATTATACAGAAAATACTAATTCCGCATTAACCAAACAAGCCAGTTGGTGGGAAGTGAAGGGCTGTTGGTTTTAAATTATTAGGCCAAACATCTCGATGCAGAAAATGTCACATTAGTTTCCCTTAAAGGACAGTGCCAGGATGGTGATGGTCTCATGTACCCCAAGATAGAGAATGGTCAGCTGCATGTTTATGATGGGGTTCAAATGGAGACGGATGTCTGTTTCCAGATAGACAAAGGGAGTAGCCCAATGGTCAGCCACGTGTTTATGGGGGTTCAAAATGGAGATGGGCACATGTGCTCAGATAGAGACCAGAGATAGCCATAATGTTAGCAAAAGCCAATCAGAGTCTCGGAGTGGGGGACCCCCAATTGTAGCCAATCAGAGTGCTAAAATTCATGCAATAGGAGCCTGCGAGGATAAAAAGCCCAGACCAGGCCCTGGGTGTTTCTCTGCTTCCTGTATCTCGCCTGAAGCCACAGAATCTTACTAGGAGTGAGTATCATTTACTCATTTATTATTTGTCTAGTTAGGGGCATTTAAAATATAATGCGGCAGAAATCATGTTTTTTCTAATTTATTCCCTTAGAATTGTAAAAAAGACTATAGAATGTCTACAGGCATGTCCTTTTTATTTTCTTTCTTTCTTTCTTTGTGTGTGTGTGTGGGGCGTTTGTAAAAGTTACAAATGGTAGGCTCTTTTATTTTCTTGCAATTTGTCAGGAGACATGTATCTGGTTTTCTGTGTAGGTTTGAGAAGTCACGTGCTATCATTTCCCCCCTCTTGCCGAAACGCAGACATGCGTTGTAGTTTATAACTGGCTAAGGCGGTGCAGATTCTAACCCCCTTTTTATTGCTGGCAGTTTGTATTTATTTGGTAATAACAGGCTGAGTTGTGAGCTTTTAAACACAGTTTCTAGTTTTAACTTAAAGGCAGGCAAAACGCAGGCCGTGCTCTCTCCCCCAAACCAACAAGACTCAATGTTTTCAGTAACCACACAAATCAAAAACTTGGTCAAAGGTAAAGAGAGTGTGTGTATTTCACACACACACACCCATACCATTGTTTTCAGCAGTCACACAGATTAAAGTTACTGGACTGTGTGTGTGTGTTGGAAAGATAGTTATTTTTCCTACAGAGATCTTTCGTTTAAGAATGGCTTTTTGTTTTTAATGTAAAAATGAAGTCTGTTAGAGATTCTGTTTTTCTTTTCTCTGTGTGCGGGGGGCGGGGGGGCGCAAGGGTGTTTTGTAAGTAGAGAATCATAGAATCATAGAAAAGTAGAGTTGGAAGGGGCCTACAAGGCCATCGAGTCCAAGCCCCTGCTCAATGCAGGAATCCAGGTCAAAGCATCCCTGACAGATGGCCGTCCAGCTGCACCTTGAATGCCTCCAGAGTGGGAGAGCCCACCACCTCCCTAGGTAGTTGGTTCCATTGTCTTATTGCTCTGACAGTCAGTAAATTTTTCCTGATGTTTAGGTGGAATCTGGGTTCCTGTAACTTGAGCCCATTATTCCATGTCCTGCAGACTGGGATGATCAAGAAGAGATCCTGGCCCTCCGGAAGTGACGGGACGGGACAGGACGGGGCGGAACGGGCCGTGCGGGCGGCTCGCCGCGTAGAGGCGAGCCGCCATGAAGAAAAAAGGTAAGGCCTCACCGGGCGTGAGAGGGGCCAATTTCGGCCTCGTTTTGCCCGGCGAGGCTCAATTTTACATCTCTACTCTGGAGCCGGCCATCCAAGTAGGAGCGGAACCACTGCAATGCAGTGCCCCCCACCCCCAACTCAGACAGCCGCTCCAGAAGGATACCATGGTTGATGGTATCGAAAGCCACCAAGAGGTCCAGGAGTATCAACAGGGTCGCACACACTCCCCCTGTCTCGGTCTCTCTTGACATAGGTCATCATACAGGGTGACCAAAACTGTTTCTGTGCCAAAACCAGGCCTGAACCCCGACTGAAATGAATCCAGATAATCAGTCTTATCCAAGAGCACCTGGAACTGGTTGGCCACCACCCACTCAAGGACCTTGCCCAGGAAAGGAACATTCGCCACCGGCCTAAAGTTGTTAAGATCTTCTGGGTCCAGAGAGGGTTTCTTCAGGAGTGGTCTCACCACCACCTGTTTCAGGTGGCATGGGACCTCTCCCTCTCGCAAGGAGGCATTGATCACCTCTCTGGCCCAGCCGGCCTTTCCCTCCCTTCTAGTTTTTATAAGCCAAGAGGGGCAAGGATCCAGAACAGACGTGGTTGCACGAACCCGTCCAAGCACCTTGTCAACATCCTCGAGTTGTACCAACTGAAACTCATCCAAAATAACTAGACTAGGCTGTGCTCTGGGTACCTCTCCTGATTCTACTGCTGTAACATTGGAGTCTAAGTCCCTGCGGATGCAAGAGATTTTTTCCCGGAAGTGCCTAGCAAATATATTGCAGCAGGCATCAGATGGGTCGATGATGTCCCTGGGGCCAGCGTATAACAGGCCCCGGATTACCCTAAAGAGCTCTGCTGGGCGGCAAAGAGATGATTGGAAGATAGAGGCAGTGAGATGTTGTCTCTTTGCCACCCTCACTGCCTCTAGGTATACCTGGCTATAGGCATGTACTAGGGCTCGATTGCATCCACTAGGAGTTTTCTTCCACCTGCACTCAAGCCGTCTCCTGTTTTGCTTCATCACTATCAGCTCTGGGGTATACCACGGAGCTGTACGAGCTCTACTACAGCGAGGGAGCTCAGGTCAGGAGCAATCGTGTCAACCGCCCAGGTCATCTCTCTATTCCAGAGATCAACCAGGGATTCAACAGGACCTCCAGCCATATCAGCCAGAAACCCCTCAAGGGCCCTCTGGAAACCATCCAGATCCATCAGCCTCCGGGGGCGGACCATCTTAATAGGTCCCCCACCCTTGCAGAGGGGGAAAGCTGCAGTTAGCCTAAATCTCAGCAGGTAGTGATCTGACCATGGCAAGGGGACCGACCGATTCAAAGTCCCCCACCTTCAGATCACCATCTCCATGCTCGGCTGAAAAAACCAGGTCTAGAGTGTGCCCTGCTACATGTGTTGGGCCGATGACATGTTGGGACAGTCCCATGGTTGTCATGGAGTCCATGAATTCCTGAGCCACACCAGATAAGGTGCCCTCAGCCCTGAGTGTGGGTTATCATGTTGTCTGAACCTAGTCAGTGTATTAATCCAGAAGGAAAGAGCACTCAATGGCTTGCAGAGGGATCTGATAGGGGTTTGTACTGGAAAGTGACTCCCACTGGCTTCAATAGGGCTAACTAACTCCTTACTACAGCCTTCTCCAACCTGGTGCCCTCCAGATATGTGGGACTACAACTCCCAGCACACACACCCAGCCAGCTGGCTGGGGATGCTGGGAGTTGTAATCCGACGCATCCAGAGGTTGAGAACGGCTGCGCTAGCGACAAGCGTGTCTTAGCTTTGCCTGCAGTCCGATGTGCCCTGAGCTCGCCTGCTCGTCTGGCCGCCTGCCACACACTGTGCCTCCTCTGTAGTGCGAGCTGCATGGCTTCGCTCTCCCCGTCCAGTCTTCTTAGTGCTTTAAGAAAAGGTTGATCCTCCTAAGCCCGCCCCTAACCTCCACGGCCCGCCTCCTTCAGGTCCCGTCCTAATTGGCTGACCAGGGCATGAATATGTATGCCCTGACCTGTGTGAATGAGCCGCTCCCCCCTCCCTCGCTGCCATGCAGAGAGGATCAGTGTGCATGTGGGTCTCCTCTCAGCTGCCTCCGCCATCGCCATCACCGGTAGACTCCCGTCTCGTGTCCCGGCGGCATGGTCCTGCTGCAGAGCGTACGGGGGGGGTGTGTGTGTCCCTTCGGTGCCTGCCCGGGTCTTCATGCTCCCGCCCGGCGCACTCCGGCCTGGCCCCAGGGCCGGATTAAGAGCATTATGGGCCTGGTGCTGAGGATTTTGGTGGGCCTTTTTATGGAAATAAATAAAATGAAGACGCAATTTTATATTAAAACAAATTAAATATTTTAATTACCGTACCATTAAAGTGCCAAAACAGAAACATATTGAAAATATTTCTTTTTTTGTAAACAATAAGCTTGTTAACTCAATAAAACCGTTATAAATAGAACATTCACAACAACCATTTTTAAATAAACATAAACCATATAAACAATTTAAATATAAGTGTATGATGTTTGGCTCATAAAAATTTGTTCCTTAAAGTATTATTATTATTATTATTATTATTATTATTATTATTATTGCATCATAATCAATACAGCCTGCGTTATGATTATGGTGCAGAGAGTAACTCTTGAAATAAATAGCAACCACTAGTTTTAAACACACAAACAGGTTATTCACTGAACTCTAACCTGCATTTAAACTAAATGAATCAAGCTGGTAGATTAAAATAAAATTACACATTAACTTTTCTTGCTTTTTTACTTGCAAATTCCTCAATTGTAGAATCAAGATTAAGCTCGTTCAGCAAACCATTTTCAATGCACAACAGAGAGAGCGCATTTAAACGCTCCTGACCCATGGAAGACCTTAGTTCATTTTTCACACGTTTTAATGCTGAAAATGAACGCTCACCACTGCAGTTGCTGACCATTAAACACAAATACATGCGGAGGGTCACAAATGTATTTGGAAATGCACCGACTAGAGATTGTGCAATCATAAACTTGTACATTTGTGTTTCTTGACTCCCATGAATGTCTTGATTTGCAGTGGAAGATTGGTACATTTTGAAAATAGATGAAAACTGAACAATTTCGTCTGCAAACAGGGGTTCAAGATCTTCAGGATATTTTGACACTAGTGTAGTGGCTCTGGAACGTAGACTATCAGCTGCTAGAGTGCATATTTCTGATAGAAATCCAAATCTTTCTTGAATTATATTGTATGCTGCTTGCCTGTGCCTCAGTGATTCTGTCAATTGGTCAATTATAGGATAAAAGGTATGCACTTTAAACCTCTCAGAGGGTGTCATATCAGCATTAGCATCTTCTGCATCACCATAGTCCCACCTCCTATTTCTTTTCACTTTCCTTCCACGTTGTAGCTGGTACTCCTCGCAGGCGGAAATATTTTTACCCTGCTGTTCAAATTCAGAGAATCTAGAACGGAGAGACTGCACAAAATCCTTTAGAGAGTTCAGCATGTCTGTTGCTGTATGCAGATCTAATTTTGCATCTTGGAGACACTGACTGGTTCTGTGAAACCTTGGTAAAATGACAGACCATACTTCAACAATCATTATTCCAGTTTCCAATTGATCCATGACATTATTTAGGCCCTTTGCTTGTAAACAGACCTCTCCCTTTGTGGATTCATCATTCATAATATTTGAAAGGACATCTCCGATAGTACTATAGCCTTTTTGTAAGGCATTCACAGCATCATGGTGAGCAGACCAACGTGTATCAGATAACCTTTTTAATGTCGGTATACCACATAGTTTGAAACTATCTGTTAACAGATTCCATCGATGACTTGAAGCAGAAAAAAAACAATACAACTGCTGCACAAAATTAAAGAACGAAACTGCAACTGGACAGCTGTTTACGGCATTTTGTCCAACAAGATTAAGTGAATGTGCACAACAAGGAATGTATTCAGCAAGTGGGTTTTCCCCCCCAAATTAAGGCCTGCATACCATTATATTTGCCACTCATATTAGATCCGTTATCATAAGACTGACCCCTGCAGTCTTTGATGGAAATTCCATTTTCATCCATGAACTGAAAAATAATGTTTGCTAGCTCCATACCAGTGTGTCCGTGCATTGGAATGAATTTCGTAAAACGCTCCACTGGACCACTAGGTAGTACATAGCGAAATATAATTGTTAGTTGATCACAATGTGCTATGTCAGGGGTGGAGTCAACAGAAATTGAATAATATTTGGCTTCTTTTATCTCGTTTATGATTTGCTGCAGCACTTGCTGACCAATCAGTTCAATAAACTCATCACATATCGTTGATGAGAAGTACCTCCACGTTTTTTAACCTCTAGGGCAGTCTTCCCCAACCGGGGCCCTTCCAAATGTTTGGGGCCCCAGCTCCCATCTTCCCCAGCCACTGGCCATGCTGCCTGAGGCAATTGAGAACTGTAGTCCAAAATATCCAAGAGGGATATTTGGTGAACTCTGTTCTCTGGGGTTTTTCAAAATAAAAATTAAAATGCCACACAATTCCCCATGAAAGCGCACGTGCACACACACACACACACACACACACACAGTATTAGCCAAGCAGGTGACATTTTGCAGGCGGCAGGAGGATCAACACCCCCAAAAGGCAGACACCCACACCCACAAACACATAGCCCTCTCTTACGTTCAGTTTGGCTCACAAAAGAGGGAAAGCCCTTTTACAGAAAAAAAGGAGAAGGAGAAGGAGAACTTGCAGATCAAAAGAGTCAAACTTTTGAACCTTACCTGTGCAGAGGAGGGCCATCAGGACCAGCGGCAGGTAAAGACCATCCCAGAGGTTTGTCCCATAGCAAGCAGAAGTCATGGTGGAGATTTTGGAGGCGGGTGGGCAGAGAGGGGTCGCTTGACGGAGCAAAAACTCAAAAACTCCTGCAGCTCATCAGTAAGGGTCTTCCCAATTTCCCCCAAATTATTTATTAAAAAAAAAAAAAAGCAGCCACAACAAAAAGCCAGGAAGCTTTGCTTGACCAAGAATAATTGTGTTGTTTCGTTTTTGTTTTTTTGTTAAACTAGCATTTGAACAATTGAGCTGCGAATCAGAAAGATCTTTTGCTCGAGGCTGGAGAGAGAGGTCCCTTCTAAATCTGAATATTACAGACCCTAGCAAGCCCCCCATGTGCTAGAAGTTCCCACAAAGAAATATAGTAACAGTGATTGAAATGCAAAGCTACTGAAATGCTAATTTGAGAACAACAGTTCTTGCTAGGTCTTGCCTCAAGCCTGTAATGCAGATGTGCTTAGAACACCTTTCTAATCTTGAAAAAATCATTAATTATGCTGAATGATAACGATCAGAGCTAACTCCGAAGGGGGAAAAAATCGCGCGCGTCCCTATAATTATGGGCCTATTTTCCGTTAGGGGCCTGGAGCTGCCGCTCCAACAGCCCCTAGCTTAATCCGGCCCTGCCTGGCCCGGCTCCGCGCTGCCTCTTGCCACCCACCCGTGTGTCAGCTCCGCCGTCTCGCCTGCTTGCCCGGGGTTCGGCGCCCACCAGAGAAATGCAGGGCCTGTCTGGCTGGATGGTGCTGCTGGCGTTCGGCAGCTGGCTCCGGCTGCGGGCGAAGGGCACTGTGCCCCTGCCTGATTTCTACCCCTTCAGGCTTGTGCAGGGGGATGCGGCCACCCCGCAGCAAGACGACAACGGCTCCGGGCTCTGGCCCATCGCCGTGAAGTTCCCTTTCTTCGGCGTGGCTCACACGGCGCTCTAGACTACATCAGTAGTCGCCCTGTCTAAGGGCTAAGGAGAGCGCGGGAGCAGCTCCGCATGGGGCTTGGCTCACCCCCCCCCCGAGGTTTCTTAACGCGGAGAGTCTTATGAGAAATAAACAAGCCGCGTTCAGTTTTTTTACAAAAAATTAAAAACTGTATATAGTTTACTAAAAATGGGACAAAATTGACATTTATATTAAAAAGAAGGGACGGTCAGGAAATATGAAAAAAACGAGACTGTCCCTTTTAAAATGGTACGTATGGTCAGCCTAGTCCTGGCAAAGCAGCAAGGTGCGCTGTGAAAACGGCGGAGCGAAAAGCTCAAGTAACCGAGTGAGCGTGGAGCTCTGAGGGCCAGTGTCACGGTCCGAAGATGCCAGATCACTGGTGCCTATCTTGTGCTGCGGAGGGCCTTTTATAGTCCGAAGCTAACACCGAATTGGTCGATTTTGGCGGGCTCTGTGTGATGAGGTCATCATCGAGTTCCCACGGTCGGGCTGTATGTACTGCGCGGGAGTATTCTTGAAGAGTCACCGCGGCCACAATATAGTGAGAGTGTGTGTGCTGAATGCCGAGTATTGCCAAGATCCAACGACGAGAACCGTCGTGTAAAATAAAACTAAAACTAGGATAAATTAATAAAAATGATTTAGGCTGGTTTATCAAGGATTGATTTGATGTACTCAATCTTTTGATAAATTAATAATTTTTGATTTTGTAGTGCTAAACTGTACTGGTTACATCTCATGACTAACCAGGACAATGTCCAAAAAACCAGTACTGTACTGGTAAAACCAGTACATATGGTCACCTTATCCAAATGATAAGTCTGGGGAAGACGACAAATACCTTTCCTCATGAACAGAGAGTTCTCCAGAAAGACAACAAATCTCTAGTATTCTCTGGTTATTGAGGTGGTTGGAGTTCACCCATGATGACTCCTTAGGACTCACTTTTCCTGATCTTCCACCACCACTACCTGTGAAATTTATATCTTCAGCCCTTAATTCCTCAAAGGATAGGTTCTGGTTCCAGGCCTGTCTGGAAGCTTTGCTCCTTCATCCTAGCTAGGTAGGGGGGCAGAGTGTGGCCCTACAGTCACGTGAGAGGTTGAGATGCATTTCCCTGATTTCTACTTCATGCAATTGGGAGATAGATTTTCCTTCTCACACTCATGGCTCCAGTCCTACCAGCTGCGCACAGACTGATAGAAAGGTTTCATGGGCTGAACACATAGGGAGACACTGAGAGACCACTGTGCTCACACAGACATTTGTGAAACCTTGATCTATGACAGTGATGGCGAACCTATGGCACGCGTGCCACAGGTGGCACGTGTGGACCACTCTGCTGACACGTGAGCCATAGGTCACCACCAGCCATAGGTCTCCAGCGGCGGCGTGAGGCAGCGTCATGCTGCGCGCCAAGGCTCAGGCCGTGATGCGGCGGACGGGGACGACGGGCCTACCTGCTGCCTCCGTGCCGGCCGCGCTGGACCCGCCGCTGCCCGTCGCATCACGTCCTGCGCGCCGGATCCGCCGCCCGTCACGTCATGTCCTGCGCGCTGGATCCCCGCGCTCTGTTTTTGGCGGCGGGGGGGGGGAACCAGGGCAACCGGGCTGTTTAAGTCCTGTTGTTGCCCTGGTTCCCCCCCCCGCCGCCGCCAAAAACAGAGCGCGGGGATCCAGCGCACAGGGCATGACGCGACGGGCTGCGACGGCGGGTCCAGAGGCGGAGGCGGCTTCAGCGGTGCGGAGAACACGCCGCTCAGAAGAGCGACGGACGGCAACAGCAGCTTGAGCGGCGCGGAGAATGCTCCGCACCGCTCAGAAGAGGGATGGGCGGCGGCGGCAGCAGCTTGAGCGGCGCGGAGAACGCTCCACGCCGCTCAGAAGAGTGAGATCGGGCCGCCGCAGGAACGATCGGAAGAGCCCAGGTAAGGCTCGTATTACATCCCTGCCGTGCGTTCCCATGCAGCCGCCTCATTCTTGCCCCCCAGCCGCCTCATTCCCTCCTATCCAGCACCTCCTCCTCCTTTCCCCACATTCTCCCTGGCTTCTTCACAATCCCCCCCTCTTTCCCCCAAACGCTTGAGGTCTCCTCCTTTCCTCACATTCTCCCTGGCTTCTTCACAATCCCCCGCCCTCTTTCCCCCAAACCTATCTAAATTACCTTCAGGCTATGTGTACAATGTAGTACTATTTAAAAAATTTGAGTTGATGTTTTTTTCAATAAAAAACTGTTTGTATCATTGAAAGCCCTGTTATTGTGTTTTTCTTTTAAGACAAAATATGTTAATTAGTTCAGACAACTGTATGAGTTGTTTTTACTAAACTAAAACCCCAGTATTCAGGTTTAATTGCAGTGTTGGCACTTTGAAATAAATAAGTTGGTTTTGTGTTGCAGTTTGGGCACTCGGGCTCAAAAAGGTTTGCCATCACTGATCTATGACATCACGGCCTTTCAATACATAGATCAGTGTTCTCCAACCTTGGGTCCCCAGATGTTTTTGGCCTACAACGCCCAGCATGCCCCAGTCAGCATGGGGCATGCTGGGCGTTGTAGGCCAAAAACATCTGGGGACCCCAAGGTTGGAGAACACTGACATAGATAATTAAGACCAGAAAGGCAAGCTGCAAATCAGAAGAACGAAGCATGGAACCAAGTCTTGGTAGATATGCCAAATGAATTTATTGCAAGAGAAAGTGGGCCTATGTGACTGTGCTCCTCCTTGTTCTATTCTATTTTTGTGGCCATCTAAGTCCTTCAGATTGCAAAATAAGTAAGTCCTCTTTTCCAGGCTTGGGAAAACAGGATTGATTAATATGGGGGCTTTTGAGTGCTGATGTCAGAGAGTTGAGCTGTTCCATACCCAATTCCGTAATCTAAATGGCTGACTGAGGCTTCTCCTTTAAAAAAAGGGGGGGGGATTAAAGTATTGTCCTAGTTTTTGTATAGAGATTGTGGAATCCAGCTTTATTCTTCTAACGGCTTCCAATCACAGCCACTTGTCATCAGGTGCCTTCTTACAACAAGACTGCTCTTTCTGGCTGCAGGACCCGACCTTCCAACAATTGTCTTCATCACATTTATGGGCTGAGTAAACGCAGGTATCACCTTTGATGGTGGTGACTGGTTCTCCAGTGTTCCAGTATCTGAAAATAAAATGCAGCAGTAATCAATCCAGACCGGATGTTTACCAGGGATGTTGAGGAGTCCTTGGTCTCGAGTCACGAGTCGAGTCACGAGTCTTTGGACCCGAGTCTCGAGTCCGAGTCCTTGGTCCAAAATGGTGACTCACGAGTCACGAGTCCCTCCCAAAGCTGACTCCACGAGTCCCTGTTAAAATCAATGCATTTTTTTCCCCAACAAAATAAGGCTATTTCAGATGTGTGGCTTAAATAAATTCTAGGCACAAGTGTGCCTTTTTATTTCAAAACTCTGCAAGAACAGACCAGGCAGACAAACCCAAAATGTCTGAAAGGTTGCATTTTAGGAAAATGATTTTAAAAAATAAACTTGCTGTACTTCCTAAAACCTATCCATGTTGCATTTGAGGAACACGATTTTGGAACACGAGTCCTTGGTCTCGAGTCCCGAGTCGAGTCTCGAGTCCCATTGAAAATATTGGGACTCGAGTCCGAGTCGAGTCAGAGGGGGGACTCAGTCCGACTCACGAGTCGAGTCCTCGAGTCCGAGTCCCCATCCCTGATGTTTACTTTCTTCTGCAACTTCTAGCATTAAAAAGATGTTCAGTTTGTTGATATTGTTGTTTTCTTGTCTGCCTGCCTGCCTCTCTCCCTCCCTCTCAGCTGCCATCCACTCATATTTGTGATGGATTTTTCTGTCCATGCAAAATAAAATGTAAATACTTATTCTGTGCAGAGTTTCAAGTCCTCACCGAGGTATCTACCCCTGAAGGACCAGGTCCGCAGCTTGGGGGTCATTCTAGACTCCCAGCTGTCCATGGAGGCTCAGGTGGCAGCTGTGAGCCGGGCGGCGCTGTATCAACTCCATCTGTTGCTCTCATTTAAATACAGGGGAGTGGTCACAAAAGATCACTATCAGACGTTCAATCCTGGCAAGGAAACCCAGCTCGCAAATCAGTGCTGCACCTCGCCGGACCCCTCTGCCCAACCTCTTGAGTCGATGTCGCATCTTAGGACACGCCTCAGAAGCCCCCTCCCCCTGCAGGCCCGTTTCCATGGAAGGTGCCCGTGGCCAAATGGAAGGGGCCTCCACCCATCAAGGACAGGTCTCCCAGCTGCGGAGGATTGTCCGGATCAGTGTCCCGAGTCTCACCCTCTCCGGGCTCATAACCAGGTTGCGGGCCTGGCAGCACGGCATTCTTGTTGGGGGTGAGCAGTCAAAACCTCAAGCCATCTATGGGCACATGACGTAAGTGGGAGCACAGAGTCTCTGCGTCCTAGAGCAGACACTCTGTGAATGTTACCCAGGCCTCCCCTGGTGCAGGATGTGGGCGTAGCCAGTGCCCTCTCTTGCTGCCCCGGGGAAACAGTCTCTGAGCCATGAACTTGTAAGTGCAGCATGTTTGAAGATGTAGCTGGAGAAGCAGTCCTGAACTTCTCCCAAGCTCAGAACACATCAGCTACCAGATGATTCCTGCACAGGTGTAAATACTTTCTTAAGCCTGCCTGTATCCAATCTGCAAGATCTGAGTAAGTAAACTCTGTTTTTAACCTCCAAAATACTTTTTGTCTTATTGGTAGTGAAAGGGGGAAACCAGGTGAAGATCCAGGCTGCCCAGAAGGGCAGCCTGTAATTGCCAAATGCTGTTGCTGCTTTAACCAGCAGCTCCACACGCTCACGTTTTTTCCGCTGCAGTTGGGGTAAGCTCTGCTGTACTTGCACACGCAAGAGGGGAGGGATAATAACTTTTAATATCCTCTCCCAGCTCTTTTAGCAATCTCCAACAATTCCCTGGTGTCCAGCTTCCCATGGCTGGGCCTGGCTCCCTAACATGCCCCTCTGCCTCGGTGTAGAGGTCACGAGCGATGCCCCCCCCCCCCGGACTGGCACAGGGTCTGACACGGGGCAAGCTAACCGAAAGCGCTAGAAGAAAGTGCTCGGGCTAGAGACAAAACAGTGAAGTCTGAATCTAACATGCAAATGGTTTTTCAGCACAGCTGTCAGCCAGGATGGGACCAGTGACACAGATGGCTATCATGGCTTGGGACACTGACTGTGCTGGTAGCAGGATAGCCTGGAACTGCCCAGCTGGATCCAGGTGTGTGTCTGGAAGTGAGCAGACACGGACACCCCAGGGAGGTCAATGGGGTGAGTGTGGGGGCAGTAGATTTCTTCCATCCTGAGTGAGTGGATTCCTGCCTGAAGTGAACGTGGGCTGCATGGGTGGCTTCCTGGAGTGCTTCCTAGGCCTGTGGCTCACGCTGGTTCAGCTTGTCTGAGTGTGGAAAGCTAAGCAGGGTCAGGCCTGGTTATTACAGTATTTTTCCATGTATAAGACTATACTTTTTCCTAAAATTGTTAAACTAAAAATTGAGGGCCGTCTTATACACGGAAGTAAGCCAAGGAGAGAACCGTGTGGTTGCGAAACTGCCCAGTGGAGGGCGTCTTATACATGGGGGCGTCTTATACACGGAAAAATACAGTACTTGGATGGGAGACCCCCTCCTCTAGTTTCCTGCACTAAGCAGGGGGTTGGACTCGATGGCCTTGCAGGCCCCTTCCAACTCTATGATCTATGAATCGTGTGGATTATTATTGTAATTATTATCAGTATTACTATTACACACAAAGGGGTGGATTTTTGAATGTGCTCAGAACTGGCTGCTGGGTTCTGAAGATCTCATTTATTTATTTATTTATTTATTTGGTCTCCTCTCGCCTAGACTACTGTAATGAGCTCTACGTGGGGTTACCCTTGAAGACGGTTCAGAAGCTACAGCTGGTACAGAACGCGGCGGCTTGCCTGGTTAAAGGCAGCCGCCGGCGAGATCACATCACGCCAGTGCTGAAGGATTTGCACTGGCTACCAGTTGCTTGCCGAGCCGAATTCAAGGTGTTGGTTTTGACCTTTAAAACCCTATACGGCTCCAGTCCAGTCTATCTCAAGGAGCGTCTCCAGCAACACCAAGTGGGCCGCTCAACAAGATCTGCCACGGATGGCCTTCTCCTTGTCCCTTCAGCCAGAGCAGCTAGACTGGTGGGGACGAGGAAGAGGGCCTTTTCTGTGGCGGCCCCCGTACTGTGGAACTCTCTCCCGAGTGACCTCCGCCATGCCCCTTCTCTGCTGAGCTTCTGTCGCTCATTAAAAACCTGGTTGTTTAGGCGGGAATATGGGGTGGGTTAAGATTTTAAAATTTTTATATTGTTTTAAATGTATTTTATTGCTTTTATTCTGTGTACATCGCCCAGGGTGGCCGGTTGCCGGCCAGATGGGCGATAAATAAATATTAATAAATAAATTAATAAATAAATTAATAATAATAATAAATAAATATTTGTTACATTTATACCCCGCCTTTTTTCCTGCAAGGAACTCAAGGCGGCTTACATAACCCTCCTCTCCATTTGATCCTCACAACAACCCTGTGAGGTAGGTTAGGCTGAAAGCCCGTGACTGGCCCAAGGTCACCCAATGAGTTTCATGGCCGAGCGGGGACTAGAACCCGGATCTCCCGAGTCCCAGTCCAACACTCTCACCACTACGCCACACTGGCTCTCATTTCTGAGAATATCATTATCATTATTTTGTGTGGCTTAGTTTGAGAGTTCCTTTGTACTGTTTGCACTCATGTTCTTAAAGTCACTTGATTTCCTGTGGCATGGGAGTTGTTGCTGGGATCGGAGACTGTGTGTCCAAAGGGGTGCTTTTGTGTGGATTCTTACACACACACACACACACACACACTTTGAATGCATGCTCTTAAAGGTCCTGTGCCTCAGTTTCCCTTTTCTGTGGCATGGGTTGATTCTGGCTACTGTTGATTCAAATGTCTGATCTGCCTCTGGTGAACCAGCCTTCTGCCCAACCAGTTTTAGCCGGCACCAGCTGCCACTGCATGTCAGCGGTTTCTGCCGTACCTGGACAATAGAATAGTGTTTGCTCCTACAAAACTCCTACAAAAAGTTTTTCTGGAAGCCCAAGTCCTGCTAGCTAGATTATCGATTCAGTAAATGCAAAAAATATGGACAGCTGTTCGTCAAAAACAAACAAAATATTTCTGAGAAACTTCCTGCAATGCAGGACATAGAGAATTTTTGGTTCACAAACTCACTTGGTTGCGGCTAGCATTCCTGCGAGCCACTGCCATTGTCCTGTCTTATCGTTATACAGTCCAATCCAGAAATTCTGCTTCAATGATTTGATGTATCTATTTATGAATCTCTACCAAAAAAGAAAGGGGGGAAAAGCACAAACAGGAAGTCTTTATTATTATTATTATTTGCATTTATTTATCGCCCATCTGGCTGGCCACCTGGCCACCCTGGGCGATCTACATAAGATAAAAACAGAATAAAATACATTTAAAACAGTATAAAATTTTTAAAATCTTAGCCCACCCCATATTCCCGCCTGAACAGCCAAGTTTTTAGTGAGCGGTGGAAGCGCAGCAGAGAGGGGGCATGTGGTGGAGGTCACTTGGGAGAGAGTTCCACAGTACGGGGGCCACCACAGAGAAGGCCCTCTTCCTCGTCCCGACCAGTCTAGCTACTCTGGCTGAAGGGACAAGGAGAAGGCCGTCTGTGGCAGATCTTGTTGAGTGGCCCACTTGGTGTTGCTGGAGACGCTCCTTGAGATAGACTGGACCGGAGCCATAGGGTTTTAAAGGTCAAAACCAACACCTTGAATTCGGCTTGGCAAGCAACTGGTAGCCAGTGCAACTCCTTCAGCGCTGGCGTGATGTGATCCCGCTGGCAGCTGCCTTTAACCAGGCGAGCCACCACATTCTGTACCAGCTGTAGCTTCCAAACTGTCTTCAAGGGTAACCCCACGTAGAGCGCATTACAGTAGTCTAGGCGAGAGGAGACCAAGGCATGAACCACTGATGGGAGCAGGTGATTAGGAAGGTAGGGGCGCAGCTGCCTTTGACTCCTCTCAAAGTCTCATTCCTTTACTGGGAATGAGAGGCTAGATACTCCTCTCAAAGTCCTTCCAAACAATGCCTTTATCTTGGGAAATGGAGCCCCTTACATATGTTCAGCGGGCTCGGAATGAATGCACAGTGTTGCGGCTGTGGCAGGCTCTGCCTGGGACCCGTGCACATCCACTGAAACATCTGGAGAGAGTCCCTGTAGGGTCCTTTTGCACATGGAAAGGCAGGCTGCTCTGCACAGAAGTGGCTGCAAGTGCATGTGTACATGTTGGAAGTCTCCACAGATATTCTAATGATCAGATGTAAGTCAGGGACAGAGCCTGCCTCCCCAAAGCACTTTCCATTTACCCCAGTGGGGGGGGGAGAAGGAAGGGCAGTGTGCAGCAGTGGTGAGAGGCTGGCGCTCACTCACTCGAGATGGTCAGGGTTAGGGGCATGTGGCGCTGGAAAACTCACTCCATTTGAGCTCGACGGACTTTCAGCAAATTTCCGACCTGACAGCCAAAAGTGGGCTGCATTTTTTGGGGGGTGGGGGCAAGGGCGGCTTCAGTGAAATTGCCCGAAGGATCTGCACAAATTGGGAGCCGAGAACTGCGTATCGCTAGAATAATTTGTGCAAATCGGGGCTGACTCGTCAGATTTGAGTCGTCGCCGCTGTTCTTGTTGTAACATTTAACATGAGAGGTATGGGAGCATCCTCCTCTCATGGCATATGCACGCACGGCACCTTTAATTTTCTGACAGTTAACTTCAGATTTATGCAAACTTCAGGCCTCTGCTCTGCAATTTGCGCAAATTGTCCAAATTGTGGAGTGGAGGCCTGAATTTTGCACAATTTCCCCCCACTTAAAAAAAAAAAGAAAGAAAAATAAACCACAGCCTGTTTTAAAAAACGGAAGTCCACACGCTGGCTCAACTCGGGTCAGATCAAGTCGGTGCCAGCACAGGGTTTGCAGAATGGAATTCACGGGGCTGAGTCGAGAAAACCCATCAGATTTTCACACACACACTCCACCGGATTCCTCATACATCCCCTAGTCAGGGGGGGGGGGGGATCCCAACAGCAGAAGATTCATTTTGAGGAACACCAGCCATGTCACCAGCTCAGATTCCAAGCAGGTATAGTGTGGGTGTGGGTGTGTGTGTGTTATGATCACACAGACCACCGGAAACACCTATTTGCTTAGAATGTTGGTTGGTGGGAAAGACAGATGTTCCCGGGCAACCTTGGACAGAACCTGCCATACCTGGCTGCAGGCGGCCCAGTGGGCCAAGAGGTTGCACAATGCTCCACCTACTCTGCTTAATGGCACACCACATGACAGCTGGCTGGATGTTTATGGCCTAACCACTACCACCAAAGCCTTGGCCCCTCTCCTGCTGCCTGAAAGCAGTCTGGGTAGTGGGCAGAGCTGCTGCTGCTGCTGCTGTTGCTGGAAGTGCTGGTCTGGGAAGGTGTGGCCTTCTCTTCCACCTCGTCTCTTATTTATTTACTTACTTACTTACTTACTTACTGTACTTTTAAGCCACCCAATAATCATGGCACACGCCTCTTCTCCTGGGCCTCCCACACTCTTGCAACCACTGCCAATGGCGGGAGCTCCCACCACACATGCCGTTCATGGGTTGACATGCCATTCTGCCTTCGTTCAGCTGTTTCACCAGTGCCTGCACCTTTGGCACAAAGAGCCTGCCTGATGTAGGATCCCCATCCCCAAGAAAATTACCCATCTGTTGTCCCAGGAATTTGGTCATGGGAATAACCCGAGTAAGGCGGGCAGCTCTGGGTCATCGTGGCTTCCAAGAATGACTTGAGAACCATTACTAACAAGGAGATGGTGTCCGACTCCTACTGCAGCCTGTTTGTTCAGTGGATGGATGACATGACACCAAGCTCGCCAACCATCGTCACACATTATGATGGCTCTCCGTTCTTGGCCACCCTATCAAGCATCATCGGGAATGTGGAGTTCCACTCAGTCCCCCACATCCCAAATCAAGTTGTGTTGTGGGATGCCCAGCTCTGCCTGCTTGCCCTGCAGAAGCTTGCTACCCTTCTTCACATAAAAATGTGAAATATCCCACAATCTTCCTGCATGACTCTCTCGGAATGCAGGTGCTGCTGGTTGGCGGGCCAGTATCAGCCCACTGCCCCCGCCCCCCAGTCCAAGGGCATCCTGCACGATCAAGTGAAACATGTGAGGGATGCAGCCGATGCTCACAAACCTCTCATCCCACACCACCATGTTAGCTGCGCTGTCAGTGAACATGTTACTGTGAGTGAGCTGCTACCCAGCCACCCACCTAACCACTACGCACTCTTCTACCTGCCAGATTGCGGCTGCCGTATGGGACCTGTCCGACCGTCACCTGTGCACGAAGGAGGCCCCACTTGCATCCTGCCTTCTGTGCCCCACCCACCAGTGCTAGCTGCTCCACAGGCTCCTATTGGTGCCCTGTGAGAGACAGGTTATGTGCACACTGTATGGCAGCTGCCCCATATCTCGGAGGTGACGTGCATCATCCGTGGCTCGTCCCTCCTCATCTCCTCCAGCATTTTCTCCAGCTAAATATAGCACGGGATGGCCTGGATTCAACCATGCGGAAGGGCTGGTCATCAAATGCCATCATTCTACCTATCTGTCTTGTGACCTTGAGTGGTGAGGGAATCGGCCATCTTGTGCCACCGTACTTCCCCTACCCCAGTCATCCGTGGTGGCCTGCCGAAGCGTCTGTTGCTTCTTGTGCGTGTGGGGAAGGGGGGAGCTTGAGAATGAGAGGGGGACACACACCGCTCTCTCTGCCTCCCCCTTGCAGTCTTGTCCGTGCTGGTGGCCTGACTTCTCTCCGAGCATGGCAAGAGTCGTGGCTGTGTCTGTGCAGACGTTGGGAAGTAGACTCGACATGGTGTGACGACCTGACTACTGGCTGCTGCTCAGCTGCCTCCTGTACTGCATCGCTGCAATGGCCATCTCAAAATGACCCTACTGCAATGGCCTAGACACTCTGCCTGCAGTCTGAGTGGCCACCACAGAAGCAGAGAGGCCACCTCTTGGCACTGAGCCACGCCTAGTGCTGTGCCAAAACCCCACCTCTCACTACTGTGCCCACCACTCCCCCAACAGAGGAAGGCCGATCCTGTACGGCTGCGCCTTTGACTTCCTTTTGCTCATAAAGGAGAGGAGCAGGAACCAATGAGACGCAGAGGTGCAAGTGCTGGAGAGGCTGCAGCAAACCTTTGTAGGCACCCAAAGGGCACAACATCATCAAACTGTGAAGGGTTATTTCTGCCTTTCCTGCATTCAGTTTTTTTTTTTTTTCCTGCTCACCTGTTCATCCCAAGTTTCAACAGAAACCAAATGGGCACCTAAGTCCTCACACTGCGCTTTGGATTCCGGCCAAGTTTTTTCCATAGGAGAAAGAAATAGAGGTTCCTGTTGAATATCTTCCAACCTTCCTTCAAGTTTGCAGTAATGCCATCTTTGAGTCAATCCAGGAAAGCATGAGGAATAGAAAAAGAGTTCAGTTTTTCATGTGGCTCACGCTGGCTCAGCTTGTCTGAGTGTGGAAAGCTAAGCAGGGTCAGGCCTGGTTGTTATTGGATGGGAGACACCCTCCTCTAGTTTCCTGCATTGAGCAGGGGGTTGGACTCGATAGCCTTGTAGGCTCCTTCCAACTCTATGATCTATGAAATCTATGAAAATCATACATCGGTAAATTTTCAAGAGAATTATATACTGATATTTCATTACACTCCAGCATAATTTATGAAAATACTCGCATATTTCAAGGAGGAAGAAAAATGTTGACATTATCCAATCCTTCCAAAATGTTTGTATCAATACTGGTGGACATATTCAGCCTGTAATTATTTAGAAGTATCTATCATGGGCATTGTAGTAATCTAATTTGGAGGTTATCAGAGAATAGATTACGGAAGCCAGGGGGGGCAGGGGGGGCCAGCAACCAAAATTGGTAGAAGGTACTCCATGGCACTGAGGCCACCTGAGCCTCAAGTGACAAAGATGGCTCCAGGAGAACCCCCAAACTATGAACCAGCTCCTTCAAGGGGGAATGCAATCCCCCCCCCACTCCCAGCTCAGACATTCGTCCCAGAAGGATAGCAGGGTCACTGGTATGAGAAGCTGCCAAGAGAGCAAGAAGGAGCAAGAGGGTCACTCTCCCCCTGTCTTTCTCCTGACACAGGTCATCAGACAGGGTGACCCTGGCTGTTTCCATGCCAAAACCCAGCCTGAACCCCAGCTGAAATGGATCCAGATAATCGTTCTCATCCGAGAGTGCCTGCAGCTGGTGAGAAACCCACCTGCTCAAGTCTCATGCAAGAAAAGGAACATTCACCACTGGCCTGAAGTTCTTAAGATCCTATGGGTCTAGGGAGGCAAATGGTCAAGGAGCACCTGATTGCTCTGAACGAGTTTAAATCTCCAGGGTCTGATGAGCTGCATCCTAGAGTAATAAAGGAACTGGCAGAAGAACTCTCAGAACCACTGTCTATTATCTTTGAGAAATCATGGAGGACAGGTGAAGTGCCAGACGACTGGAGGAGGGCAAATGTTGTTCCCATCTTCAAAAAGGGCAAGAAGGAGGAACCTGGGAACTACAGGCCAGTCAGTCTGACATCAATCCCCGGGAAGA
Source organism: Shinisaurus crocodilurus (assembly GCA_021292165.1). Taxonomy (NCBI): domain Eukaryota; kingdom Metazoa; phylum Chordata; class Lepidosauria; order Squamata; family Shinisauridae; genus Shinisaurus; species Shinisaurus crocodilurus. The sequence goes on from JAHFWL010001056.1 coordinate 50,581, forward strand.
TTTTGGAGCAGATTATAAAGAAGTCAGTCTGCAAGCACCTTGAAAACAAAGCAGTGATTACTAGAAGCCAGCTGGTTGTTCCTTCCCTGGCAGATTTAATAAGCCATGCAAGGCAAGGATTCAGACCCATCTCAGCACCTTGTCAATGTCCTCAAGCTGAAGCAACTGAAACTCATCCAACAAAACTGGACAAGACTGTGCTCTGGACACCTCACCTGATTCACCTGCTGTAACATCGGAGTCTATGTCCCAGCGGATGTAAGATATTGTATCTTGGGCATGCCTTGCAAATATATCCCAGACAGTGAGCCTCTGACGGATCCACAATGTCCTTACGGCCAGCATGTAATAAGCTCCGGAAAACCCTGACAGCACATATGGACAGCACATAGAGGATTTAAGAGACGAAGAGAGATATCGTTTCTTTGCTGCCTTCACTGCCCCTGAATATACCGGAACATAAGCACACTCCCGTGTTTCATTATAACCTATCATGGACACATACAGGAAGTGGAAGGAAGGCCAGGCTACAAGGGAAGAGTACAGGCAGGTAGCACAGAATTTCAGGGATGGTGTCAGGAAGGCTAAAGCTGAGAACAAGCTGAAGTTAGCAAGGGATGCAAAAAGCAACAAGAAAGCTTTTTCAGATACGTGCATAGTAAAAGACAGAGGAAAGAAATGGTGGTTCAACTATGCAATGAGGACGGCAAATTGATAACAGAAGACAAAGAAAAGGCAGAAGTGTTCAATTCCTACTTTGGCTTGGTCTTCTCCCAAAAGAGGGTCTATGTCCCCCCTGGCAAACCTGAATTACAAGCTGAAGGGTCAGGATTGAAGCTTGAAATTGATAGGCAAATGGTCAAGGAACACCTGATTACTTTGAACGAGTTCAAATCTCCAGGGCCCGACGAACTGCATCCTAGAGTAATAAAGGAACTGGCAGAAGAACTCTCAGAACCACTGTCTATTATCTTTGAGAAATCATGGCGGACAGGTGAAGTGCCAGATGACTGGAGGAGGGCAAATGTTGTTCCCATCTTCAGAAAGGGCAAGAAGGAGGAACCTGGGAACTATAGGCCAGTCAGTCTGACATCAATCCCTGGGAAAATTTTGGAGCAGATTATAAAGAAGTCAATCTGCAAGCACCTTGAAAACAATGCAGTGATTACTAGAAGTCAACATGGATTTGTCAAGAACAAATCCTGCCGGACTAATCTGATCTCATTTTTTGATCGGGTAACCTCCCTTGTGGACTGTGGGAATGCTGTGGACATAATATATCTGGACTCCAGCAAAGCTTTCGACAAAGTGCCTCATGATAATAAATAAATAAATGATATCTTGATTAGCAAGCTAGCTAAAAGTGGGCTAGATGGAACAACTATCAGGTGGATCCACAATTGGCTACAGAATTGGACTCAAAGAGTGCTTATCCATGGTACCTTCTCAAACTGGGGAGAGGTAATGAGCGGGGTACCACAAGGCTCAGTCCTGGGCCCAGTGCTCCTCAACATTTTTATTAATGACTTGGATGAGGAGGTGCAGGGAATGCTGGTTATCAAATTTGCAGATGACACAAAGTTGGGTGGAACAGCTAATACCCTGGAAGACAGAAACAAAATTCAAAGTGATCTCGATAGGCTAGAGTGCTCGGCTGAAAACAACAGAATGAGATTTAATAGGGATAAATGCCAAGTGCTGCACCTAGGAAACAGAAACCAAATGCACAGTTACAGGGTGGGGGATACTTGGCTCAACAATACTACAAGTGAGAAGGATCTTGGAATTGTTGTAGATCTCAAGCTGAATATGAGCCAGCAATGTGATGTGGCTACAAAAAGGCAAATGCTATTTTGGGCTGCATTAATAGAAGTATAGCTTCCAAATTGTGTGAAGTGATCATTCCCCTTTACTCGGCACTGGTTAAGCCTCATCTTGAGTACTGCGTCCAGTTCTGGGCACCACACTTTAAGAAGGATGTATACAAACTGGAAAGGGTTCAGAGGAGGGCAACAAAGATGATTAGGGGACTGGAAACAAGGCCGTATGAGGAGAGACTGAAAGAACTGGGCATGTTTAGCCTTCAGAAGAGAAGACTGAGGGGAGAGATGATAGTGCTCTTCAAGTACTTGGAAGGTTGTCACACAGAGGAGGGCCAGGATCTCTTCTCGACCATCCCAGTTTGCAGGACATGGAATAATGGGCTCAAGTTACAGGAAGCCAGATTCCACCTGGACATCAGGAAAAATTTCCTGACTGTTAGAGCAATACGCCAGTGGAACCAACTACCTAGGGAGGTGGTGGGCTCTCCCACACTGGAGGCATTCAAGGTGCAGCTGGAGAGCATCACAACTGAGAGCACCTCTGTCAGTTCAGGTAAGGAGACTGCTGGGCAGTTATGGGTGGGGGTGGGTGGGGGGTGGCCGTACACCAGCAGAATCTCTAATCTGTGACAGTGGCCCATCACAAAATGAAACACTCCAGACTAGTAGTCAGATGGACAGGGACTTCGTGGCCCAAACTACGTCTTCTGCTGACAAATTCCATTGTTTATTGTTTAACTACATTTGAAGATGTGTTTCCTTCTGTTAGTCCTGAACTGTTTCCCACTGTTCGGCTTCACTGGATGACCCTGAGTTCTAGTATTATGGCAGAGGGAGAAAAACACATGTATGAAGTTTCTTTATACCAGTGTTCTCCAACCTTGGGTCCCCAGATGTTTTTGGTCTACAACTCCCAGCATGCCCCAGCCAGCATAGAAAAGTGGCCCTGGATATTTCGATTTTGACCAAACTTGCGTCTTAGAACCAGCTTGTGTTTCAGTAAGGCTGGACAGATGCAAAGGAGAGCAGGGCTAAGCGCAGGGCGATATCGAGGAGGGGTGCTTTCCGCAGAGGCAACACTGGGGTCCCCCCCAATATACCCTGATCCTTCAAGCATCAGTGTAACCTACCGATCACAGCTTGCACTTCGTCATTGATATTGGCAAAACTGACCAGTTCTTCTGATATGTTCTGAGCTGCACCAAGCACTTCACGATCTAAACGGTTTGCAAGGATCAAAGTCTTAAAATAACAACCCACAGATGCGAAGAAACAATTCCCCCACGTTCAGTTACACTCTAGTGCGAAAGATCAAGCAGACGCCAAGACGGGGCTGTCCCGATAGGCGCAGACTTGATTCCCCACGGCTGGGATGGAGCATTGGTCCCGCCGGCTGCCAGCCCCCAGTAATGACGCCAAATACCTCCGATGCTTTCTCCTTAGGGATGTTGTCGCAGTGAGGGCAAAGCAATGGGAGCTATAGCGGCCCACGGAGGTAGCCCGAGCCTCTGGCAGCCAGATGGCAACCTCTGTGGGCTGGAGGTTCCCCAACCCTGGGTTAAAGCCTGTATAATAAGAATCCTGACAGGGTCGCGTGCATTCAGTCACATTAACATTGTCTTCATGCAGTGTTTTAACAAAGTGCACGAGAACAACATTGGTCATCTGGGGGAAAGAAAAGGTGCAAAGGAACGGATAGCTCCCGTAAATTATGGAGAGGAATTGCCATGACTTCCCTGATGGGCAGCAGTGGTGCTCTGCTGCCTCCCCCTTTGGAGAGTCATGCCACTTTCACCTGATTTGCTGTCTGTGGTGACAGTAGTGGGCTACGTTCCAGATTTGCTTTAAGCCACTCTGCCTCAGCTTCACACATGGATAGGCTAGGGATGGGCAAATCTGTCCATTTCACTTTCTCTTGGGTTTCCAAGTTCTGTTTGTCTTCCACTTTGAGAATTCCTCCAGTCTTAAGTTCAGTTCATCCTGAACTTTGCGGATATTTTTTTTTAAAGGTAGCATAAAAACTCATACACATTTTGATGTACATATCTCCTAATACATGCATTTTTGTAAGCATGTTTGTCTAATACAGTGTTCTCCAACCTTGGGTCCCCAGATGTTTTTGGCCTACAACTCCCAGCATGCCCGAGCCAGTGTAGCCCCCAACTGTGGGACAAGCTCTTCTCTGGGGCCCGCCTGGCCCTACTATCTTTTCGGCGCCAGGTTAAAACTGCCCTCTGCTCCAAATAGTGGACGGGGTGGGTGGGTGTCATGTCACCTTTTCAACTGGTCTAGTTTTATTACATTGTTCTTAGCTATTTAAGTCATGTTTAAATTCAGTTTTTAAATGTGTAGTAGTGAAATTTTTATCATGGTTCTTTATTGTTTGTATTTTATACTGTATTTTACTGTATTTTAGAGCTCTCAGAGCTTCAGCTATTGGACGGTATAGAAATAACATAAATTAACATTATTATTATTATTATTATTATTATTATTATTATTAAATTATTATTATTATTATTATTATTAAATTATTATTATTATTATTATTATTATTATTATTATTATTATTATTATTATTATTATTATTATTATTATTAAATTATTATTATTATTATTATTATTGTTATTAAATTATTATTATTATCAGGGCTTTTTTTCTGGTGGAACTCACCGGAACTGAGTTCCAGCACCTTTTCTTCTATTAATTGCATTACAATTTAATCGCCATCTACTCCCGAGGAAATGTAATCCAAGAGTTCCGGTACCTTTTTCTCCAGAAAAAAAGCACTGATTATTATTATTATTATTATTTTCCTAACGTAATGTATTTTTGGATGATATTTCCCCTAATATACACATCTTTGTATGCATTTTTGGTTGGAAAACTCCACTGCAAAATGTAAAGAAGTACACATTTTGAAGGATAACCAGGTCTTGGTTCGCATAGTGGCTTGAAAGCATGAAATTAGGCACGTTCACAGTAAAACAGGAACTGAATCAATTTCTCCTCACACACACCAATTGGCAGAAAGCCAGGCAATAAATCAAGTAATGAGCTGGATGGATGAGGGTGAACAGAAAGCCTGACTCAGAGACTGGAGTTCAGTCTGTTCTGGAAGAGGTTGTGCTCCCCCAGAAGGATCAGGTCAGGTCCATAGTTCAGGAGTGCTCCTTGTTCCACACTGTCCCTGAATCTTCAGCTGGCAGCGGTGGCAAAGCGTGCATTTGCACAATTATGCTTGGACTGCTGCGACCCTTCTTGAATTGGTCTGACATGGCAGCAGTTATCCATGCCTTGGTTACACACCATATTTAGAATGTGCAATGTGCTCTGTACATGGGGCTATCCCGGAAGCGTGTCCAGAAGCTTTAAGGGTTGCAAAATCCAGCAGCTAGGCTACTAACCGGGGCACGATATAAGAACCATATTACACCTGTTCTGAAAGACCTGCACTGGTTGTCAGTTGCTTTCCAGGCTCAACTCAACATGTTGTTCTTAACCTTTAAAGCCCTAAATGGCTTGGGACCTGGCCATCTAAGGGGCCACCTGTCTAGCTATGAACCTACTAGGGTACTAAGATCTGCAGGAGAGGCCCTCTTGAGAACACTGTTACCCACAGAGGCCTGTTTGTTGGGCACATATGAAAGGGCTTTCTCCTCCTCTGTTGCCACCAAACTGTGGCATGTGCTCCCTCAAGAACTATAATGGGCCCATACTCTCTCGGCCTTTAGAAAGGGTGTAAAGAAGCATCTTTCCCATTTAGCCTTTTAAAATGTGTATTTTAAAATATATTTTGAATGTTTTTACTGTTTCCAATGTCCTTGGTTTTATTATTGTAAAGTGCTATTGTTTTGAATTCTTGTACAACACCCTGACGGCTTTACGGGAGGATAAGGAGGTATATGAATATAAAAATAATAATAATGGTGTTCAAAACAAAGTGGACAGACATACAACTGATTTTCCATTCTGATCTGTCAGATCTAACCCTCACTTCTCTTGGGCAAAAATGAGTCCCCAGGTCTGTTTCTACTGAACACTGGGAATGGAGGGGTGTTTTTGGGGGGGGGAGAGAGAGGAGGATCATTTTCGAAGGAGAAGTGGCAGGTGAGAGTTGTGTGCGTAATCCACCCTCCACCCCATTTCCCAGTGTAACCCACCAAGTCCCCAGCAGGTTTTCTCTCAACTGTACAATGAGACTAGAATAAGCTCTTTTTGTGGAAAGCCGCCGTGGGTGGAGCAAGGCGGGAGGGGACGGGTGGTCCTCCTATACGGTTGCTTACCACTTTTTTCTTCAAAGAATGGATCAATCCCGACGATAAAGCTCCGAATCATCAGCAATGCCACAATCATTTCCTCCCTTTTCCTCAGTTCTTTAATATCTATAAAGGAGGTAGGAAGAATGGTATGCCAACACACGATGCCTAGGCCGGGCGCGTGGCACCCTGTAAAGACCATGCATTTTTAATGTCATGTTCACCAATACATTTTTGTATGTATTATTTTGATGGGAGAACTACATGGCAAAACCTGGAGGTGTGAATTTGGAAGGATAATTTCAGTTTGTGTATTGCAGAGATAGGCAACGTGGTTTAAAAAAAAAATAAATCACCGGTGGCTGGGATTGCTTGTAAGCAAAGTGAGGGCCTCCGGCAACTGCGTTCTTCATTTCCAAGGGGGCCCTGTGGGCTTGACATGGGTCCCAGCACATTCTCCGGAAATGAAGATGGCAGCTGGCTGCAGGCCGATGCTTCCCTCTGCAGTGCATCCCGCCACCAAGAAAAAGAGTGGGGGAGAAAAGGGGACTCCTGTCACCCCTGTCTGATAAGCTGGGAGTGCGGGCGGGCTAGATAGAGCAGCGAGGGGGCAGGAGTGCAGGGCCTAGAAAGGGGAGTGGTCAGCCAGCTGGGGGTCAGGGAAGCCAGCAGGAAGTCATTGGGAGCTGGGGGGAGCCACCTGGGGGAGTGAGGAACCCCCCAAAACCCTCCCTCCTGTTTTGGCTCACCAACCAATGTTGGGGAAAGCTCTCCTGTCCTGGGTACTGCCAGCTCACGAGCAGAGTGCGACAGGACTACCAGCTGTCAACCTTGAAATGCAAAAGAAGCAGCCAGCACAGGTAGACCCTCTAGTGTCCTGTAGAAAGTGGGACGGTCACTTTGGGAGAAAGAACCGAGGTAGGATTGTGCTCGTTGCTCCATGAATTTGTATTTGCCTCTGATGAACTAAAATTGTCTGTACAGTGATTAAGGGACAACACCTGCTAAAAGAGTTGAACAACTTACATAGAATGCCTAGTATAATCGAGCCGATCAATAGAAACGAACCCAAGCCTATAAGACACTGTCTACCTTTTTTTGTTTCCAGGAATGGAGTTTTTGGTTCTGGAAGGACGAGAGGAAAGAAAATTCTGCTTTAACCACCAGGAGCCAACACCACATGATCATCCCAGTTTAAAAGGTTTCCACACTCTACAACAATGCATCTAGTTAGCAAGCGACAGTCAGCTTTCTGAGCCTGGATCACCCCTTCCAGCTAGGCTGGACTCACCCCTTCCAACTACTATGGGGCTGGCCCCTTGCTAAGCTAAGCGGATAGAGGGAGCTGCTGCGAGAACCTCAGATGCTGGGGACAGTTATCTCCCGTCTGTCCCGAGGAGGATAGAGAGAGATCATCTTATGCAGCCTTTGTCTGGCCTGGCAGCACAAAGTCTGGATCAGGACAGACAACATTTTCAGACGTGCAAAACTCAAGTAGCATTGTGGATGTTCCTTGGCAAAAATAAATAAAGAGCCTCCACTCTATGCTATTTATGAACAGCAGAACTGGGGTGAGTGCCATGCCAAATATCCGGGGGGGGGGGCGAGCAGGGGGAGATTAAACTTCGTGTGCGGTCAAAAAAAGAAAATTCTTAGGGGGGGGGGAAATCCCAGGAAAGTATTCTGAGAAATTTTGGCTTACTGTTGAATGAAACTATTGTTAGTTCAGATTGGTGGGTGAAGGACGTGATGGGCTAAGATAGGAGGATTGGAAGCAGTATGGACCAAGCCCGTGGATTTCTTCCACGGTATTCAAATACCTACTATGACAAAATATTAAAACTGAATCCACAAGTGGGCCTGAAATTCTCTCCCAGCTCCATGTGGATGGTGAAACCGGGGAGGCCGTTTTGCCAAATATTCTCCAGGGGAGTACTGAAGTCCTCCAACAGAAGAGGAGCTTGAAAAAGGAAAACCCTGAAAATGTATCAGAAAAATCTTTTCTGAGAAATTTCAACTCAGCCCTCGATTTCACATAATCCATGTATGTCACAGCCAGCAAGCAGCAGAGGGCAAACTAAATCCCAAGATGTTTGCTGCTCCCCTATTGGGCTTAATGATTCCCTGGGCCCAAAGTCCTTTGCAGGCTTTTCTCCACCTTCGTGGCTGGTTCCATTCTTTTCCTAGCTCTCTATCCATTTCCCTTCACTGTGCAATGAACCACGCATTATATGGTTGTGCAGGCGCAGCATACAGACCATCAGGTTTTTTTTCTCCTGCTGGATCCTTTTTTGGACCCATGGCAACAGATCTCCAGCACTGCGCACTAACTCCTACTGTATCATGTTTCTCTGTAAAACAACATTAGTCTAATAAGAGCGTATACATCAATATAAAGCAACAATCAATAATAATAATAATAATAATAATAATAAAAAGACGAGTAAGGGGAGACATGATAGAGGTGTATAAAATTATGCATGATGTGGAGAAAGTGGACAGGGAGACATTTTCTTCCCTCTCTCATAAAACTAGGACCCAACGGGGTCTTGAAGCTGATTGGTGGGAGATTCAGGACAGATAAAAGGAAATACTTCTTCACACAGCGCATAGTTCAACTATGGAATTCACTTCCACAGGATGTGGTGAAGGCCACCAATTTGGAGGCCTTCCAAACTGGGGATTGGACAAATTCACAGCGGAGAAGGCCATCAGTGGCTACTGGCCCTACTGTGCTTCCTCCAGTATCAGAGGCGGTATGCCCATGTACACCAGTTGCTGAGGAACATGGGCGGGAGGGTGCCGTTGCACTCATGTTCTGCTTGTGGGATCCCGTGGGCAGCTGGTTGGACACAGGGTGAACAGAATGCTGGACTAGATGGACATCAAAGTGCTGTTTTTGACATGAGGCTGCCTATTTATTTATTTATTTAATACATTTTTATACCGCTCAATAGCCAAAGCTCTCTGGGCGGTTTACAACCGTTAAAACCATAAAATACAATATAATATAAATATAAAATTTAAAACCACAGATTAAAAACAAACAGCAGAGCTAGCAGCAGCAGTTACAATAACAGAGTTAAAAACAACTACAAGATTAAAATGATTAAAATGCCTTGGAGAATAGAAAGGTCTTCACCTGGCGCCGGAAAGAGTACAATGTAGGCACCAGGCGAGCCTCTTTGGGGAGCTCATTCCACAACCGGGGTGCCACAGCAGAAAAGGCCCTCCTCCTGGTAGCCACCTGCCTCACTTCCTTTGGCAGGGGCTCTCGGAGAAGGACCGCTGAAAAAGATCTTAGTGCCCGGGCAGGTACATAGGGGAGGAGACGATCCTTCAGATACCCTGGCCTCAAGCCGTTTGGGGCTTTGAATGTTAATACCAGCACTTTGAATTGGGTCCGGAAACAGACTGGCAGCCAGTGCAGATGGGAAAGCACTGGCATAATATGTTCATGTTAGCCAGTCCCCGTTAATAATCTGGCTGCCCTATTTTGGACCAGCTGAAGTTTCTGGACCGTTTTCAAAGGCAGCCCCACATATAACGCGTTGCAGTAATCCAGACGAGAGGTTACCAGAGCATGGATAACTGTAGCTAGGCTATCTCTGTCCAGATAAGGACCTAGTTGGTATATCGGCCTATGCTGATCAAAGGTGCTCCGTGCCTACACAAATATGAGCCCGCGCACACCTTAAGGTGGGCATCAGAGGCCCTGCTTGCTGGCCCACTATTAAGATCAGATAGAGTGGCATGCACTAGACTAGGGACAAGGTCTTTTGGGTGGTGGCCCTTAATTTGTGGAACTCTCTCCCAAGGGGAAAATGGTTGATCCCCTACGTTTTGGCCTTCAAAGGGGCTTTGAAGGCATATCTATTTCAAACCATTTTCCCTGACTATGTTGCTAGGCTGTCTTTTTTATGTGCTTTTGGATTGCTGGTTATTAACTCCAAATATTATTCTTGGTTGTTTGGAAAGTCTGATATTTGTAATTTCTGGTTTTAAACTGTGCTGTATTACTGAACTGGAGATTCTATGGTTCATCTTGGGAAGACTTTGTCTTAAAAGGTAGTCCTAAAATCATGCTTAAGATTAGCAATAAATACATACATTTGAAACCATCTGAACTGGTGGCCACTGATACGTTTTGTGGCAGTGAATTCCACGAATTAATGTATTACGTGTTCTGAATCAGTCACCAATCAATTTCATTGGATGAGCCTGAGTTCTACTATTGGGGAAGAAAAATGTCTCTGTGTACATTTTCTCCATGGTCCATCTATCCATTCCCATCCCAACACCTCCACTTGACTTGGTCACCATTTTTCTGGCCTACAAAGCCCCAAACTTTGTAGCATTTCCTTACAGGGAAAGTGTTGCACCCACCAGCCCTGTGCCTGTCTGGATACCTTGGTGCCTCTATCAGATGGTCGTCCGTCTGCCTTGGTCTTTTCCAGTGATTCTGCGGTTGTTCCTTTGGCCTGCAGCCCTTTGTGATGTCCCACATTCCAGAACTCCTCCCATTGAGCCGATACTGCTCCAGAACTGGGCATGACAGACAGCCGATCAGCATTCCCCGCACAGCTTCAGCTGTGAAAAATGTTTATTTCAGATTTGAGAATGTGGTTTCGAGTGTTGGGCCGGGACTCAAGAAATCAGGGTTCTGCTCCCCGCTTGGGCATGGAGCTCACCAGGAGACTTTGGGCCGGTCACAGACTCTCCACCTAACCTACCTCACAGGGTTGTTGTGAGGATAACATGGAGAAAAGGAGGGCCATGTAATCCACCTCAAGTTCCTTGCAAGAGGACAAACGGGGGGGATATAAATGTAATAAATAAATAAATGTACTTATTTTAAATAATAGGACAGTATCCAACACTACCCTTGCACAAATGGGAATGACCACTAGCACTTGATAGTGAACCAGCAACTAGGCCAAATTAGCACTTCCAAAGCAGGACAAACCAGCAGAGCTCAGAGGAGGGAGCACTACTGACCTCTCCCGTCCCATTCCAGAAGAGTTTCCAAGGTTGCACTAGCTTCCCATTATGCTGGCGGTTATTCCTGCTATTGCAAGCTGATCAGCACTGGCAGACTGTCAGTGCTGGATACTGCCCATAGTAATTACCGTTGTGTTTTTGATGTAGATGCCGACAAAAGCCGCAGCCACGGCACTGAGCAACCAGAACAATGGGAGGTCTGGGGAGGAGGACAGAGTAGCAATGGGCCCACCAGTATCTCTCTTTCTGCCCCACTCAGAGCAGAAGGGAGGAGCCAAACCACTGTTGGAAATCTGAGCCGCCGGGGGGAAAAACAAAGTTAAACAACTTTGTCCCAGTGGCTGCAGAATCGTGCTGTGGAGTTAGGGTATTGGGAGAAACGTGTGCTAGGCCAGTAGGCAAAAAGCAAAACGACAAGTCTGTTTCTTTAAGCACAGAGGTTTACTAAACTAAGACTTGCAAAACATGAACAGAACATACACAGAGTGCTATGATACAAAAAGTGAAAGAGAACAGTATGTCAGACAAAACAGATACAGTCTAGACACACAAACTATCTCTTTACTTACAGAATGCTCTATCATCAATAATTACTAATCCAATTAAACTCCTTTCCCCCCAACAAGAACACAAAGACTTTACACACCTTTTATACACTTCTGTACAGTCACATGCTAATATGAGGTAATGCCAGCTGCATCAAGGCATGATGTCACCCCAGCTGAACACAATCTAGCATGACCCTTGCTCCAGATCCCCTGGTCACAAAAAACTGTACATTTACCACACTGGGCCAAAGGTGACACTTTGCTCAGGCCTGACCTTGATCAGGTCTGCCGGTTCTTTTGCTTCCTTGCCCGAAGGCAAACCTGAATATGAAAACTCCATATTCCAACACCCCTCCTTGCCTGAGTGGCTAGAAGCTTTATTGTATTCACTAAACATTTATTACACATTAGGACACCATACCAAACTTTGTAATTGTTTCTTGGAATTTTGGCCTGGGCAGAGCCTTTGTCATTACATCCGCCAAATTCCCCTGTGATGGACAGTACACCAGTTTTATTACACCCGTTTGTATGTGGTCTCTAACATTGTAGAATTTCACCGCTACCTGTTTAGTCTGGGCTTTTAGATTTTCTGTGTTTGCCAAAGATATGCATGCAGTATTGTCACAAAGGACCTCCACCGGTAACTTTTGATTGATTCCCATATCTTTGAGTAATTGTATGAACCATGTTGTCTCTCCACATGCCAAAGAAACTGCTGCCATTTCTGCCTGGCAACTAGATGTGGCCACACTTGTCTGTTTCTTGGATACCCAGTTTACAATTGTGTTTCCTAATTGCATAACCATGCCACTGACTGATTTCCTGGTCAAAACACAATTTCCCCAGTCAGAATCCACCCAAATTTGTAAGTTTTCTGAACCTTGAGCCGGTAAACTTAAACAAATGTCTAGGGTGCCTTTGAGATATCGTAAGATTCTCTTTGCTGCGTTCCATGCTGGAACAGTGGGCTGTGACGTGAACCTACACAAAACTCCCACACTTGCTGCTATATCTGGCCGTGACCATTGTGCCAGATATAGCAAACTGCCAACCAATGATTGATACATTTCAACCTCCTGAAACACTTTGTCTATTGCACTCACGGACTTCACAAAATCTGTGGTCATAGGTGTCAGTACAGGTACACACTCCAGCATACCATATTTGTCTAGTAATGCTACCACCTTGTGCTTCTGGTTTAGACAAATGAACTCCTTTGTTCTAACCACCTGAACACCCAGATACTGTGACACTTCACCCAAAGATTTTACTTTAAACTTTTGTCCCAGTTGCTGTGCAAATGTTGATATCTGACTGCTGTTTGACCCAGCACACAAAATATCGTCCACAAACGTGATTAGCACCATGAAATTGTTTCCTGAACCCTTAGTATACACACACGGGTCAGCTATACCACGTTTGAACCCACTTTGCACCAGTGTTTCATTCAGACATATGTTCCATGCTCTGGCAGACTGCTTTAACCCATACACTGCTTTATTTAGATACCAGACCTTTCCCTGCTCACACTCAAACAAAACCTGGAGCTGGCTCCATGTATATTTCCTCCTCCAGAGGAGCATTTAGATACGCCGTGGTGAAATCTAAATGGTGCACCATTAAATTCCTTTTTGCAGCTAATGACAGTAGCAGTCTTACTGTTTCTGCTTTTGCAGTTGAAGAGAAAGTTTCGTCATAACTCTCACCCTTCCTTTGTGAAAAACCCCTGGCCACGAGTCTTGATTTAAAAATGGATTCGCCCGAAATAGACACCTTCCGTTTGAAAATCCACCTACTGCCAGTTATTTTCACCCCTGCTGGTGCAACAACCTCTGAATATACATTGTTTTGTTTGAATGAATCCATTTCATTTTTCATTGCCTCAAACCACCTTTGTTTTTCTGCATTTGGCAAATTGTTTACTTGTTCTAAGTTTTCTGGCTCAACATATGTTACATTGCAAACTCTGGCACCGCCTATAACAAATCTCTGGGGTGGAACACCTTTTGTACTCCTTTGAGATCTGCGTATCTCACTTTCAGCACTTTCTGCCTCGGCTTCTGCCTTGGCTTGCCCTTCCCCATTTGCGTCGGCTTCTCCCAAAGACTGTTTTGAATTCCCTGGGCTACTTTGACCCCCCTCTCTCGCCAGCTGCTGCGGCTTAGCTGACTCAGAGACTTCTAATGGAATTAAAACTTCCGGATTTGCATGAACATGTTGCCAGCCTTCCTCAACAAAATCAGCGTTCTGGGAAATTATCACCCTGGCATTCCCTCGTGAAAACCTCCAGGATTTCCCAGTTCCTGCATACCCCACAAAACGCAACCTTTGTGATCTTGGGTCTCCCTTTCTCCTCAATGATTTTGGAATATGCACGTATGCAAAACTACCCCAGACTCGGAGGTGGCCAAGATCAGGTGTCCTCCCAAATAGTTTTGTATACAGTATATTGTCAATCACCGCAGACCAGGTCCTGTTGCACAAATAATTGGCCTCACCCCAAAAATGCGAGTTTGTACTCAGACCAGCGTCAGTTAACAAACACCTCATTATTTGTTGAAGCGACCTGAATTTTCGTTCAGCCGTGCCATTTTCCCATGGGGAATGTGGGTTCGTGAGTTTGTGCACAATACCATTTTGTTTCATAAACCTCTGAAACTCCCAGCTCAAGTACTCCCCACCCCGGTCTGTTTGTAGAGTTTGTACTTTTGTGTTAAATTGTCTCTCTGCATAAGCTACCCAGTCACGAAAGACAGAAAAACACTGAGCCTTTTTCTTCAACAGATACACCCATGTGAACTTTGAATATTGATCCATGACCAGCAAAACATATTTTGCACCACCTTCACTGGGCTTGAAGGGACCACACACATCTGAATGCACCAGCTCAAATATTTCACTCGCTTGTCTGTTTGATTTTCTGCTTATTGGCTGCACCCGAGATTTTGCTTGTTTGCACACAGCACAGTTGAGAAATTTTCTGCACCCTTTCAAAGTAACACCAGTACAAGACTCAGCAGTCTTCTGTATTACATTAAACCCGGAATGCCCTAATCTCCTATGAAATCTGTGTAAACAATTATCGTGTAATGGTGTATTTGTAACCATGGCAATGCTTGGAGACAACACGTATAGCCCATTAACCAGGGAGGCTTTAGCTGCAAGCTTCCCACCTTTCTGGATTTCACAGCCAGATTTTGTGAACACCACTTCATACCCAACACTGGTAAGACATGACACAGACAATAGGCTATAATCCAAATTGGGGACACACAGAACATTCTCCATTTCTGTATCTAGATAGGGTACTCTACATTTCCCCTCACCCACAATAGGACACGTGCTCCCATCTGCCAATGTGACAGTATGACTACTGTTTTCCTTAGACACTTTGCTAAAAGACACAAACGGCAAAGACGAGTTAGATATGGTCTTTGAACTCCCACTATCAAGAATCCACCTTGACGTGGGCTGACTCACATTTACCCTTACAGTAGCTGACACAGAGTTATTACATTGTCCATCTTCCTGATGCTTCTTCTTCTGTGGAAAGCTCTTCTGTAAGTTCGCTTTACATTGCCTTTTAATGTGCCCCGGTTTCCTGCATTTGTAGCACTTTCTCACGCTCAAAGCTGTCTCCGTTTCTTCTCCGGCATTTCTCAGCTTCTCTGCACTGTAACCCGACACTCCGACCCCTCCTCGGCACGAATTCCTTCGGTTGGAGGGAGCTGTCATCTGCTTCTCCTGTTGCTTTACTTTTCTCCTCTCTTCCTCTTCAAGGAGACGGCCAGCTAGATAATCCATGGTTAAATCATCCTCTGGAAGCGAAGCAACACTGTTCACCAGCAAGTCCCAGCTTTCATCCAGAGATGACAAGACAATCTGGACTTGGTGAATTTCTTGGTATTTCTGACCCCGCTCAGCAAGTTTCATCAGTAGCTCCTGTATTACTTGCAAGTGGTCAGACACCTTCTCCCCGGGCAGCAGCTGTTTCTTATACAGTTGCCGCACCAACAAAATCTTAGAGCTTGCAGAGTCCCGAACATGTATTTTCCTGAGAGTTTTCCAGCAGTCGGCGGCATTCTCCAGAGACCGCACATGCATAAGCTGTGAGTCTGACAGAGACAAAACAATCAAAGCATGAGCTCTCTGCAGCCGCCGGCTCTCTTCAGGGGTTGGGTCGTACGGGGGATCGACAACAGCAATGTCCCACAAATCCTCCCGCATCAGAAGCATTCTGGTCTTGAATTCCCAAGCTAGGTAATTCTCTCCCGTCAGCTTGTCCACCACCACTCCCGGATACTGCTGCATCACCGCCATCGGAACGCCGTCCACGGGCTGCACAGTGGGAGCTGGCACAGGAATTCCTCCCTCCTCTATCTCCAGAGGATCACTCTGTGACTCTGGCTCAGACTTCACCTCCTCAGCCGTCTGTTCTTCCAGCTTTGCAGGGTTTTTCTGCTAGAGAAGGACCAGCGATACAAAGCCCTATCCAGGAACTTTGCAGCGATCAAAACTTCTCTGCACCCAAACAAAAAACCTTACTGGACCTTAGCCAAAAAACAAAATACCACCACTTCTCAATGCTTACCACGTTTTCAATCCTAGGCCCATAACCTGTTGGAAATTTGAGCCGCCGGGGGGAAAAACAAAGTTAAACAACCTTGTCCCAGCGGCTGCAGAATTTGCAGCGGAGATAGATGGTGGCGTGAGAAGCGGGTGCTAGGCCAGTAGGTAAAAGCAAAACAACAAGTCTGTTTCTTTAAACA
Organism: Shinisaurus crocodilurus; assembly: GCA_021292165.1. NCBI lineage: Eukaryota > Metazoa > Chordata > Lepidosauria > Squamata > Shinisauridae > Shinisaurus > Shinisaurus crocodilurus. The sequence continues at coordinate 66,985 of JAHFWL010001056.1, forward strand.
CAGAGGTTTACTAAACTAAGACTTGCAAAAATATGAACAGAACATACACAGAGTGCTATTGTACAAAAAGTGATAGAGAACAGTATGTCAGACAAAACAGATACAGTCTAGACACACATAAACTATCTCTTTACTTACAGAATGCTTTCTAATCAATTACTCCTAATCCAATTAACTCCTTTTCCCCCAACAAGAACACAAAGACTTTGCACACCTTTTATACAATACTGTACAGTCACATGCATAGATGATGCAATGCCAGCTGCACCCATAGCATGATGTCATCCCAGCTGAAAGCAATCTATCATGACCCCTGCTCCAGATTCCCTGAAGACAAAAAACTGTACACCCACTACACTGGGCCGAAGGTGACACTTAGCTCAGGCATGACCTTGATCATGTCTGCCGGTTCTGTTGCTTCTTTGCCCGAAGGCAAACCTGAATATGAAACTCCATATTCCAACAAGCCGCACCATCCCGCCCGGGCCCAGGCCGGATCCCCAGAAGCCGCGTCGGCCAGGCTGCTCCCAGCGCCCGGCCGAGCGAAGAGGAGGGGCCTCAGCAGCCCCTTTAATATCTCGGCGAAACGTCGCGTCGCAGCTGCCACAAGCCCGCAGCCCAGTCGTCCTCCCCAACCCGGGTCCAGACCGAATCCCCGAAGAGGCTAATAGGTGAAGAGGAGGGGCCCCCATAACATCCGGCGCGATTATGCGCTGCTGTTGCCGCTGCCCGCTGCTGCCGCCGCTGGCCCCAGCCCAGGTCGGGGCGTTAAAGTTGTGCCGGCCGGGCCGCTCTCTGCGCCCTGCCGGCGAAGAGGGGAGGGCCTCAGAATGCGAGAACGCCTGGATTTTATTTAAAATTATTAGACGGTCTGATTCCCCCCAGCAGGGCCCTCCAACCCGGCTCCAGCCGGACCCTCCAACCCGGATCCCTTCTCCCAAGCTGACCGTGCCACGTGGTCCTCCGGATGATAGGGTCGGGCAGAGATCCTCTTCCAGTTGAAAGAAGCTGCGAAGAACAAAGAGGGTGTGGGGCGGGGCTGCCGGGCCTAATATTGGCTCCTGTAGCCCCGCCCCCATGCTGGCTAATTACCTGCGTCAGCAGGTAAGACTCGACTCTCTTCCCCCACGTCCGCAAAATTTCTCCCCGCCCACAGCTGCGCGTGCTCGGGGGAAGGTCCTTCCCTGTTGCAACTTGCCCCTCCTTTTTTAGCTACAGTTTCTGGTACATGGTTGGCATTGCATGTACCACAGTTTTTAATACCAAGCTGGAGTTATAATAGCAGTAGCAACAGTCAATCTGTGCTGTAAGTTTTGTTTCTATCAGTTTATAGAATCATAGAATAGTAGAGTTGGAAGGGGCCTACAAGGCCATCAAGTCCAATCCCCTGCTCAGTGCAGGAATCCAAGCTAAAGCATCTCTGACAGATGCCTGTCCAGCTACACCTTGAATGCCTCCTCCAGTATGGAGTTCAAGAAAATAAAGGCATCTCTGCATGACAGCTTTTTGAACTGGTTTAGGCTGCAGTCAGTTCAAAAAGTTTAGCCTAAACCAGTTCAAAAAGCTGTCATGCAGAGATGCCTTTATTTTCTTGAACTATCGGGGAAACCGTTGTCTATGTGCCAAATAAATATTGTGGGAACAGTGGCTTCTAAAGACCACTCCCCCTCCGCTCCCAAGATGGGATTTGTAAGCCTCTCTTTCCCATACTTGGAGAAACCCTTTCTGTTGAGCTAAAAGACTGGCATTTTGCCTTGTTGCCGTTACACCTGGCAATCCTCAGATCGCCCTTCCTGAATTTAGAAGCGGAATAGAGAAGGTAAAGGATGAAGAAATATATGTTAGTGCTGCAGGTTCCTTCCTGCATATGGGGTTGGGGTTTTTTTCCTCCTCCTCCTCCTCCTCCCTTTCCTTCTTCCCACCTTCTAGTCTTTAATTGGCTGACTTCTTTCTCTCCCTTTGCTGCTGCTCATCCAGCGCTGTGCAGAAAAGAGCAACAGGAGAGGGGTGGAAAGAAAGAAACTTTTACAAAAAGAGTTAAGTTAGCTGCTTGCTTGCTTGCTTTTTTAAACTGCTGTGTCTGTGTTTCTGTGTGTGTCCTGCAAAGGCTGTTTTCTTCCAGGCAATTCCATCCACTTTCCAAGGAACTTAAATACTACAAAGTTTGTTTGATTCTCCCCCCCCCCCCCATACCCTTGTCATCCGTTTTTACAAAAGGTTTGTGTAGTTGTTGTTTTTAATTTGTTGGGTGGGGGGGTAATTATTATTTTCATAGAAAGGTAAAACAAATCTTAAGAAGGTGAGGTGGGTGGGAAGAAGGGGGAACACATCTAACTATCCGCAACCTTAAGGAATCTTTTGGTTTTTCTTACCTTCGCTTCATCAGTGAACAAAGAAAGATCTGAGAGGCCTAATGATGTGGTATGAATAATTTCCTGAGAGAGACTTGTGCCTCTGAAGTAGCCTTATTTTGTTGGGAAAAACCCCCCATTGATTTTAATAGGGACGCGTGGAGTCAGCTTTGGGAGTGACTCGTGAGTCACCATTTTGGACCAAGGACTCGGACTCGAGACTCGGGTTCAAAGACTCGTGACTCGAGACCAAGGACTCTTCAACATCCCTGGTGCGCGCACACACGCGCACACACACGCACACACACACACACACGTGCGTGCAGACATTCTCGGTCTGTTCCCTTCCTGCTTAAAGGGGCCATGGGCAAAATTGCAGCTAAGCTAAATAGCTTGCGGGAGGAGGCAGGAGAATTGGGGGCTCTGCATAATACAGTAAGAAGCCGTGATGATGTCTTAAGTGTTTGCGGGACTGTCCCGGCAAATTCGGGGCAATTGGAGAGTATGGAACTGGGGAGTAGGAGGGTGAAGGGAGGCATCTTATGCTCTCACCCAATAACTAACAACACAGATTAGAGGCAAGGCAGACACAAGCGACAGCAAGAGGAAATTAAAGATATGGGCCAGGGTCCCCTAGGCGGCCCCGCTCCTTCCCCCCCCCCCAACTACCTTTTGCTTGGTGATTGTATGGCTTTTCTGCAGATTCGTCACCATTCTAAAAGGTCAAAATGCCTCTTCTAAGATTTGTTACTGGTAGCAAGAGCTTTCAGCTACAATATGCCGTTATTTTGGCTCCGCCCATTTTGCCTTTGGCCCCGCCCACATCTGGCTGTTCGGCAGTCGTAGGGATGAAATGAATGGATGAATGACTGAAAAACGATTTATTTTATTTTATTTTTATCATAGAAGAAAGTAAAGCTATGTGTGGAATGCCAATTGGAAATGGCGGGCAGCCAATCAGGGAGCAGCATAAGCTGAATGGGAGAAGTTCTGGAATGTTCTGCATCAAAGGGGAAGTTGGTTGAAGCTGTTGGAGGGAAGAGCACCTGCAGGAACAAGCTGAGGCAGGGAGAAGACAAATGGATTGAGGAGGCACCAGAGTATTCACAAGGTCAGTACTGGGTGGGGAATGTGGTGTACATGATGTTGCCTCCAACTAAGTCACAGCAGTGGTTAACTTGCCCAGTGTTATCTAACCCAGGATGTAGTTTTTAAAAATAATAATAGTGTGATGTTAAACTACGTGTGGCAAAGCTGGCTCTGATCTCTGTGGGAGGGTGTGGGTGACTCAGGCCTATTTCTAGGACCCCTTCCCTTGTTGCAGGAGCAGCTCAGAGTTGCTCAGATCCTTCCCTTGTCGCAGGAGCAGCTCAGCCTCAGAGTTGCTCTGATCCCTTCCATGAACTCTTGGCTGTGAATGCTTGAAGGCATTCCCCAGGAAACATTTGAGTCCCTTACCTTGGTGTGGAACATCTGGGAAGAAGATGGTCCCATAGAGACATTTCAGTCCCCTCCCTTGATGTGGAACTATTTCGAGAGCCTATAGCAAAACGCCATCCGCTATATGATTTCTGAAGACTGCAACTGTTAAACTTACGCCGTGGGATTTGCTGTAATAAAAGAGTCTCACTGATTTTGAGTCTCCTGTGCAGTATGCTAGAATGCATGATTGCAGGACCAGGGCCCCAACATGTGTTTAATGTCACATATAGAAAATTGGTGTTACATTCTCCAGTCCTCTGGTACAGAGGCTGATCTTAGAGGCCTGTTATACTTTTTGTTAGAATATCAGTAATTTCATATTTGAGTTCTTTAAGAACTCTAGGATGGATATCATCTAGGCCTGGTGATTTATTAACTTTCAACTTGTCAACAAGGTTGAGAATTTCATCTTTTGTCACCACTATTTGCCTCAGTTCCTCACACTCTGTTCCTGAAAACGTCAGTTCAGGCAGAGGTGTCTGTTCTGTATCTTCTGCGGTGAAGAGAGATGAAAAGAATTCATTCCACTTCTCCACCATCTCCTTATCCTCCTTTGGGACTCCTTTAACTCCATGATCATCCAACAGTCCAACTGCCTCACTTGCTGGTTTCCCTCTTCTGATATATTTAAAGAAGTCTTTATTGTGACCTAGTGATGTGCTCCTCAAAATGCTTTAAAAAAAATCTCTTATTGTCTGCTCGCATCTCCTTTGTGCAAGCTTGTGCTCCCTTTAGTTTTCCTCAGTAGGGTAAGACTTCCATTTTCTGAAGGAAGCCTTCTTTTCTCGAATAGCTTCCTTGACCTTGCTTGGTAACCAAGCTGGTGACCTTTTGGACTTGGTGCTACCTTTCCTAATCATTGGTAAACATTCTTGTTGAGCTTCCATTATTGTGGTTTTGAGTAACCTCCAAGCATTTTGAAGGGGTTTAACCCTCTTGACTCCCTCTTTCAACTTCCTTTTTACCAATTCCCTCATTTAAGAGAAGTGTCCTCTTTCATTCAGTGGACTGAAGATCTCACTGCTCTTGCTACATTTAGACGCATCTCCTACAGCCATCTATTTTGTATGGATGCTTATTTAGATATATGGACTGCTTGTATTTGAAATGTCCATGTTAAATTCTTTCTTTCCCCCCTCCTGTTCTGTTCTGTTCTTTTTAATATATCAACGGTGATGTAAATGATTGCTGTGTGTGAATGGATGTTTCATGATATGGTCTTTCCCCCCTCTCTCTTTGTGCTCCCCCTCCCTTTTTGAAAACGTTTTGGTTGCTGTTGTTGTTATGGTTGCATTAGCTAATACTTTTTAAAAACAACAACAACCTGGGTCCAGTTCAGCTGAGCTGCCTATGCACCATTGCCTCAGAATCATCATCATCAGGCGATCACTCGTGACTGAGTAAGATTGTCTTCCAGGATAAAAGGAGGAAATTCTAAAGAGGATTGCGTAGACTCTAGTGATGGGTCCGTAAGTGACTGTGGAGGCCAATTCTAGATCCACACAGCTTCCCACAGTGAGGACACAGGTAACCAGATGGAAGATGGTCCTGTAAAGGATTCGTTTGACGTGCTTGTCGCTTAGCACGTTTCTCCCTTTCACCTTGCACTCGGGCTTCTTCAAAGTCCATGGATCCTTTGTGAAAGGCCAACCTCCATTTAGATCGTTCATGGGCCAGAGCTTCCCAGTTTTCGATGTTTATATTGCATTTTTTAGATTAGCCTTAAGAACATCTTTAGAGCCTCAGAATATGTCAAGTCCACCCAGATCTTATGGGAGGGAGACCTGCATTTGAAGAAAGAGCTGGACGCTGCTTTGACATCCTGAAACCTCCATTCCTTCTCTCCACAGGAGTGAGTGTTGGTCCAAATCTATGGAGCTGGTCCACATCCTACAACTGTGGAGGTCACAGGGCCTGTCTCCTATAAGGTGTAGACTACAGGAGGACAGTTCTAGAGGCACCATGTGGACTAGCTGCTTGGATGTCCTTATGCACATTGCTCTTCATATGACATTTCTCAAATTGCCAACCATAATCTTTGGGCATGGACTCATTTGAAAAGGGCCTCCCTGTTCTCACCAACATGGCCTCATCTCCATCCCCAGAAAGCAACGCCACTGACTTTTCTTTTGGGGATCTCAAGGGCATCCTCTGCTGAGTCCTGCAGGAAAACCGCACCGGGTTTGAAGGTCCCGGACATGGATGACTGATCACTTTGTCTGGCAGAGGGATTTTGTCCACTGCCTTCCTCTTTTTAAACTTTTAATTTTTATTCATAACAAATAAACAAACAAACAAACAAACAAACACAATAATGGACTTCCAGTCTTCTCCACAGCTTAATCAACCACAGTTATTCTTAAAATCTTTTCTGTTAACAAAAAATCACTTCCAGTTATGGCAAAAAAGAACCCTAAAAGGAACAAACACCAGAGGTCTCCACCCTCCCCCAATATACATCAAGTATTTAATCTATTAAATTCAACATTTATCGATACACCAAAAAAAGAAAACCTATAGTTTCATTAAATAGTGTTTTCAATTCCAAAATACAGTATATTAAGAATCCCAAAAGTAGAAAGTAACTATAAACTAATTAGCAAATGACCACATAACAAAAGCATTTTGTATTTCCACCCCCCCGCGCTCTCTAGTACCTAACCATCGAATCAACACATTTGTATTATTACAATTACTCATTATTTCTTTCTATCTAAGCAGAAATTCCTTCACTTTTAATCTCCAAGATATTTTTTTTAAAAGAAAAGAAAGATAAGTCTAAAAATTAAGAAATAAGTGACATCTGACAAAACAGCAGAAGCACATAAGCCATCATGCTACTTATAGAACAAAAAACAAAAGACCTTCCCCTTTAATACTTCAAAGCCTCCACAAAACAACACCCCCAACAACAACAAAAAAGAATTATTATTTTTTAAATAAAATAAATATTTCCAAACAGACCAAATATAATTATACCTTAATTATAATAATTTCTCTTACATCACCATTAATATTTAAAATTCAAATAGGTAAGTCATATAAGCAATCCCTTTACCTTTGCCATTAATATTTAAAATCAAAAGATTATTTATATTCCAACTAGACATGTAGTTGAGTATACATCAACCCTTTATCTTTTGCCAATAAAAGACCATGAAGATAGTCTCTTTCACTGCTTTCCTCTGTCAAAGGGATAATCATTAAGTTCCAGGTTTTGAACCAAGAATGAAATCAGCTTGTTCTGTGGACTCCTGCATACCGGTCTCTGGCTCCGCCATCTTAGATTTTAAAAAGTGCATCACAACTTCTTGCTGAACTGTCTTCTCGTGCCAATTCAATCCAATTAAAACTTCAAAGTCTCTGTGAATTTCTGGTAAGTTTCCCAAGTCCTTATTTACTTCTTCTGTCTTCTCCTCTGCCGGTCCTGTAAAGAAATCCGTCTTACGTTGTTCTTCTGATTGATCCACTTTAAGATTTACGTTCAAAGTCTGGATTCTTACTTCCAATCTGTTTAGAATTTCTCTCTCCATTTCGTTCCACAGGTTTAAGAATGCTGCAACTGCAAACATCTTGCCTTGTGTATAGATATTTCCAAGACGCTTCCAAACATATAAGATTTACAGACCTCCTTTCAGGTTTCCTCTCTTATCTTTTTCGCCTCCCAGATAAACATAGTCTACTTACAGTGAATTATAAATCCCACTCTGCTGCAGAAAGATTCCAAATTAGTCACTCCAGATGTACTCCTTTATTTTGGAAGCGAACATGCATACTTCTGATGATCGGTAAAACCGGTCTCTGGATGCAGCGCCGTTTTCCCCCACCTCAGGTCACCAGCCACCTTTATCCGTCATAAGACAGACAAAAAGCAATTTATGACCCTATGAGATAATTTGGGGGTAACCTCAGATCTTCGCTTCTCTAATGAGAAGTAGATCCCCCAGCCTGAGACATTCTCTGGCCAGGAAACGCTGTACCAGCTGCCCCACAGAATTTCTGTGCGGCTTTCAAAGCTCCATGTTCACCCGGGAGAGCTCCACTGCCTTCCTGAAGAAAACCCAATGGACCTTACAATGAGATAGGCCATCTGAGTGCACTCAAAGAAACAGTTTCACTATTGCAGCAGAGATCAGTGTGTGTAGATCAGCCTTTATAATCTCGTCAAGGCCTTAACAATTCTAGGCCCAGATGGGCCAATAACCAGATACAATTCCCCATTAAGTTGCAGTTGGGTGTGTGTGTGTGTGTTTCAGCCTGAGTTTTCTGCCCTGGGCTTTTCCCAGTTAGCTGTAAGAATAAATAGTTGAGTGATTTAGAAGACGTTTGGTGTGTGCTGGCAATCTCAAATATCCAATATGTATGTTGCTGTTTTACAGAGAAAAACTGATACAATGGGGGCAAAGAAGAAACCTAACGCCGATGAGGAGGCAGGTCTGTATGCTGCACAGCCATATGTGGTTCATTGTGCTGAGCAAAGAATTAACAGGAAGGGGAACTGGATAGAGATATGGGAAGGGTGAAGGTGCCAGGTGCCAGGTGGTGGCCTTCCTATTCTCCCAGGCATTTTAATCATCTTAATCTTGTAGTTGTTTTTAACTCTGTTGTTGTAACTGCTGCTGCTAGCTGTGCTGTGTGTTTTTAATCTGTGGTTTTAAATTTTATATTTATTTTATATTGTATTTTATGGTTTTAACTATTGTATTTTATGGTTTTAAGAGCTTCGGCTATTGGGCGGTATAAAAATGTATTAAATAAATAAATAAATAAATAAATAAATAAATAAATAAGGGGCTGGAACCGGACTTGGTGGGTATGAGTGGCATGCAGAGAAAAGCTTACACAGTTATTTGGCCTCAGGAGATTCACTACGCCCAATGGAAAAGCAAAGACCTGCGGGTCTGTAGGTTGGAAGGTGCCCAATATGGATAATTGACTACTTTGTCTAGAGGGATAGGGCTTTATGGACTTCCATGACCATGGGAGTGTATCAGAAGAAACAAAAACAACAGAGTTTTGTGGCATATTAAAAAAAAATAAATGACATATTTATTCTGGCATAAGTTTCTGGGGACTATGGTCCATTTCGTCAGATGCAGGAAATGTTACCCTTAATTGGCAGGTTGCTGCGGGTGGGATGTGTGTGTGGAATTGTAAACACTGAGTTCAGAGGGAATTGAAATACAGAAAATATAAACAGTGCTAATTACCTTATTAACAGTTGACAGTCACCAAATAGCTGTTGGGTGATAATACCAACATCCTTGCACTGGTGAGCTGATTTACATATGTAGTGTGATATATTTTTTAAAGCCTTTGTCCCTGTGCAAGTCACAGGAGGTGGACCCGAATCTCCTGCTGAATTGTAGTTCAGTTTCACATTGAAATCTTGAAAACTGGTACACTAGAAGAAGCAGTTTCACACAATTGCAGCAGAGACCAATGTTGGTAGTTGGGTCTGTTTAATCTACTCGGGGCCTAATAATTCTTCTCTGTGTTGCAGTCAACACCTTAACGCAGTGTTCTCCAACCTTGGGCATGCTGGGAGTTGTAGGCCAAAAACATCTGGGGACCCAAGGTCGGAGAACACTGCCTTAACGTCATTAACAGAGTGTCCTCTACATTTGAAATATCCCTCCACTGGTTTTTGGATATTGCTATTGCTGATGTCAGATTTGTGTCCATTCATTCTTTTGGTCTTATAATAGTCGTGCCAGAGTAGATACGGGGACAAAGTTGGCATCTGGGTCTGCTGTGGGGTCTGTATCTTTGTTATGTGGTCTGTTGTTGCTGGTAAGTAGCTGTTTTAGGTTGAGCGGGCTGCATGTAAGTAAGTATGGCCCAACCACCCAGGGCATGTGAGACGGAAATGCCATTGCCCAGGATGGACCACAGATCATTCATGATAGGTTTGAGTGGTTTTAGCTGGAAACTAGGTGCCAAGTGGTGTGTCCCCCCCTTTTTTTTCTTTTGGGGGTCTGTCCTGTATGGATTATTCCTGGGTACCAGTTTGGACCTGTTGATCTGTTGTTGTTTTTCACGTTGTTGAGTGGGTATTGTAGTCTGAGAAGTGCCTGGTTTAAATCCTTGTGAGTCTCTGCCTGACAAGTCTGAACAGATACGATTGTATCATAGGGCCTTGCTGCAGACAACGGATTTTGTGTATTTCTCTGGGTAGAAGCTGAATGCATGTAAGTACTGTATTCTCTCCAAGTTAAAGTAATTGTGGGTAAGTATAAATTGGCACAGTTTCCTGTCCAGATATGCTGTAGCATCATTGTGGATCATTTTGCTGATAGCTTGTAGTCCATCTTTTTAGGAGATGTTAACGTAAAGAGCTTCACCATTGGTGGTAACTAGGACAGTGTTTTCTGGGAGATAGTCAATGGATTGTAGTTTCCTCAGGAACTCAATGGTATATCTCAATTGGAACCAATGACCTAGGGAGGTCGTGGGCTCTCCCACACTGGAGGTATTAAAGGTGCAACTGGGCAGCCATCTGTCAGGGATGCTTTGACTTGGATTCCTGTATTGAGCAGGGGGTTGGACTTGATGGGCTTATAGCCCCCTTCCAACTCTACTATTCCATGATATCATATATAACTTAAAAATTGGTACACTAGAAGAAACAGTTTCACTATTGCAGCAGAGACCATCTTTGCAGTTGGGTCTGTATAATCTCCTCAGGCCTAAATGATTCTTGCGTTTGCTGCAGTTCCTCACATATCCTATATCTGTGGTGTTCTCGATCCAAGTGGAGAGGTGGGTAAGAATTATTATTATTATTGTTTTGTTGTTGTTGTTGTTGTTTTATAGACAAGGAAGATGAAGACCCTGAAATGGATGAGGAGGAGAAAGGTCTGTATGTCACACACCCAGAAGTGGTCCGTCACACTGAGGAAGAATGAACAGGAAGGGGAAGTGAATAGAAATACAGGGGCTGGAACTAGTCATGATGGGGATGAGTGGAGTGAAGTCATTTGGACCCAGGAGATTAACTAAGCCTTGAAGGAGCAACAGTCTGGGATCTGAGTCCTCCCTTTGCTAATGCAAAGTTGTCCAATATGGCTAACTGACTACTTTGTCTAGGAGGAAGTCCCTCTGCTGCTGGCTATGACATACATTGCTTGTATGAAACCCACACTACTAGTATCCCAAGTCTACTCCTGACTTTGCATTGTCAGTCCGGCAAAGGCTCTATAACGGGTGCGAAATGTGTGTCCCTCCAGATGTTGTTGGACTTCAACTCCCATCATCCCTCACCATTGGCCATGCTAGCTAAAGCTGATGAAACCGCCGTCCGACAACTTCTGCAGTGCCACACATGCCCCACCCCTAAGGTAACTACCCTTGTAAGGCCAGAGAGGGACCATTGACAGAGGGCAACAGAAGAAGCCAATGTGGCTTCACAAAAAACTCAGAGATGACCTGAAAACAAAAAAGGACACATATAGGAACTGGAAGGAAGGCCGGGCTACCAGGGAAGAGTACAGGCAGGTAGCACAGAACTGCAGGAATAGTGTCAAGAAGGCTAAAGCTGAGAATGTGCTGAGGCTAGCGAGGGATGCTAAAAAACAACAAGAAAGCTTTCTTCAGATACATGCATAGTAAAAGACAGAGGAAAGAAAGGGTGGTTCAACTACGCAATGAGGATGGCATATTGATAACAGAAGACAAAGAAAAGGCAGAAGTGTTCAATTCTTACTTTGGCTCGGTCTTCTCCCAAAAGAGGGTCTATGTCCCCCCTGGCAAACCTGAAGTGCAGACTGAAGGGGCAGGATTGCAGCTTGAGATTGATAGGCAAATGGTCAAGGAGCACCTGATTACTTTGAACGAGTTTAGATCTCCAGGGCCTGACGAGCTGCATCCTAGAGTAATAAAGGAACTGGCAGAAGAACTCTCAGAACCACTGTCTATTATCTTTGAGAAATCATGGAGGACAGGTGAAGTGCCAGACGACTGGAGGAGGGCAAATGTTGTTCCCATCTTCAAAAAGGGCAAAAAGGAGGAACCTGGGAACTATAGACCAGTCAGTCTGACATCAATCCCTGGGGAAATTTTGGAGCAGATTATAAAGAAGTCAGTCTGCAAGCACCTTGAAAACAGTGCAGTGATTACTACAAGCCAGCATGGATTTGTCAAGAACAAATCCTGCCAGACTAATCTGATCTCATTTTTTGATCGGGTAACCTCCCTTGTGGACTGTGGGAATGCTGTGGACCTCATATATCTGGACTTCAGCAAAGCTTTCGACAAAGTGCCTCATGATATCCTGATTAGCAAGCTAAAGAAGGATGTAGACAAACTGGAGAGGGCTCAGAGGAGGGCATCAAAGATGATTAAGGGACTGGAAACAAGGCCCTATGAGGAGAGACTGAAAGAACTGGGCATGTTTAGCCTTCAGAAGAGGGGACTGAGGGGAGATATGATTTATTTATTTATTTTATTTTATTTATTACATTTATACCCCGCCTTTTTTCCTACAAGGAACTCAAGGTGGCTTACATAATCCTCCTCCTCCTCTCCATTTTATCCTCACAACAACCCTGTGAGGTAGGTACTCTTCCAGTACTTGAAGGGTTGTCACAAAGAGGAGGGCCAAGATCTCTTCTCGATCATCCCAGTTTGCAGGACACGGAATAATGGGCACAAGTTACAGGAATCCAGATTCCACCTAAACATCAGGAAAATTTTCCTGACTGTTAGAGCGATAAGACTATGGAACCAACTACCTTGGGAGGTGGTGGGCTCTCCCACTCTGGAGGCATTCAAGGCGCAGCTGGACACAGGGATGGGGACTCGGACTCCAGGACTCGACTCGTGAGTCGGACGGAGTCCCCTCTCTGACTCGAGTCAGACGCAAGTCCCAATATTTTTAATGGGACTCGAGACTCAACTCGGGACTCGAGACCATGGACTCGTGTTCCAAAATCGTGTTCCTCAAATGCAACATGAATAGGTTTTAGGAAGTACAGCAAGTTTATTTTTAAAAATCATTTTCCTAAAATGCAACCTTTCAGACATTTTGGGTTTGGCTGCCTCTGCCTGCCTGTTTGGGGTTCCCTGCCTCCTCTGCCTGCCTGGTCTCTTCTTAACCAGTTCCACAGTTTGAATTGTCCAAGACAAAGGCCTCTGCCTGCCTGTTTTGGGGTTCCCTGCCTCCTCTGCCTGTCTGATTATTTTGGGTTTGTCTGCTTGGTCTGTTCTTGCCAAAATCAGTTGCAGAGTTTTGAAATTAAAAGGCACAGTTGTGCCTAGAATTTATTTAAGCCACACATCTGAAATAGCCTCATTCTGTTTAGAAAAAACCCCATTGATTTTAATAGGGACTCGTGGAGTCAGCTTTGGGAGTGACTCGTGACTCGTAAGTCACCATTTTGGACCAAGGACGCGGACTCGAGACTCGGGTCCAAAGACTCGTGACTCGACTCATGACTCGAAACCAAGGACTCTTCAACATCCTTGGCTGGACAGCCATCTGCCGGGGATGCTTTGACCTGGATTCCTGCATTGAGCAGGGGGTTGGACTCGATGGCCTTGTAGGCCCCTCTTCCAACTCTACTTTTCTATGATTCTATGATTCTGTGATCTCTTACCAATATGTAATGCTTTCACATGAGCTTCCCCATCTCCTCAGCCTAGTAGCAAGGGTCCAGCCCCTGAGAAGTTGGGATGAGGTAGCACCCAACAGGCACATGAGGTTGGCTGCTGCTTGCTAATGTAGAGATGTTGCCACAGAATATGAACACTTATTTGCTAAGATGATGATGGGATGTTGGGTCCCGATGGTTGAAGCATAATTTTCTTTCCGCTGATCCTTCTAGAAAAACTGCGTGCTGAAAAGAAAGATCATGAAAACAGGATGCGTGTCGTGTGGCTGTCTGTGCTCATGCTTTGCGGCGCGGTTGCATTGGGCGTGCTGTGTAAGTTCATCCACTCTACGCGAAAGAGAGAAGCCTTCAGGGTTACCTTGGATGGCGTCACTTCAGGGTGACGAACCCATTCAAAAACAGTGGGCATGATACAGCCTCCATTAAGCCCCATCACTCTCCACTGATGTGTTTTCAATGGCTGAGTTCAGAGTGTGATCAAATCTCTCCCGCTGACATGAATGGCGCCATAGTGGTACTACCCCCAAACTAACTGTGCGGCAGCCATACCTAGGTACTTCCTAGGCCAGTGATGGCGAACCTTTTTGAGCCCGAGTGCCCAAACGGCAACACAAAACCAACTTATGTATTTCAAAGTGCCAACATGGCAATTAAACCTGAATACCGAGGTTTTAGTTTTAGAAAAACAACTCATACAGTTGTCCGAACTAATTAACATCTTTTGTCTTTAAAGAAAAACACAATAACAGAGCTTTCAATGATACAAACAGTTTTTTTTGTTGGAAAAAAAAAATCAACTCAAAAAATTATTATAGTACTACATTGTACACATAGCCTGAAGGGAATTTATACAAACTTTTTAAATAATTAGGCACATGTATTTTTGGATAAGGGATTCTCAACTTGTAATATGATTATATGCCAGACTGAAATTGTATGGGGCAAGCTTTACCTGCTTCTACAGGTGTCAGATTAGTAAGAGTAAAAGTCAACCTGTACTAGGATGAGCAAGATAAACAAGAAAACTAAACGTGCTTAACACATTTTAAACACTTTATGTCTTGGACCGCAAACACTGCATTAGGTAAAAGTTTGCATTGGGCATGCTTTTGCACAATTAATGTGATTTTTGCTATTGCATGCATGCTGATAATTTGTCAAACCTTGGCTCATACTCTGTTAGTTTGAGAGCAACACATGCAGCACTCAGGTCAACTGCTAGGGCTTTACATCCAAGCCATGCTCTGTGCATCATTCTTCAAAATCTTTTAAATGTGATAACAATGTAGAAAAGAATTCTGTAACAGGAATTCTAGAATAAAATCATTCTGTTCCACACTGTGAGAAAGAACAAAATCATTAGTGTTTTGCAGAAGGGGACAGTCTTTTCGCGATCTGGTGACCAATGGCTCGAGTGCCCACAGAGAGGTCCCTGCGTGCCAGCTGTGGCACCTGTGCCATAGGTTCGCCATCACTGTCCTAGGCCAACAGAACTGAATGGAACAGCCGCCACAGTCCTCCCTCCTAAATTGCAACTCTCTGATCATTTCTCTTTTAATTCCCACTTGTTGTGTATGCATTTCCTCCTTTTAGAGCATCACCTGTACTTGTCTATGGCAGTGTTCTCCAACCTTGGGTCCCCAGATGTTTTTGGACTACCACTCCCATTGTGGAAATGGTCAAACGTGCCTTTCCCCACCCTCACTTGGTGAGCTGACCTAGGATGGAGGGGGGGGTGCCATGTGTCCCTGCTCACCCACCCATGATGTCACAGGCATTCTCCAGTAGAGCAACCACATTCGAAGCAGAACGCCTAATCACAATGGCTTTGCTAGTTGCGGGGTGGGGCAGGTGGCAAGGCAAACCACATTTTGCCAGATATACCACGTTGCCGTTGAAGTGATCAGGAAGGTGACAGCCCTGCAAATGGAAGCCCCACAAATGGAAGCTGCATCATGTGGAAAGATGTCTGAATCCCACTCAACAAATGAGAATGAAATCATATTTTGAGTGTGCGAAAAATTATCAGTTGAACTGGCCGTTGGAGACAGAGGTCTAAGTATGAGCACTGCCAAATTTTCTCCAAGTTCAAATTTTGGTGAGTTAAAAAGAAATATTTCAGGGGGCATCCTGACTCCTGTCCATTTTTTACGGGACCGTGTCATTTTAAATGTACACCCCAGAAATCTCTGTTTGGCACACCAGCTTGCTCCTCCCTCAGAGCTTTGCTTGGGAGCCTGGTTCACGTGGGCTTAACCTTCTGGGAAGAAGAAGCCCCTTCTATCTCCTGGTGCCCCCAAAGTGCTGCCGGCTACTGTGTGCTCTCCTGGGTAGCCACCTAATCATATCTATTGACAGGCACAGGCATGGTAAGTTTGGTCTCCAGGGATGGGGACTCGGACTTGGGGACTCGACTCGTGAGTCCGACTGAGTCCCCCCTCTGACTCGAGTCCCACTCGAGTCCCACTCGAGTCCCAATAATTTATGTGGGACTCGAGACTCGACTCGGGCTCGAGCCCAAGGACTCCTCCTCCTCCGCCTCCGCCGCCGCTCTCGCCTCTGCCGCTGCCGCCGCCCTCACCTCCTCCTCCTCCTCCTCCTCCTCCGCCGCTGCCGCCGCCGTCGACCTCGTCGCCATCGCCGTAGCACACAGCACGCCGCGTCACGCCGCCAGCGCCGTCGCTCTGTTTTTGAACCACAGCAACCCCGCCAAAAACAGAGCGGCGGTGCTGGCGGCGTGACGCGGCGTGCTGTGTGCTACGGCGATGGCGACGAGGTCGACGGCGGCGGCGGCAGAGGAGGAGGAGGAGGAGGAGGTGAGGGCGGCGGCGGCGGCAGAGGCAGAGGCGAGGGCGGCAGCGAGGGCAACGGCGGCGGCGAGGTGAGGGCGGCGGAGGTGGAGGTGAGGGCGGCGGCGGCGGTGGCAGAGGCGAGGTGAGGGCGGCGGCGGCGGCGAGGTGAGGGCGGCGGCAGCGGTGAGGTGAGGGCGGCGGAGGTGGAGGTGAGGGCGGCAGCGGCCCATGGAGGGAGCAGGAGGGTCTCCGCGGGAGGAAGGGCAGCTCTTCTTCCTCTCGCGGAGACCCTCCCGCTCCCTCCATGGGCCGCCGCTTTGGGAGGGACTCGGGACTCGACTCGAGTCACCATTTTGGACCTCGGACTCTAGACTCGACTCTAGACTCGGGTCCAAAGACTCGGGACTCGACCCGGGACTCGGGACCAAGGACTCTTCAACATCCCTGTTGGTCTCCCAGCTCTGCATCAGTGGGAGCTTTGGCACTGGCTGATTTCGTAAAAGAAAACAGTGGATGCTGCACAGCCAGTTTCTCTTTCCTGGAAGCTCTGCTTCCTGGTGCCAGATCACTGGGGGATGTTACTGAATGCTTAGGTAAAGACTCTGCACATGCTTCAAGGCACACAGTCTCCTTGACTATTACTTCACCTGTTCCAGGCCTGCGCCATGGCACTGAAAACAGTTATTTGGATGTTGATTCAGATATATGGACTGCTTATATGAAGGTATATATTTAAACTACGTGTGTCAAATTTCTCCCAATGTGATTGTAAACTGACATTTTTCTTTCATTGTTTTCCCCAGTTACATTTGCAAATAAAAGCTTTAAACGTTTTAATAAATGGGCCGCGTGATCCTATATGAGGGCGGGAGGAGCACAGTGGATCATAGGATATCCGCCACGGTCCCCTCACCCTCAGAAACATCTGGATGGCCAATTTCGGCTGCCTACATGTTTCTCCTCTCCTCGCAAGGAGGGGAGGCTGAGGCGCTGCCTGGATCCCTCGGACTCTGGTGTAGCCTCGATCCTCCCCCGCCTCCAGGAATGCCCCCTCACGGGGGTACTGAGGACGGACGGCCGTCTTCGGTTCCCTGCCAGCGCGGAAAGAACCACACCAGCTGCGGGGGGGCGCACGGGTGCTCCGCAGTGCTGCGAACTCGGAAAAGATTTTCGAGGTCGCAGGGGCTTCCAGCCCCAATCCTATACCCCCCCCCCCCAGACAAGGTCGGAGGGACATAGGATTGAGTCCTAAAAGAAAATTTCAAGATAGAAAGAAAGAAAAGGAAAGCAAGGTTCCGGTGCCAAGATGAGCCGTGCCACTGGGGTCGGTGGCACCTTGCGCTCAGAGCCACAGTCTCACGTGGCAGAAGGATAGTCTGTCTGAACAGCATTTCTTTTCTGCCTTCCTCTGCATTAGATTACTTGGCGGTACAAGACGTATCGGATCACATTGATGCGATGAAGAGAATTCGGGAGTTCGTGGTCAACCACAATCTAAGCCTTGACAATGTCAATGGTAAGTAAGCACTGAGTTGCACTGGGAATGCCCAGGTCTTCTCCCACACTCTCCTACTCGTGGAAATGACCCACAGCGACGCTCATTTCCATTTCCACCGCCTGGGGAGATGGTGGCTGGGTTGCCGTGGGAAAGTGGAGAGTGGGCGAGGCCTTCAGCGCCCTCCTGTTATCCGGCACCTCTCCTCTGAGAATGACGGCCCATCCCCAGCATTCGCCAGAGGCAGAGTTTGCCACCCATGTTCCCCTCAGGTGCGGCGAGTAGCTAGGAGCAGGCCACTCCTCCCACTTGCTTCAGAGGCAGGACTACGCAAATGACTTTGTGATTCATTTCCTTCAGTGTGTGGGGAGCCTATGGGGCAGTGTTCTCCAGCCTTGGGCCCCCAGATGTTTTTGGCCTACCACTCCCAGCATGCCCCAGCCAGCTAATCAGTTGCCATTGGGGGGTCCACCAGGCCCCATCATTGCAGGCTTTTAGGAAGGCCCTGAAAGCCTACCACTTTACTCTGGCCTTCCCCTCAAAGGTGGCCAAGAAATATCTTAAACAAACAAACAAACAAACAAATAAATATGACGCGCAGCCCTTAACATGTGCTTTCCAAGTCTGAGCAGCTCGACTCTTCTGTCAGGGCTCTGCCTACATTCCTGCTCGCTTCTCTGACTGCCGGCTCGGATTGTGATCCCTGCCTGACCATGGCTACACGTCTGCTTCTAGCCCCTCGCTGCCTCAGATCTTGAGCCCTGGTTGACTTTGGCTGCTCTCATGCCTCCGCCCTCCGGCTATTCTGATCTCTGCGTGCCTTCACCTGCACTCGACTCCCTACGTGGTTCTTCAGACGGCGTACCTTCCTACGGCTCTTGGATCCCAGTTTGCCTTCTCTGTTATCATACATCTGTCTATCTATCTGTCTATCTGATTTGTACCCCGCCTTTCTTTTCTTTTTTAAATTTTTATTTAACTTTATTTCAAACATTATATGAAACAAATTAAAGAACAAACATTGTGGTAGATCACAAACTGAATATGAGCCAGCAATGCGACGTGGCTGCAAAGAAGGCAAATGCAATTTTGGGCTGTATTAATAGAAGTATAGCTTCCAAATCGCGGGAAGTGATAATTCCCCTTTACTCGGCACTGGTTAGGCCTCATCTTGAGTACTGCGTCCAGTTCTGGGCACCTCACTTTAAGAAGGACGTAGACAAACTGGAGAGGGTTCAGAGGAGGGCAACAAGGATGATAAAGGGACTGGAAACAAGGCCCTATGAGGAGAGACTGAAAGAACTGGGCATGTTTAGCCTTCAGAAGAGGAGACTGAGGGGAGATATGATCACACTCTTCCAGTATTTGAAGGGATGTCACACAGAGGAGGGCAAAGATCTCGTTCATCCCAGTTTGCAGGACACGGAATAATGGGCTCAAGTTACAGGAACCCAGATTCCACCTAAACATCAGGAAAAATTTCCTGACTGTCAGAGCAATAAGACAATGGAATCAACTACCTAGGGAGGTGGTGGGCTCTCCCAGTCTGGAGGCATTCAAGGTGCGGCTGGACAGACATCTGTCAGAGATGCTTTGACCTGGATTCCTGCATTGAGCAGGGGGTTGGACTCGATGGCCTTGTAGGCCCCTTCCAACTCTACTTTTCTATGATTCTATGATTCTATGATATATAACTACTAAGGTGCACCCATCACCCCAGGACCATGAAATAGTTTCTATCATAATAATCCGTTATTACCAGAGTCAGATACCAATACCCCGCCTTTCTAACAGAAATGGCTCTCAAGATGGCTTATTTATTTATTTATTTCATTTTTATACCGCCCAATAGCCGAAGCTCTTGATTGACAGCAATTAACAAGACAGTCCCTGCCCGCAGGCTTACAATCTAAAAAGACGCGACACACAAGGGAAAAGGGGCATAAAAAAACCATAATAAGCAAATACATTAAAACAGAATGAAAAACAATTAAAACACAATTGTTTTAAACACAACAATAATGGAGTAAAAAGCAAATCCAGCACAACAGACGCACTTACACACCAAAGAAAGGCCCACTGGAAGAAAGCGGTCTTTGCCTGCTGGCAGAAGGACAACAGAGAGGGAGCGACCCAGCCTCCCTTGGCAGGGAGTTCCACAGCCAGGGAGCGGCCACCAAGAAGGCCCTCTCCAAGGTCTCCACCAAACGCGCCTCTGAAGGCCCTGGTCTCATAGAATCATAGAAAAGTAGAGTTGGAATGGGCCTACAAGGCCATCGAGTCCAACCCCCTGCTCAATGCAGGAATCCAGGTCAAAGCATCCCTGACAGATGACTATCCAGCCACACCTTGAATGCCTCCAGAGTGGGAGAGCTCACCACCTCCCTAGGTAGTAGGTTCCATTGTTTATTGCTCTGGCCGTCAGGAAATTTTTTCTGATATTTAGGTGGAATCTGGGTTCCTGTAATTTGAGCCCATTATTCCGTGTCCTGCAAACTGGGATGATCGAGAAGAGATTCTGGCCCTCCTCTGTGTGACAACCCTTCAAGTACTGGAAGAGTGCTATCATATCTCCCCTCAGTCTCCTCTTCTGAAGGCTAAACATGCCCAGTTCTTTCAGTCTCTCCTCATAGGGCCTTTTTTCCAGTCCCTTTATCATCCTTGTTGCCCTCCTCTGAACCCTCTCCAGTTTGTCTACGTCCTTCTTAAAGTGTGGTGCCCAGAACTGGACGCAATACTCAAGATGAGGCCTAACCAGTGCCGAGTAAAGGGGAATTATCACTTCACGTGATTTGGAAGCAATACTTCTATTAATGCAGCCCAAAATAGCATTTGCCTTCTTTGCAGCCACATCGCATTGCTGGCTCATATTCAGTTTGTGATCTACCACAATTCCAAGATCCTTCTCACTTGTGGTATTGTTGAGCCAAGTGTCCCCTATTCTGTAACTCTGCATTTGGTTTCCTTTCCCTAGGTGCAGCACTTGGCATTTATCCCTATTAAATTTCATTCTGTTGTTTTCAGCCCAGCGCTCCAGCCTATCGAGATCTCCTTGAATTTTGTTTCTTTCTTCCAGAGTATTAGCTGTTCCACCCAACTTTGTGTCATCTGCAAATTTGATAAGCATTCCCTACACCTCCTGATCCAAGCCATTAATAAAAATGTTGAAGAGCACTGGGCCCAGGACCGAGCCCTGTGGTACCCCGCTCGTTACCTCTCCCCAGTTTGAGAAGGAACCATTGATAAGCACCCTTTGAGTCCGATTCTGTAGCCAATTGTGGATCCACCTGATAGTTGTTCCATCTAGCCCACTCTTAGCTAGCTTGCTAACCAGGATATCATGAGGCACTTTGTTGAAAGCTTTGCTGAAGTCCAGATATATGATGTCCACAGCATTCCCACAGTCCACAAGGGAGGTTACCCGATCAAAAAATGAGATCAGATTAGTCTGGCAGGATTTGTTCTTGACAAATCCATGCTGGCTTGTAGTAATCACTGCATTGTTTTCAAGGTGCTTGCAGACTGACTTCTTTATAATCTGCTCCAAAATCTTCCCGGGGATTGATGTCAGACTGACTGGCCTGTAGTTCCCAGGTTCCTCCTTCTTTCCCTTTTTTAGGATGGGAACAACATTTGCCCTCCTCCAGTCGTCTGGCACTTCACCTGTCCTCCATGATTTCTCAAAGATAATAGACAGTGGTTCTGCGAGTTCTTCTGACAGTTCCTTTATTACTCTAGGATGCAGCTCATCAGGCCCTGGAGATTTAAACTCGTTCAGAGTAATCAGGTGCTCCTTGACCATTTGCCTATCAATCTCAAGCTGCAATCCTGCCCCTTCAGTCTGCACTTCAGGTTTGCCAGGGGGGTCATAGACCCTCTTTTGGGAGAAGACCGAGCCGAAGTAAGAATTGAACACTTTTTTTGTTCACAACTGAACACAATTGAAGACTGGTGGTAGCCAGTGATGCTGTTGTGACAAGGGAGTGGCCTGTCTGCGGCTCACGCTGGCTCAGCTTGTCTGAGCGTGGAAAGCTAAGCAGGGTCAGGCCTGGTTATTACTTGGACGGGAGACCCCTCCTCTAGTTTCCTGCACTGAGCAGGGGGTTGGACTCGATGGTCTTGTAGGCCCCTTCCAACTCTATGATCTATGAAATCTATGAGTCACGGGCTCCCTGTAACCAGCCCTAGTTGACTACTGTCGGGCTGCAGCATTTTGAAGTTTCTCAACAGTTTTCGAAAGCAGCCCCATGTAGACAGTGGTACAGCAGTCCAAATGGGATGTAACTAAGGCATGTGTGACCGTGGCCGGATCAGACTCCAAAGAGCTGCATAGCAATTTTGGAAGAAGTCTGAAATCCTGTAGGTAGCTATGTCCTGATCCATGTGTCAGCCTGAGAGGTGTGGACTGGGCATTTGTTAGGAAGTGCCAGCATCAAATTCCTCAAGCATCCCTATAATCTTGCTGCCACAGTACAGATCAGGAAAAATCTCTGCCTCTTACCGTCAGTCTCTGCAGATAGCTTGAGTCTTGGGGAGGATCTCCTGTCTCATATTCTCTGTATGTTGTTGTTTGTTTGTTTTGGTGGTCGGCTATGTTCTCCCCATGTTTCTTTCTTACTGATATAGGAGTTAATGGTTTCCTGGATTCCAAGAAATGTTCCATTGTTTCTTTTTTTCTCTCTGTCACATTGAGCTTTTCTACACAAGACTGTTAATCAGCTGAGAATCCATTGTATCTACTTTCAGTTTCGTTGCAGAACTGAGATCCAAGCACTACACCAAGAGTTTCCTTTCCTGCTTTTCCACTACATAACCTCTAGGTGGCACTGTACTTTAGTCTATCGTGATATGTGAATATCACAATTTCACAAGTTTAAAAAGTGGTTTCTTTCGCTTTTACAATTAAATACTGCACTTTCCCTGCTCTTGAAAAAAAAAAAACCTGGCTGAAAGTGCTCTATAGACACAGAAGTGAAACTGGAGGGTCACGGTGTCATCTAAGGAACCCATAAACAGCCATGATGATGATGAGCGCACGATAAATCCCTCATGTAGAAAAGTCCATTATGTCCTGAACCCAGAAATGTCCATTATGTCCTGAACCCAGGGAAGGGTCCTCTCAAACACAAAGTCATTTGCATAGCCCTCCCACTGAAGCAAGTGGGTGGAGCAAGAAGCTCATGGATGACGCTCTTTCTGTCTGTCTCTCTCTCTGCACGTGTAAGGAAGGTTTTTATAGTACAAGTCTCCTTTCAAGTGGGGACTTGCACTATTTTTTTATTTATTACATTTGTTAATCACCCATCTGGCCGGTCACCTGGCCACCCTATTGCAAGTGCAACCCCTTTCATGACTCTGTCTATGCTACACACTGTTTCAGCAGTGAAGGATAAGCTTTCCCCCCTCTCTAACAATATTCCTAAATGGAAAGCAAAATGATACACTTGGGGACACTGCTGGGGTAGAGTTTTTGGTTCTCCCAGCGGTCACAGCCACAAAGAACACCTATCTGCGTAGCTCCATTCTGGGCTCTGCTCCTTGTTCCATGCTAGAGTGTGACAGGAGGTTGGGGAATTGCATCTGTATAGCTGCTTGAGATTCCCCTGACTCGAGCTTTTGCGAACTGTTTAGATACAGTGATACTTGCTGCAGTTGAGCAGACGGTAGATCTACTGGTCGAGTATGATGCCAAAATACTTGCAATTGACGCTGATATTGGTGAGTTATTCCAAGACTGTACATGTGATGCCAAAGAATCTGAGTGTGTCTGTGGGGGGGGGGGGACCCACCCTGAAAGTGTGCCTGCCAACAGTCCCACAACTTTCAACATAGAGCATACTGTATGCCCTTCACTGTAGTTGGCCACCCTTGATGAAGCTCAGGCTGATTTGGAGTAATGGGGCCGGATGAAAATCAAAAACATGGTTCAACTTTCCCAGGCTTCAGCTCCAGACAGCTAATCCAGCTTGCCAGTTCCAATGGGAGGGGAAGGAAGAACTTCATAGTTACGTAAAAACATAAGGGGAGCCATGCTGGTTCAGACCAAAGGCCCATGTATGTAGTTCAGCATCCGGATTCCCACAGTGGCCAACCAGATATCTATGGGAAGCCCACAAGAGCACAATAGTATCCTCACACTCGTGTCCCCTAGTACCGCGCCTCTTACTGATAACCTTCTCCTCCATGAATTTGTCTAATCCCTTTTTAAAGCTGCCCAGTCACATTGGTGGCAACTGCCAGCCACATCTTCTGCAGAAGGCTGTTTGAATCCTCAGAATTTCCAAAAACTCCTGTCTGAATCCCTGGAGAGCTGCTACCGGTCCTAACCAAGATTTGATATTGGTCTATAGTTGTTAAGGTCCAGGGGGTCCAGGGAGGGCTTTTGTAGAAGCGGTGGTACAGCCACTTCTAAAAAAAGCCCTCCCTGGACTCCCTGGACCTTAACTATAGACCAATATCAAATCTTCCGGTTTTGGGCAAGGTGATCGAGAGGGTGGTTGCCTTCCAACTCCAAGCAGTCTTGGATGACACCCATTTTCTGGACCCATTTCAAACTGGCTTCAGAGCAGGATACGGAGTTGAGATGGCTATGGTCGCCTTAGCGGATGATCTATGCCTGTGTACTGACAGGGTGTGTCCGTCCCTGTTGGTGCTTCTGGACCTCTCAGCAGCTATTGATATCATCGACCATGGGACCCTTCTGGAACGCCTGAGGGGATTGGGAATCGGGGGCACTGTGCTTCAGTGGTTCTGGTCCTACCTCTCGGGCAGGTGCCAGATGGTGATGCTTGGGGATAGCTGCTCTTCAAAGAAGGAGCTGCTATGTGGTGTACCGCAAGGTGCCATTCATTCTTTCCCCAATGCTATTTAATATTTACATGAAACCGCTGGGAGAGATCATCCGGAGGCATGGGGCGGGGTGCTAACAGTATGCTGATGACAGACACCCAAATATATTTCTCTATGCCTTCGGCAACAGCATCAGCTAAGGATAGCGTGTCTCCTCTGAATGAATGCCTGGAGGCGGTAATGGGCTGGATGAGGAAAAATAAACTGAAACTGAATCCAGACAAGACAGATGGAGGTGCTTGCTGTCAAAGGTCATAACCTGGGTTTGGCCATGTGTCATCCAGTTCTGGATGGGGTTATACTCCCCCTGAAAGACTGTGTTTGCAGCTCGGGGGTGCTCCTGGGTCCGTCGCTCCAAATGACAGCCCAGATAGATGCGACGGCTAGGAGTGCCTACTATCAGCTTCAGCTGATATGTCAGCTGCGCCCCTTCCTAGAGTCAGAAGACCTAAAGACAGTAGTGCATGCGCTGGTAACTTTGAGGCTCGACTTCTGCAATGTGCTGTACATAGGGCTATACCTAGTCCAGAAACTTCAACTAGTGCAAAATATGGCAGCCAGACTGGTCACCGGTACACCTGGGGTGCCCATAGTACACCAGTTTTAAAAGTGCTCCACTGGCTACCAATCAGTTTCCGGGCAAAGTATAAAGTGTTGGTTATTACCTTTAAAGCCCTGTATGGTTTGGGCCCAGGCTACCTACGGGATCGCCTTCTCACGACCCCGTACAATCCGCCCCGCACACTCAGGTCCTCTGGGAAGAATCTACTTCAGTCAGCCCCAAAACTAGGCTGACAGGTACTACCCAGAGGACCTTCTCTTCGGCTCCCCCAGATTGAGGAATGGCCTACTGGGGGAGATTCGTCAACTTAGTAGCCTTGTGGAATTCAAGAGAGTCATAAAGACTGATCTCTTCTGGCAGGTTTATCTGGTGGAATTTTAGGATGCTTTTAAGATGTTCTTAAGAGGTTTTAATAATGTATGTTATGCTTTTTAATCAGCTTTTATATTTTATGTTTACTGTTGTTCCCCGCCTCGATCGAAATGGAGAGGCGGGTAAGAAATAAATCTTCTATTATTATTATTATTATTATTATTATTATTATTATTATTATTATTATTATACAACACTAAGCTAGATGGACACTTTTTCCACTTGTGTGTTTGCACTATTCCACTATACCAAAGTGCCACCTAGAGGTTATGTAGCAGAAAAGCAGGAGAGAAAAGGCTCTTCAAGTGTGCTTGAATCTCAATTCTGTGATGAAACCGAAAGTAGATATAGTGGATTAACAGCCTTGTGTAGAAAAAATCAGTATGTAGTGTGTGTGTGTGTGTGTGTGTGTGTGTGTGTGTGTGTGTTCAGTGTTGCAGCATTATTATTTTTTTAAATTTTTTAAATTTTTTATTTATTTAAAATAATGAATACAACAACAAAAAAATACAACATAAACATTGTGCACCCCCCCACCTCTTGGGACCAAGTTGTAGCATTTAGGCAGAATTGCTCCTTAGATGCTAACTCTCAGGGATGTTGAAGAGTCCTTGGTCTCGAGTCACGAGTCGAGTCATGAGTCTTTGGACCCGAGTCTCGAGTCCGAGTCCGAGTCCTTGGTCCAAAATGGTGACTCACGAGTCACGAGTCACTCCCAAAGCTGACTCCACGAGTCCCTATTAAAATCAATGGGGGGCTTTCCCAACAAAATAAGGCTACTTCAGATGTGTGGTTTAAATAAATTCTAGGCACAAGTGTGCCTTTTTATCTCATAACTCTGCAACTGATTTTGCAAAGAACAGACCAGGCAGACAAACCCAAAATAACCAGGCAGGCAGAGGAGGCAGGGAACCCCAGACAGGCAGGCAGAGGCAGACAAACCCAAAATGTCTGAAAGGTTGCATTTTAGGAAAATGATTTTAAAAAATAAACTTGCTGTACTTCCTAAAACTTATCCATGTTGCATTTGAGGAACTTGATTTTTTCTAAATGTTTGGCCCCCATTCTGGAACAGTGAGATCTCATCACAATTCCACCCTCACTGAACACCCGCTCCACTGGTGATGAACTTGCTGGGACCAGAAACACACTCAGAGCAGCCACACAGAGTAATCTCAGGTCCTTCTTCTGCCTCTCCCAAGTACGCAACACATCAATCAAAATAAATCTTGACACACTGTTGGGGCTGCACTCCTGGTAGCCGTCCATAGTGGCCGAGCAGCGGCACACCTCGCTTCCATGCGCTCTTCGCCGGCAATCACGCTCCTCTCCACTCCTTCTGGCACAGCCCAGGGATGTTGAAGAGTCCTTGGTCTCGAGTCCCGAGTCGAGTCTCGAGTCCCATTAAAAATATTGGGACTCGAGTCCGAGTCGAGTCAGAGGGGGGACTCAGTCCGACTCACGAGTCGAGTCCTCGAGTCCGAGTCCCCATCCCTGCTAACTCTGTCAACTACATGCAGGGGCAGGCATCACGTGGCACATGGGCTACACGCAGCCGCCACTGCCCACTGCTCTGGCTCTTGCTGTCCCCCAAATTCATTTAGAAAATATTTTGCAAACAAGCTAATTTTGACACTCCGGGCACTCTGTAGCCACTACAGATGCCATTTAAAAAACAAACAAAAAAACCCCAACAACAATCAGCCCCCTATGGGGGGGGGACATCCCTTAGGGGGAATGGGCCCTGGAGCTCCTAAAGTGGCCCACCCCTGATTATGTGACTTAAGTAATGACATTTTTTGTTCTGTAAATGGACAAAATTTCAATCAATTTATGAAAAGAGGACAATGTTTCTCCACTTACTGAAGCTCCGAAATTCCAGCAGATGGGCAGAGTATCCTGTCCATTTCACGAAAATGAGCCCAGGTGAAGGCCTTTTCTTGCAACTAGGCTATTTAAACAACCTTTGTGTTTTAGTCTGGGCCTCTCCGTTACAAATCTGTGGGCAGTATCCAACTCTGTCATTCAGTAAACCAAATCCACCAAATCTTTCCGTAGCGCAAGCGGTTGTGCTTACATTTGCACAACCAGTTGTGTGAGCATAATGTGCAACTGGTTGTGAAAGCATGAGGCACAACTACTTGTGCAAGTGTAATCTGCACAATCGTTTGTGCTAGCAGAATGACCCCATTGGATACTGTTTTAATTGTGTTATGAATGTAATAATTTTCATTGGTTTGTACAGGGTATTTTAATGTTGTACTTATTTCTGAGCCACGCAGAGAATATATATCATTGGGCGGCTATTTCATAGAATCATAGAATCATAGAAAAGTAGAGTTGGAAGGGGCCTACAAGGCCATCGAGTCCAACCCCCTGCTCAATGCAGGAATCCAGGTCAAAGCATCTCTGACAGATGTCTGTCCAGCCGCACCTTGAATGCCTCCAGACTGGGAGAGCCCACCACCTCCCTAGGTAGTTGATTCCATTGTCTTATTGCTCTGACAGTCAGGAAATTTTTCCTGATGTTTAGGTGGAATCTAGGTTCCTGTAACTTGAGCCCATTATTCCGTGTCCTGCAAACTGGGATGATCGAGAAGAGATCCTGGCCCTCCTCTGTGTGACATCCCTTCAAATACTGGAAGAGTGCGATCATATCTCCCCTCAGTCTCCTCTTCTGAAGGCTAAACATGCCCAGTTCTTTCAGTCTCTCCTCATAGGGCCTTGTTTCCAGTCCCTTTATCATCCTTGTTGCCCTCCTCTGAACCCTCTCCAGTTTGTCTATGTCCTTCTTAAAGTGAGGTGCCCAGAACTGGACGCAGTACTCAAGATGAGGCCTAACCAGTGCCGAGTAAAGGGGAATTATCACTTCCCGCGATTTGGAAGCTATACTTCTATTAATACAGCCCAAAATTGCATTTGCCTTCTTTGCAGCCACATCGCATTGCTGGCTCATATTCAGTTTGTGATCTACCACAAGTTAACTATTTAAGTGTAGTTAATAAATAAATACATGGATAAATCTAAAAACTGGTTTCTAATCAATCCCTCTCTCTCTCTCTCTCTGTGTGTGTGTGTGTGTGTGTGTGTGTGTCTTCCTTGCACATTTCCTGACTTGGCTCAAAGATGACACTGCTACAAAGATAGCTAATGGGTGGAGGGCACACAATGGCAGCATCTTTTACATCAACCGGACACCAATGGCATACAGAGCGGCCCGAATGGATTGTGAATTAAGAAAGCTCACATTGAGTACTGTTACCACTCCCGGTGAGGAGGTAAGTAAAACAGTGGAATGCTAAAAAGCAGAAGCAACTCAACACAAGATCACGATGATGGTGATTTTGCCGCCCCAGTCTTTTAAGTACCTGTAGCAGGGTGATGTGGTAGGGCCCCACTGCATCCTCCCACCTAACACAGCCTATTTCTTTCTTCTAATGGTTTTGGTATTACTTTTCCTGCTGCTGCAAGACCTCAGATCACAGCAGTGGCAACTACATTGGCGGCCTGGTCACCATTTTGAATAATCCACAATGCCCCAAACCTAGCATCAGTCCAGGGCATTGTGGGGGTTGGGATGAATGGTACCTGTTACACACACACACACACACACACACACACACACACACACATACGCTAAAGGGATACAGGAGTGCCCCTTTCATTGAGGTAAGTTGCAAAAAAAAAGAAAAGATTCCACCATTTTAAGCCTCAAAATCCTAATGTCTGTTCAGCTACCGGATGAGGTCTACAACTGTGTAAAATTTCAAACCCATCCAAGAAGAATTGCCACAGATACAACAAGTTCAAATGTGCTGAAAATTGACGCATTTGAACTTTTTCCTCCAAGCTGTCGCTCATACCGTATTTTTCTTCCAAATTTTGGTGAAAACTACTGATGTACATCTTCGAGGAGATGTGGTGAGGAGATGAAGAGGTGTGGTGAAGTTCTGAGCAGCAGTCCAAAAGTCACTGAGGTTCTTCTGCCCCATGAAAGCCTACAGCGGCAACTACCGGCCAAGTTTTGTCAGGCGCGCTCAGTTCCACTCTGAAGCTAGAATGCTGCCATTACTCCAAGGCTTCCAGATGTATCGGGACCGGCTGTCATGGGTCCCGGCTGCCCCACCCCCAACGCTGTGGTCCCAATCTGGATCTGGGGGCCCCATGCCTCCAATTTACATTGCTAAAAAGGCATCCAGTTGTCTTGTCAATTGCAGGCATGGGACCAAAGGGTTAACGCCTCCTACCTACCACTGTAGGGTCCTGATCCATATGTGGTCCCATGAGCTTGTGAGTAAAAAAATAAATACATAAATTGAACTAGCTCCATCTTTAAAGTAACGTGCAGGTTGACCCTCAGAGAATTTGGGAGGCATGGGGACAGGCACGGATAGTGGGAGGGAGCCAAAGGATCAGGGCCTCATACCAACTTCCTGGAAGCAAAAATGCAGCACAAGGCCCCCAGTCCGTGCTCTTACTTTCTTTGTGGTGGGAAAAGGACATGCAAGCATCATGTCTCACACTAGAGGTATATCCACATGTTACGCTGAATGTGCGTTCACAGTCTATGTACGCTCATTAAGTCGGTTGGGGGAATCTAGCCCTATTCAGTCCTGCTCACCACCATTTGTAAGCTCTGAATGTGAGGGAGGGAACCGGGGATGACGACTTTGCTCTCTCTCCCTCAGTCGCCATCCTCATCACTTTCGACGCGTGCAGGGCAGGGATGGGCAAACGAGCTATGCGCAAGGTGGCCAGGTTTCTCCGAGCATCGTCTCACAGCTCGGCTCGTGCCCCAAGGCCCATTCGCGTTTGCAACTGCTGCTCGGGTTGTGCGAATGGGAAACTTGCACGGATCGAGCAGCCGTCGAATGGTAATAATAATAATAATAATAATAATAATAATAATAATAATAATAAATTTTATTTCTTACCCGCCTCTCCGTCTAGATCGAGGCGGGGAACAACAAAAATATAAAATACACAATACATACTATTAAAACATCTTAAAACATATTAAAAACATCATAAACAACATCATTAAAACATCATTAAAACATCATTAAAACATCGTAAAAACATCTTAAAGGCAACCTAAAATTCTGCCGGAAGAGATTTGAGCCGGTCCCCCCAAATGTGTGCACATTTCTCCATAGACTAAATTGGGGCTGCTTGAGTCTACTTAGGAAATCTGCGCAAATGAGGACATTTATGTAAATGGATCCGGGGAATGGGAACGAGACAAACGTGAGCATGTGTTCAACCATTTGTGAATATTTTCAGCGGACATGTGCTCATTGTCACGTTCAGAGCTTCAAATGGGGCATGCTCACTAGTTTTGCAATCAAAATTAAAATTCGCATACATCCCTACCGGGAGTGGGTGGCAGACTACATACAGAAGACAGCCTCCTCTATCTGTGGAAATCCCCCCAGAGATTTTAGAATCCTGATTCTGGAAATGGAATCATGATTACCATTAGTTAAGTATTTATAATCCCATTTATCATACCAGTAAACTTGCGGGAAAGCGGATTCAAATACATTCGGGAGAGGGTAGGATTGCAAACACTGTAATTATAAACGTCCTTTTAAAAAACCAGGGAAATTCAATGGTAAAAAATCTGCTGGTTTAAGAGCTGAGTTAAGGTTCTCTCATATTGGCTCAAGCTCCACAAGCCAGGGAATTGGAAGCTTAAGGCTGATGCCCACACTTTTCCTTGGTTGGCAGAATTGCCCCATGCTATCTTGGTCCTGTATTACTGTTCAAAGCATCTGGCATTACTGCTAGAAGAGGCCTCCCGCTCACTGTGTAACCCATCCTGCCAGCTACTGATGTAAGCAACAAACTTGCCTGGGTCAACCCACAGGAGGATTCCTCTAGCACAGTGTTCTCCAACCTTGGTGGGTCCCCAGATGTTTTTGGCCGACAACTCCCAGCATGCCCCAGCCAGCTACGCTGGCTGGGGCATGCTGGGAGTTGTTGGCCAAAAACATCTGGGGACCCAAGGTTGGAGAACACTGCTCTAGCAAAAAAAAAATATATGGAAGGCTCAGATGCCTCGTAAGGCAATACAGGACACAGTACTATGCTGTGGCATAGAAGAATAAAGTAGAATGATGCAGCTACACTGGTGATGGTCTTATTTCGAAATTCAAAAAAATACCACATTTCCCCCCCCCCACTCAAAACCCCCCAAAACAAAATGGGAAAAGTGGTTGGGAAACATGGGAGAGGACCTGGCAGACAACGACGACATGGTCTCCCCCTGTCGTGTTCGGCCACTAACACAATCGGGGAGGACATGGGGCTAGAGCTGGGCACGACGAGCCCCAAGTCCAACATGGCTTGCACTAACACGCCTGTAAACTACCACGCTCATTTAGAAAAGGTCTGTGACATCACCTCGAGGCTTATCGCAAACTCCTCTCCTGCCTACCTGCCCCCTTCTGAATGGGCTGCTGTCTCGGTCTATTTCCCCTGTGTTTGTTTCCCTTTCATCCTCAAAGGCTTTGTAGTATGTGCTCCACCTTTCCCAAACTCAAATGCATCCTGGTTATATTGCTTCCTGAATCAAGGCTTTGGTTAGCCGCACTCTGCCATAGAGATCTTGTCAGTGTGGCCAGTAAAGTGTTTCATGGGAGAATAATTGACTGAGAAGCTAGCCCTTTAGTCTCAGTAAAGAGTTTCAGTTTGGGTCTTTTGCAGGCATTTCTGGAGGTAATTTCCCAACAGTTAAATGCGGGACTATGGATTGGACTCCAATCATCCGCTGGAAGATGGAAATGGATTGGTGGGGCACCATTACGTGGCAGCAAGTGAGTCCGAGAGCAAAACTCTTCTATAACCTTTATTGAATTAACTTCCTCAAAAAATTTCTAAGAGGGGTCCATGTTTTTTGCATTTATTGAACTTAGCACAGAATTTGGTTTCCCAAAAACCTGTGCTTTAAGCGATGTATATAAATGGAAGTTTATAGGAGGCTGGTAATACTCTGTTGTCCAGCTACAGCAGAGAATGTTGGCATTCGATTATATTTAGTATTTGACAATGCTTTTGTATTCTGCCATTCTGTGGGCTTAATTAATTCCCACTGACACCAGCAAGGGAGCAGGGCAACTCCATTCAGCCCCCTCCTGCGCAGATTCTGGTGGCCATCGAGTCCGGTCTTACTCGGTCACGAGTGATCGCCTGATGATGCCCTCCCAGACTGGTGTTGTCTGCTCTGCTGCAATGGAAGAAGTTCCAGCAATGATCACGGGGTCGGAACACCTTCCCTATGAAGGGAGGCTGAAGTGCCTGAAGATTATACTTCCTGGTTCATTCTGATGCCATTTTTCCCCCTCCCCAGGGTAGAATTTATTTTTATTTATTTATTTATTATAATTATCAATCGCCCATCTGGCCGGTCACCCGGCCACCCTGGGCGATGTACAACCAAAATACAACAAAACACAATAAAATATAATAATTAAAACAATATAAAAAATTCTTATTAAAAACCTAACCCACCCCATATTCCCGCCTGAACAGCCATGTTTTTAATGCACGGCGGAAGCTCATCACGGAGGGGGCATGGCGAAGGTCACTAGGGAGGGAGTTCCATAATGTGGGGGCCGCCACAGAGAAGGCCCTCTTCCTAGTCCCCACCAGGCTGGCTGCTCTGGCTGATGGGATAAGGAGAAGGCCGTCCGTGGCAGACCTTGTTGAGCGGCCTACTTGATGTTGCTGGAGGCGCTCCTTGAGATAAGCTGGGCCGGAGCCGTGTAGGGTTTTAAAGCTCAAAACCAACACCTTGAATTCGGCTCGGCAAGCAACTGGTAGCCAGTGCAACTCATTAAGCACTGGCGTGATGTGATCACGCCGGTGGCTGCCCTTAATCAGGCGAGCCGCCGCGTTCTGTACCAGCTGAAGCTTCCGGACCGTCTTCAAGGGTAACCCCACGTAGAGCGCATTACAGTAGTCTAGGCGAGAGGAGACCAAGGCATGAACCACTGATGGGAGCAGGTGATTAGGAAGGTAGGGGCGCAGCTGCCGTATCAGATGGAGTTGATACAGCGCCGCCCGGCTCACAGCTGCCACCTGAGCCTCCATGGACAGCTGGGAGTCTAGAATGACCCCCAAGCTGCGGACCTGGTCCTTCAGGGGTAGATGGACTCCATTCAGCACCAGGTCAACATCCCCTAACCTCCCCTTGTCCCCCACCAGAAGTACCTCGGTCTTGTCGGGGTTCAGCTTCAGCATGTTCCTTCCCATCCAGCCAGCCACTGACTCCAGGCATTTGGACAGGGTCTCAACGGCCAACCTCGGTGAGGACTTAAAACAGAGGTAGAAGTGAGAGTTGCCCATGGAAAACCATGTGTTAGCAGCCGGCAGGGCTCAATGTGCCATCTCCTTGCCTTCCCGTTGTTTCTGGTGCCAACCTGGGCTGGCTGCTGGCTCTAACAGCCACCCATCTATCGAAAATTATTCCTAGGCTGCTTTTTAAGTGTGAAAACCTCTCAAGGTGGCATGCGAGATAAAAACCACACAAAGTGGATAGCATAAAAATTCATAAAAACACATTTCAATAAATCCATAAAAACAGAGGTTGCCAACTGAAATAAGTAAAAGCTAAGCTTACTAACAAAAAAACAGCAGCCCTGAATTAAGGGCAGGACAGCGAAAACAGGTGGGTCTTCATAGCCTTGCTGAAGGCCTGCAAAGGAGGAGCCTGATGAACCCCCGATGGAAGCTGATTCCAGAGGTCACCAGTGAAAAGGCCCTGTCCCTTCTGCTGACCAGCCTAACTGCCCTTTGGGGCAGGCCGGTGAGAAGGGCCTCTGCTGATGACCTCAGGGTGTGGGCAGGATGGTACAGGAGAAGTCAGTTCTTCCAGTGAAAGAAGTTGGCACTGAGCGCACTAGGGGCCCATGAGTTGTCCCAGACGTCTGCTTGCTCTGCCAGAGCAGTGCAACGAGGAGAAGAAGACATGACCAACTGTCAGCTGAGGGTCATTTAGGTTTTCCTTCAGTGAGGCTAATTAAAAAGGGAAATAAAGTGTTTTTCGTTGAATCACACAAGTCGTGCTTGCCTTGTACACAATTAAGGAACAAAAATATGGAATGAGTAGCATATGAGGAGGACCCACCCACCCCGACCTCCCTGAATCCATGACATTGTGATTGAACCGCATATATGTCAACCCAGAAGCCAAAGAGAGCAGCATCCTCTCTTTCCAAATTAGGTCTTATTTCATGTAGGAAAAGATTTTGAGGTTGGGTTTTTGATTGGTGGTTTTTTTTGAGTTTTTAAACATTTATAAATTGCCTTGCCAATGCCAGTATAGTCCATTGTCCCCAAATTGCAGGTGTGGCTTGTCACAGCCCTGCCATGTATTCCACTGTTCATATTGCAGGTTAGAAGAGAGATTCTGATTCAGATTTCCAGCCAAAAGTCCCCCAAAGAAAACAGCAAAGATCAGTCTTGTCTCCTCAAATTGTCTTGTTGGATTCCTCCAAGCCTAATCCCAGTGCACTTTTACGTGCAAAACCTTGTTCTCTATTTATTTATTTATTATATTTATACCCTGCCTTTTTTCCTGCAAGGAACCCAAGGCGGTTTACATAATCCTCCTCCTCCTCCTCTCCATTTTACCCTTACAACAACCCTGTGAGGTAGGTTAGGCTGAGAGTCAGTGACTGGCCCAAAGTCACCCAGTGAGTTTCATGGCTGAGCGGGGACTAGAACCTGGATCTCCTGCGTCCCAGTCCAACACTCTAACTACTACGCCACACTGGCTCTAACCACATACATATTGACCTGTATGTGGAAGCATTGCACTTTTAAATGTTTAAAAATTCAAAAAAGATAACCCAGATTAGAGTCAGAAAGACCATGGTCTGGGTTTGTTTGTTTTTGGTTTCTTTGTTTTAGTCAGTATTAGAAGGAACCAGTACAGTTCTGCAACAAAATTTTGCAGTGTGTAGTGCTTCTGTTCAGAGTTCCAGAGAGTCCAGACTTTTTTCTCTGGGGGGCGGGGGGCAGTGTTCTCCTTTGGGGAGTTTTTCTGGTGGGGTGTGTGGATACACTTGTGCACAGTCCCAGCTATATTAAAAACTTTGGTTCCTCCATTGATGTCTATGGGCAGCTCTCACTTTGACCTTGGGGACATGTTAAAATAGCTTCTCAGTGTGAACCAGGAAATGACCTAACCAGACAATGAAAAAGAAAAGAAGAGAAAATGAAGTGCATCGGGGGAATTAGCTGGGCAAGCAAGCCCCTAATAGCTTGTTGTGTAAATATCCTGTAGCAGGGCATGCACGCCATGGTTTGAAACTCCCCTCTCTGCACTACAAAGGGATGTTTCAGGGGGCAGGAAAGGGGAAAAAAATACACCTTTCCTCTTTCCTATTCTGCATAACAACCCCCTCCCACCCACACACCATATTACAGAGCACCATCTGGTATGCTTTTGTGGACTAAATTTCAGTTCTTGTAGCCTGAGGACCTAGCTAAGGTGCTTGGAGCAGTTTGGATGACTTCCTGTTTGCTTGACCCTTGCCAAATTTGATCTGACGTCATGGCTAATTCGGTCTTGCAACGAGATTGGACCCTGGAGATCATCAATGCCTCTTGAGGTAGAGAGAGAGAGCCACCCGAGGCACCTTGAAGAAGGTGATCGTGTGTGACTACTTTTTAAGAAAGCATCTCTGGACACAGAAGATTGTAGCATCCAGTTACAAATATCACCTTGGCTAAAATACTTGAGCAGGTGATGACTGTTCAACTTCAGGCTCTCTTAGATAAAGTGGATTGTCTAGACCCATTTCAATCTGATTTCAGACCTGGCTTCTGCTCAAATACTGTCTCGGTTGCCCTGATGGATTTCCTATGCCAGGAGCATGACAAGGGGCGCGTGTGACCCCTTTTGATATGGTACCTTGTTTATGGTATCCTCCCGAACCAATTTAGTTAGTTGGGAGTCATGGTGATACGGTGGTTCTGCTCCTACTTGATGGGTCAAGTCCAGAGAGTTGCACTGGGGGACTTCTGTTCTGTTCCTTGGGACTTAAGCCAGGAGATGCCATCTTGTCCCCCATGTTTTTTAACATTTATATAAAAGTGGTGAGGGAGGTGACCCAAGGATTTGGAGTAAGGTCCCACCAGAATAACAGCTAGGTCTGTTCCTCCAAGTTTGGTAAGCCTGTGTAGACATTCCAGATCAGTGCCTAGAGTCCATAAAAGGACTGCATGGGGGCTAATAAGCTGAATAAGCTCAATAAGATCACGGTGCTATGGACAGATGATTCCTGGATTCAGGAAAATGGCATTCTGCTGCCAGTTCCGGATGGGATTGTTCTACTCCCCATGAAGGATAAGATTTGCATTTAAAGGGTCTCGTGGATCCGGCTTTGTCATTCAAGTAGCCTTGATGGTACGGAGCACTTTTTCCAGCTCTGGTCGGCTCACCAGCTTCTGAGGCCCTTCCCTCATAGGGATAGTCTGACTGTTCCCCATGCTTGGGTAACCTCCCAATTTGACTACTGTACTATTTTATTCATGGGGCTGCCTTTGAAGATGGTTCTCAATCTTCAGCTGTGTAGAATACAGTTGCTGGAATTATCATGGGAACGATCCATTCAGCGCATATCTTGCGAGTTGTTGTTTTTTTAAAAAGCTGCCCTGGTGCCCTCAAAGTCCAAAGTGCACATTCTTAAAGACCCTTAAATGACCTGGGATTCAGGTACATTCTTCTATGATACCTGAGTAAGTGTCTCCTCCTGTACCAACCTGCCTGCACTCTCAGGTAATTTGCCAATGCCCTTCTCTCTGTGCTTTCCCTGGTGTAGGTGAGGTGGGTGACAACTACAAAGAGGTTTTTTTCAGCGGTGTCGCCACAACTCTGGAGGTTTACCTGGGGCCAACATCACCTTTTCTGTTCCCATCACTTTTTCTACAGACCCAGACAAAAATCTTTTTATCCACCCTAGCATTTGAAGCATTTTTACAGCATGTTCCAATACATGTCTACTCAGAAGTAAGTCTCCTTGAGTTCAGGGGGGCTTACTCTCAAGTAAGTGAGTATAGGGCCATGGCCTAAGTGGCTTAAGCATTTTTACACATTTTTAAACTCTACCAACTGCTCATTTGCTAGTCCATTTTATTGTGATTGTTATATATTTTGATTCTGTCAACTGCCCAGGAATCAGATTTTGATGAAGGCTGGTATAATGTTTGAAATAAATAAATGTGCAGGTTCAGGGCTTCCAACCCCAAGCCTGAGCCCTCTAGTGCTATAGGAACCTAGGATGCAGCCTTAGGCCAGGTCAGTCTACTTGGCCATCTACCCCAGTGCAGTCTACTTTGACCAGCCGTAGCTCCTCAGGGACTCTAGTGGAGATCCTTCACATCACCAGGAACATTTAAGAGACAGCAGGGGAAAGCCTCAGAGGGCTGGGAAAGACAAAATACGTCCTTTCCCCCCTTTCCCTCTCCTGAAACTTCCCCTCCCTGTGACACCTGAGCAAGCACCCTTCTCTTAGGGGCTGGGGACACATCGCTTCATTTTGTTGTGGATTCCCACTATATGTTAATAGCTAACATTCAAGGTGCAGCTGGACAATCATCTGTCAAGGATGCTTTGACCTGGATTCCTGCATTGAGCAGGGGGTTGGACTCGATGGCCTTGTAGGCCCCTTCCAACTTTACTTTTCTATGATTCTATGATTCTATAAACTCCATTGGTCAAGTGCCTATCCAATGGGGTGAAATGGGGCCACTGAAAATGAAAGTAACAGTTCCTACAGACTTGGAGGACACCTCAAGCATGTAGAAGTATATACATTTGTAAAATTAAAAGAAAACACAAAGAAGACTGGGCATGCTTAGAGGAACTCCAGCAGCTTTCCAATGTGGAAGGTATCAGCTGGGGAGGAGATGTAAAAACCCAACGAACAGTATGCTGGAGGAGTGAGTGGCTGGCTGGCTGGCTGGCAGGTTGCCCCTGGAACCCTGAACAGGAGCACTTATAGAATCATAGAATCATAGAAAAGTAGAGTTGGAAGGGGCCTACAAGGCCATCGAGTCCAACCCCCTGCTCAATGCAGGAATCTAGGTCAAAGCATCTCTGTCAGATGTCTGTCCAGCCGCACCTTGAATGCCTCCAGAGTGGGAGAGCCCACCACCTCCCTAGGTAGTTGATTCCATTGTCTTATTGCTCTGACAGTCAGGAAATTTTTCCTGATGTTTAGGTGGAATCTAGGTTCCTGTAACTTGAGCCCATTATTCCGTGTCCTGCAAACTGGGATGACCGAGAAGAGATCTTTGCCCTCCTCTGTGTGACAACCCTTCAAATACTGGAAGAGTGCGATCATATCTCCCCTCAGTCTCCTCTTCTGAAGGCTAAACATGCCCAGTTCTTTCAGTCTCTCCTCATAGGGCCTTGTGTTAGTGGGTGGAGATTCACAGCATTGTATTATTGCAGATCTCATTTTTATGTCTAGGTGGCAAGTGAGGAGAGAGGGGGGCGGGTACAGTAAACGCCTATTTAGCACAAGAAGAAGTCTACTGGGTATTCTACACTGTACCGAACATAACAACTCCAGACTTCCAGTCTGGACTAATTAGTATCACTTATTCTTTTTTAGTTTCTGGCAGCCTGGTGTAGAATTGTATTCTCTCACAAAGACTGTGCTATAATTGAACCAGAGTGTACAACACCGGGAAGATGCTGGCGTAATGTTGAGTGCATTGACAGAAACCTTCCCGTTTGTAGACAGTATGCGGATCCCCAATGGATGACTTAAGCTGCAAATTCCTTGATCTCTATGCAAAAGTAAACATGAAGGAAGCCCCATTTCGCAGCAAAAGCCAATGGCTAGTCCAGTCACCTTATGGAAATGGGGCATGAAGGAACTTTCCTATCTGACTCAACATCTTGTCAACCCTGGTTCCTTGAAGCTGGAAAAGAGACCTTATTATTTTGACTCCCTCAAATATGCAGTTGACACAAAAAAATAAAGTGTGAAAAGCTTTAGTCACAACCCACTTTCTTTTGCAGCGTATAGATTACCCATATAAACATGTGTCTCCCCGAAGTTCTCCTTCTGGTTTATCCTTCTGATCTTGATCATCTGTACATTTAAATGTAGGGGGAAGGAATATGTTGGTGTCATTGATTATGGTATCACGACTCGAGCTCTAGAATCTGCCAAAAAATTGGCGGCGGCCGGCAGCCTAGGGATGTACAAGAAGTTCAGTTCAGTTCACAAATCACTTTAAAATACCCCATTTCCATCCCTGAACATGGATACAAATGGGAGTGCGTGTTCTGTTCTCCAAAATAAGTTCACAAATTCCCACACCTGCATTCACAAAATGTGCACTTTAAAATTGCCCATCTTTTAAAATGCAGAATTCAGAGTTTAAAGTGCACAGTTTGTGAATGCAGGTGTGGGAATTTGTGAACTTATTTTGGAGAACATGCACTCCCATTCGTATCCATGTTCAGGGATGGAAATGGGGCATTTTAAAGTCATTTGTGAACTGAAATGAACTTCTCGTAGAGCTTTTAGAAATGCACACTTTTAAAAAATCATATTTTCATGTTTTAGTCAATGGGGGGGGAAGTGTTGCACATATTAAGAAAAGCACACTTATAAAATTCACATTTTGGCCAATGGGCAGAAAGTGCACACTTTTTAAAAATAGGCACCTTTGCTGTTTGAATTGTACACTTTCCCCATTCAAAGGAACTGGAAAAAACAGGATGCAAGCAAGAATGGGAGCAAGCCAAACTGAGCTTTGAAGAGAAGTTCAGAGAATTTCATTTATTTTATTTATTTATTTTATTTATACCCCGCCTTTTTTTTCCCTGCAAAGAACCCAAGGCAGCTTACATAATCATCCTCCTCCTCTCCATTTTATCCTCACAACAACCCTGTGAGGTAGGTTAGGCAAGCCTGAGCATCCCTAGTTCTCTGAACCCTAGTTGGCTCTGCCATCACATGAAAAAAAGGAGAGAACTAGGTTCTCAGGATGCAGAAACTTTATTAAATAGAGGAGCCCGACGCGTTTCGGCCTGTGTTTTTTTCTAAGGCCTTCCTCAAGGGGCTGTAAATGTTCAAAATACATTAAGTTAACATGGTGAGGACAACACATAATAAAAATACTTTCTCATTGTATAATGAATTTCCTTATATTCTAAATAGTAATCATTTAAAAACATTTTCTTAAAAGTGAGAAACAAGTATTGCTTTTTAAACAATTTTGTAGGATATATATGGGAAGAGACCCATGTTATAAGTGTGTAGTGCTCTCCTCTCCAAATGATACTCTCGCCTAGACTACTGTAATGCACTCTACCTGGGGTTACCCTGGAAGACGGTTCGGAAGTTACAGCTGGTACAGAACGTGGCAGCTTGCCTCATTAAAGGCAGCCACCGACGTGATCACATTACTCCGGTGCTCAAGGAGCTGCACTGGCTACCAGTTGTTTGCGAAGCCAAATTCAAGGTGTTGGTTTTGACCTTTAAAACTCTATATGGCTCCGGTCCAGTTTATCTGAAGGAGTGTCTCCAGCAACATCAAGTAGGTCGCTCAACAAGATCTGCCACGGATGGCCTTCTCCTTGTCCCATCAGCCAGAGCAGCCAGGATGGTGGGGACCACGAGGAGGGCCTCTTCTGTGGCGGCCCCCAATCTGTGGAACTATCTCCCTAGTGACCTCTGCCATGCCCCCTCCTTGTTGAGCTTCTGCCATTTATTGAAAACATGGTTTTTCAGGCGGGAATATGGGGTGGGTTAGGATTTTAACATTTTATTCTGTTTTAATGTGTATTTTATTCTGTTTGTTTCATTTTATATTGTACATCGCCCAGAGTAGCCGGGTTGCTGGCTAGATGGGCGATCTAAAAATACAATCAATCAATTGTGCCTTGCTTTTCTCTACCTCAAAAATGTACCACCCAACTTTTGGGTGAGTTTTTGTTGTCAAAGTCTATAACAGCCTTAAAACCCCTAAATTCAAGAAGGGTGCAGTCCTATGTATGTTTGAACAGAAAAAAGGCCTACAACTCCCAGCTTGCCCCAGCCAGCCATGTAGGACTTTTCCTGTCTAAATATGCATAGGATTGCACCCTTAGCCTTCTGAATATCCCACGCGTAACCTCTTTCCAGGGGTTGCCTGCAAACACTCTTTCTAGGTTTTGGAGCTCCCAACTGGAGGCCCAAGTCTTGCACCACTGAACCCCTAAACTTCAGGTGCTTTGTAAAAAGGGATTCCCTGGGACAAACAATCATCTATCTGTCTAAACTAATTTCTAGCCTGGCTGTAAGGGAGCAACTCAGCCTGGCTGGCTGTGCCAGCTTTGAGCGCTCTTTTCTACCCTCTCACTTCCAGTAGCCTACTCAAAAAAGCCTTGCTGTAGCTGAGGAATGCCATTTTTACCTCCCCTTTGGATTCACTGTAAGGACTCTTGCTCCACACACACACACACACACACACACACACACACACACACCGCCCAGCACCCATCCCATGTTTGTACAGAGCATAAGGAAGGAAAGGTATAACCAGAGCCCCTTTTTCTAAATTGCCCCTTTTCAGGCAGCCCAAGACCTTTTGCTGCCTGAAGTGGGGCAACAAATTGTGCTTCCCAATTTTAGCAGCATAGTACCCTTGAGCGTGCGTTGAATTAGCTTAAAGCAAAGGAGGGCCATGTATGGCCCACACCTGGGCTGTTTTTGTGGCCCTTCCGTGTTCCCCTGCAGCCACCACTGAATTTGATGCAGTGTCACTGGCAAAAACTGCAGCAATCCTGCTTGGAAACGAGGTGCACACTTCCCAGCACACTCCCGAAACACAATGCAGCTAATGCTTCTTTCAGTCCTATGTTTTGGCAACGCCCAACAGTTGCCCCTTTTGGGGAGGAGGTTATAATATGGATAGATTTTGTATTGGGACACTCCTGAATGTTTAATGAGGTACATGCTCTTCTAAATTATCTCCCTGATTCTTGGAAATTAACACACGGTCAACATAAATGGATTTTCCATGCCCTTTGGACAGCTAAAAGATTGATAGTGCAAACGTTGGAAGGACCAATGCCCACAGTGAAGACCTAACGATGCTTTCAACATTTGAACAGGTGGTATTTAGATGCCATATTTGGTTTGCCTTTGCTGAAGCTTATGTGTAACTCTTTTTTTCATTGATAGCTGTGATACACACACACACACACACACACACACAGGTATACATGTCATATGCATCTATTGAAATTGATCTATTCAAATTCATCTAGGGCAGTGAGGGCAAACCTATGGCACGGGTACCACAGCTGGCACGCAGGGACCTCTCTGTGGGCACTCGAGCCATTGGTCACCAGATCACGACAAGACTGTCCCCTTCTGCAAAACACTAATGATCTTGTTCTTTTTCACAGT
Source organism: Shinisaurus crocodilurus (assembly GCA_021292165.1). NCBI lineage: Eukaryota > Metazoa > Chordata > Lepidosauria > Squamata > Shinisauridae > Shinisaurus > Shinisaurus crocodilurus. The sequence continues at coordinate 109,925 of JAHFWL010001056.1, forward strand.
GTGGAACAGAATGATTTTATTCTAGAATTTCTGTTACAGAATTCTTTTCTACATTGTTATCACATTTAAAAGATTTTGAAGAATGATGCACAGAGCATGGCTATAATCTAGAAGTTCTCCTTTGTTTTTTAGGAATAGCTATCACTTCCAACCCATGGGGGACCCAAATATGGTTTTCAAATTGAAAGTAGAAGCTGCTGGGCTGGGTTTTTCGTCAAATCATTGCAGGCCTGATGATATCTCGAATGTACAATCAGTAAAAGGTGATTTGACAAATTTATGGAGGAGACCAGGTCTATAAATGGCCAGGATATATGGAATGCTGATGTGTCAGTTGACCAGGGGAGGGGCTTGAAGCAATTTGGCTCAAGTCTTGCCCCTCATGACTAATTAGGCCTTTCAAAGTGGACTGACTGTGTGGGTCCAAGAGTTGATTGGTGCCTCCATGACAGAGGGAGCCATCCCAGCAACCTGGAAAGAGGTGGTAGTTCAATGGCTTCTCAGGAAAGTCTCTCTAGCCACAGAGGATTGAAACAACTAGAATCCAGTTGCAAATATTCCCTTCTGGGCTAAAAGTTCAAGCAGGTGGTGACTGTTCAATTCCAGGCTCTCTTGGATGAAACAGATGACCAAGACCCATTTCAATCCAGTTTCAAGCCCAGTTTTGGCGCAGATACTGTCTTCATCACCCTGTTAGGAAAATGGACATGGTGCATATACAAAGTGTAAGAATGAAGTCCCACCATACACGTGTATTGAACAAGGCTGTACATAACTGCATTGTTAAATGAACTAAAAGCTAGTAACTAGCGCAGTGATGGCGAACCTTTTTGAACCCGAGTGCCCAAACTGCAACACAAAACCAACTTATTTATTTCAAAGTGCCAACACTGCAATTAAACCTGAATACCGAGGTTTTAGTTTTAGAAAAACAACTCATACAGTTGTCCAAACTAATTAACATCTTTTGTCTTAAAAGAAAAACACAATAACAGAGCTTTCAATGATACAAACAGTTTTTTGTTGAAAAAAAAATCAACTCAAAAAATTATTATAGTACTACATTGTACACATAGCCTGAAAGGAATTTATACAAACTTTTTAAATAATTAGGCACATGTATTTTTGGATGAGGGATTCTCAACTTGTAATATGATTATATGCCAGACTGAAATTGTATGGGGCAAGCTTTACTCCAGGTCCTTTCTCTGCTTCTACAGGTGTCGGATTAGTAAAAGTAAAAGTCAACCTGTACTAGGATGAGCAAGATAAACAAGAAAACTAAACGTGCTTAACACATTTAAAACACTTTATGTCTTGGACTGCAAACACTGCATTAGGTAAAAGTTTGCATTGGGCATGCTTTTGCACAATTAATGTGATTTTTGCTATTGCATGCATGCTGATAATTTGTCAAACCTTGGCTCATACTCCGTTAGTTTGAGAGCAACACATGCAGCACTCAGGTCAACTGTCAGGGCTTTACATCCAAGCCATGCTCTGTGTATCATTCTTCAAAATCTTTTAAATGTGATAACGATGTAGAAAAGAATTCTGTAACAGGAATTCTAGAATAAAATCATTCTGTTCCACACTATGAGAAAGAACAAGATCATTAGTGTTTGCAGAAGAGAACGGTCTTTTCACGATCTGGTGACCAATGGCTCGAGTGCCCACAGAGAGGTCCCTGCATGCCAGCTGTGGCACCCGTGCCATAGGTTCGCCATCACTGAACTAGCGCCTGCCAAGTTCTGCTGGTTGGCAACAGGCCCAGACAATGCCTGGATACTTTTATCTATTTTGTTCTTTCTGCCAAGAAGGCAACCTTGGTACACAATGCTTCTTACAAACAAGCTGGAAGGTGACAAGTTCAAACAGCAGACAGACAAAATGGATTATTGTAAAATCCATTTAATAATATGCAGGGATGGGGACTCGGACTCGAGGACTCGACTCGTGAGTCGGACTGAGTCCCCCCTCTGACTCGACTCGGACTTGAGTCCCAATATTTTTAATGGGACTCGAGACTCGACTCGGGACTCGAGACCAAGGACTCGTCAACATCCCTGGGCTGTTGACGAGTCTTCTGGCTGTGCCAGAAGGAGCGCGATCACCGGTGAAGAGCGCATGGAAGCGAGGCGCACCGCTGCTCGGCCACTATGGACAGCTACCAGGAGCGCAGCCCCAACGATGTGTTGAGATTTATTTTGATTGATGTGTTGTTGTGGGGGGTTAGGGTTAGGGTCAGACATTTTGGGTTTGGCTGCCTCTGCCTGCCTGTCTGGGGTTCCCAGCCTCCTCTGCCTGCCTGGTCTCTTCTTGACCTGTTCAACAGTTGAATTGTCCAAGACAAAGGCCTCTGCCTGCCTGCTTTGGGGTTCCCTGTCTCCTCTGCCTGCCTGGTTATTTTGGGTTTGTCTGCCTGGTCTGTTCTTGCCAAAATCAGTTGCAGAGTTTTGAAATAAAAAGGCACACTTGTGCCTAGAATTTATTTAAGCCACACATCTGAAGTAGCCTTATTTTGTTGGGGGGAAACCCCATTGATTTTAATAGGGACTCGTGGAGTCAGTTTTGGGAGTGACTCAGGACTCGTGACTCGTGAGTCACCATTTTGGACCAAGGACTCGGACTCGAGACTCGGGTCCAAAGACTCGTGACTCGACTCGTGACTCGAGACCAAGGACTCTTCAACATCCCTGATAATATGGCAATCTGTTAACATAGTAGTATTTCTGACACCGGGAATTGTAGGCCAAAGGCATCTAGGGACCCAAGGTTGGGGGGAACACTGTCCTAGACTGAAATATTCACATATGACACATAAGGAAGAACTTTTAAGCTCAGTGTCAGAGAACTTGCTCTGCATGCAAAGGGCCCCCATTTCACCAAGGCTGGAAAAGACTCCTAATCTGAAACCCTGGGGAGCTGCTGCCAATCAGTGTGACCTGGCATGATAGGAGTCCGAGTTAAAGCTACGTAAAGGCCCAATCCCATGCATGTTTAGACAGACAGAAGTCCTGCAGTCCCCAGCATTCCCTGGAACCCTAAAATCTCTGGGAGACCACCCTGCTGTCCTCAGGCACTTGTTAAGGTAAAAGTCCAGAGAGGCCCTGATGAGCTGAACTGGCTTTTTGCCCCACATATCACCTCATGCTCCATCTGGCCTTGCTTATCTGCTTTGCTGTTCCAGACGGGGAACCTTGAAGAGTGGTGTGTCCCTCCTTTGTTTTGATTGTGGTGTTCCTTTGTTCTGAATTGTATGCCTGACCATCATATCTTCACCTTGGCTGCTATCTTGCCCCAAAATGTGTATTTGCTTGTGCCAACTCCAGAAATACAAGCGAGAGAAGAGCCTCTTTGATTGATAAGAGGTACCGAGAGTAGCAGACTCATGAGTCGCCTGATATCTCGGGTGCCCGAAGAGGTCATGATGAGAAACATCAGCCTAGCCAAGAAAAAGACAGCCAGGTGGCCTTCTGTCTAACTGAAGATAGATACTTGCCATGTTCAAAGAAATGTATTTGATTGATGGTTGTCATATTCGGGGAAATGTATCTGATTGGTTGGCATGTTTAAGCGAACGCATTTGATTTGCTGAGAATGAATAGACCAGTAAATGAAAAGGTATAAGAAGGCCTGCATGCCCCCACCTTCCTTTGTTCAGCTTTTGATCCTGGTGTGAACCACAGAGCGGAACCTTTTTGCGCAGAAATAAAACTTGGAAAAACTCACTCCTGAGTGTGCTGCTTCTCTCTCCTCGAGTATTGGGTTCTCTGGGGAGAGGACTCTGAGCATATTTGCACATCAACCCTGCTGGATTATGTGAAGGATCACTAACAGGATCCTTTGCGTGAGTTCGGCGCTTAACGGGTTAACCAGTTCTGAATTACAGCCCGTCTGAGCGCTGGCAATCACTTACGAGGCTTTCGCGCACAAGAGGAAACCGCAGCCTTTTAAATGACCAAATAAGGCTTTTATTTGTTTACACAAAACACAGAGCGGAACTAACAGCTTTCCAGGAATACTATAACATCAACACAACCTTAGTTGACCCCTGGGTTTCTCAATGAACAGGCTTAGGCTAGCGGAGAGAATCTAGTCAGTTACTTCAGATCAAAGAATCTGCGTCTAGTCAGTGTCAGCCTGGCTCTGGATCGGCCGATCTGTGGATGAGACTGGCGTACTCGGGCTGCCGCTTGGAAGATGAATCTGGCCCCGAAGTACCCTTGGTTCCCAACAACCCTAAACCGGAAGGGAGAGGGGTTTTCTACCCCTGAGTTCCCGCTCTCCCCGCCCTCCAGGTCAGGTGGGGGCTTATGCCTGCCCCTTCGTATCAGGTGGGCTTATTCCTGCCCGGGGAGAAGGTGACGTACTAGTACTTTTGCAGCTCTTTGAGACTGCCCTGATAGTTTGATGATCCTTGATGGTTCTTCCTTGGTTTTGTGGATCTCCACCGAGACTCTCCTTTGTTGGGGATGATGGTCTGTCTGCTACTTCTCCGAAGACTTCATCCCCCCCTCCCTTGCCCCCTCCCTTGGGCGAAAACCGTGTGTGTGTGTGTGTGGACCTGTGTTGGGCTTTCTCCACAGATTAACTATGTCATGAGAAAAACAAGGAAACGCAACCCTATAATGATTTCATTTGATCTCTTCATGCTGTCCTCCAGATCCAAACCAGTGAGTTACGAGTTGGAGGCTTAAGTGGTTTTGCTCCTCCCGGAAGGGTCCGTTCCATGGGACTGTGCTAGGGGACTTCTGCTCAGTCCTTGGCACGTATGCTATGGGGGCTCCAAGATTCCATCCAGTCCCTCGTATTTTTTAACCGCTGAAATGAATAAATGGACACCCCCAAGCACACTAGTGCTACAGGAACCGAGGAGGAAGCAGCCTTAGGCCAGGTCCAGTTCTGCGTCCAGTTCTGGGCACCTCACTTTAAGAAGGACATAGACAAACTGGAGAGGGTTCAGAGGAGGGCAACAAGGATGATAAAGGGACTGGAAACAAGGCCCTATGAGGAGAGACTGAAAGAACTGGGCATGTTTAGCCTTCAGAAGAGGAGACTGAGGGGAGATATGATCGCACTCTTCCAGTATTTGAAGGGATGTCACACAGAGGAGGGCAAAGATCTCTTCTCGTTCATCCCAGTTTGCACGACACGGAATAATGGGCTCAAGTTACAGGAACCTAGATTCCACCTAAACATCAGGAAAAATTTCCTGACTGTCAGAGCAATAAGACAATGGAATCAACTACCTAGGGAGGTTGTGGGCTCTCCCACTCTGGAGGCATTCAAGGTGCAGCTGGACAGACATCTGTCAGAGATGCTTTGACCTAGATTCCTGCATTGAGCAGGGGGTTGGACTCGATGGCCTTGTAGGCCCCTTCCAACTCTACTTTTCTATGATTCTATGATTCTATGAGGTCAGCCATGTACCTCAGTATTGTCTACTCTGAGCGACCACAGCTCCTCAAGAACCCTAGCAGAGATCTTTTGCACCACTGGCAAATGTTTAAGACAACAAGGGAACGTCTCAGAGGGATGGGAAAGACAAAAGATGTCCTATGAATCACAATCTTACCAGGCAGTGGTGGGGTCCCTTTTTCAAAAGTTAGTTTGAGCAGGTGGGGGTGGCTCGAGGGAGGGCAAAGCACCGGCTCCCACTGCCCTGCCCTTATCCCTTCCTTTCCCTCCTCTGGGCCCACTGGGTGCTCAGAGGCGTTCTGTGGAGTCTGGAGAAAAGAAAGGAAGAGGGCAAAGCAGCTGGAAGTCCTGCCCACCCTATCCAGCCGCTCCCACGATTTTAAAAAAAGTTTTAAAATGTAAGCAACATTTGGAAAGGGAAGTGGCTTCTGTTGGTGCCAAGGAGGTTATCTGGGGTGCAGGGGAGCTTGTGGACACCACATTGGAGACGCCCCTGTTCATTCTGTGACTGGGTATATTTCCCATGAGGTTTGACAATGAAATGGGGGGGGGGGAATCCACTCTCACTTCTAGTGGTGTGGCCAACTTTATGTTTTTTTGACATGGAGGCTCTCCTTACAAACCCATCCTTTAAGTTCATGGCAGGTGGCATCTTTCCAGTTCTGTTGACCAGATGAGGGATCTATGACAGCACAGTCTTGCTCCATTTCTCCGTAGCCCTCCGAGTGGGTGGGGTTGCCAGCAGACCAGTACCTGGGAGGGGGGTGGGGAGACTTGTTTCATTATGAACAAAAGGCAGAGAGAGGATGGATCCACATGTGCAGCAGAATGAGAAGTGAGTGAGGTTCATAGATCATAAGAGTTGGAAGGGGCCTACAAGGCCATCTGTGTTGAGTCCTAAGGGGGGGATAGAATGGGCTGTACCATTCTGGACTGTAGGTGAAGACAGGGTGACATTTCTAATGCCTCCACCAGACACCCACACACTTACAGAAAAACAAATATCTGCAAGTTGGGAAAATTAACCCCAAATGTTGCCTCATGGTAACATGGCTTCAGTTGCTCAGTTACTAGGAACAGAGGAGTCTGCAGCAATTTGAATCGGGCCCCAACCCTCTGCAAGCATCTGAATAGTGGACATGCTGTGTGTGGGGGGGGGGGGGCATTAGATGAGATTCAGCGACAGGTAAGTGCACAAATTTTCTATACCTGATCCTTGTGTTCTGTCACCCTCCCCAGCCCCGGGGAGGAGCTAGTAGGATGGGGCCACAGCGTGGAAATCCATGAGACTGTGGAATGGGAATAAATGCCCAGAGTTCTGCTCCATTCTGTAGCCCAGGGATGGGGACTCGGACTCCAGGACTCGACCCGTGAGTCGGACTGAGTCCCAGTATTTTTAATGGGACTCGAGACTCGAGACCAAGGACTCGAGTTCCAAAATCGTGTTCCTCAAATGCAACATGGATAGGTTTTAGGAAGTACAGCAAGTTTATTTTTTAAAATCATTTTCCTAAAATGCAACCTTTCAGACATTTTGGGTTTGGCTGCCTCTGCCTGCCTGTTTGGGGTTCCCTGCCTCCTCTGCCTGCCTGGTCTCTTCTTAACCAGTTCCACAGTTTGAATTGTCCAAGACAAAGGCCTCTGCCTGCCTGTTTTGGGGTTCCCTGCCTCCTCTGCCTGCCTGGTTATTTTGGGTTTGTCTGCCTGGTCTGTTCTTGCCAAAATCAGCTGCAGAGTTTTGAAATAAAAAGGCACACTTGTGCCTAGAATTTATTTAAGCCACACATCTGAAGAAGCCTTATTTTGTTGGGGGGAAAAACCCATTGATTTTAATAGGGACTGGTGGAGTCAGCTTTGGGAGTGACTCGTGACTCGTGAGTCACCATTTTGGACCAAGGACTCGGACTCGAGACTCGGGTCTAAAGACTCGTGACTCGACTCGTGACTCGAAACCAAGGACTCTTCAACATCCCTGCTGTAGCCCACCCCACTTTGGTCCAGAAATTGTACATATTGTGTCCACGGGGCCCTATACCAAACTCTCCATGTCAACTCAACCTTGGCTTGAGGAATGGGAACATGAGCGGAGATTTCACAAAGGACGGAGATTACGTTCTGCACCAGATTTTGTAAGAAATGACACAGGTGTCAACATTCAGAAGTATCCCCCCCACCCCCTCCTGGAGTATGCCTTTGCGGACTCACTGTGAAATTAATCTGGAACCATCAGTCCATTTCCAGCTGCCTTCCTCATTTTCATCCGAAAGGCCAATCCAGACAGAGTGGTTGAACAGAGAAGTGACGTAGTACTGCAAGAGAAGAAGAAAAAGAAGGAAGAATGAGTCTCACATGATGGAATGTCAGATTCAGCTCCCTAAGCATGAGCGGCTCAGCAGTAGAGAGATGGCAGCATGATGGAGTGTGCGGATCCTCTGTGCTTGAAAAAAAAAAAAAAAAAGAAGTTCATAATAAAAATAAATAAAAGTTCATAATCCAATTGTGTGCTAAGGAAACTTGGGTTCTGTGACCTGTATAAATAATGCACACTCTCCTTTCTACCTCCAAGGAGCACTTTCAACACCAATGTATATATCCACCAAGGAACCCCTTGCATATCAGTCACAGAACCCCCATGGATTGCAGGGGAGTGTGGGACATTTTCTAGGGTACACACTCCTTGGGGCTCCACTACCAACTGTAAGGCTCCACTATCACTGTGAAGAAAAGCTGTTTCAAGGTTTGAGCTGTGCCCTTCGAGAAGGGCCCCTTTCCCTAGAGTACATTCTCACTGGCGCCAGGGGTGACACCTAGGCATGTTTTGTATGTAACATATAGCAGAGAAGAGTCTTTTAGTTAAGGGTTGTCTTCCCTCTGTAAAGAGTGCATATTAAAGACTCTTCCTGGCGCCAGATGTCTCACCTCTTATCTTGTAAAAATACAGCCACCCTGTTCTCAAGGCCATTTGGTCGAACTACGCTTGATTGGCAGAATAATTTTCAGCTGAGAACTTGTTAGATGTTGCTCTGGTCTCAGATGATACCAAGGATGAAAGATCGATCAGTGATTGGCCGAAGAGATCAGGCCCTGGGCGGTGGGGGGCGGATATAGGTTTGCCCAGCAGAGAGTTTGGTGTCTTTTTTCTGTCCCACCTAAGGCGAAAGACTGTGGGTGGAAGATCCTGGGTGACTGAATCTCTGTTGGAGAAACGACCCCCCTGGCTTCATAGAATCATAGAATCATAGAAAAGTAGAGTTGGAAGGGGCCTACAAGGCCATTGAGTCCAACCCCCTGCTCAATGCAGGAATCCAGGTCAAAGCATCCCTGACAGATGGCTGTCCAGCTGCACCTTGAATGCCTCCAGAGTGGGAGAGCCCACCACCTCCCTAGGTCCTTGGTTCCATTGTCTTATTGCTCTAACAGTCAGGAAATTTTTCCTGATGTTCAGGTGGAATCTGGGTTCCTGTAACTTGAGCCCATTATTCCGTGTCCTGCAAACTGGGATGATCGAGAAGAGATCCTGGCCCTCCTCTGTGTGACAACCCTTCAAGTACTGGAAGAGTGCAATCATATCTCCCCTCAGTCTCCTCTTCTGAAGGCTCAACATGCCAAGTGACTAGGGTGGGCTTGGGCGACTAGCTGTGGTGAGGTACCTAGCTTTGTTATTTTTCCTATTGACTGAGTGTACCAAAGGAGTCTGCTGTTTGAGAATTGTATTGTCTTTTCTTATTTGTACCTTTTTTCCTTTGCCTCTTTCCTTCCCTTTTTCCTCCTTTAATCCTATAATAAAACCTTTTAACCCTAAAGGGTGTTCTTTATTTCTCTGCGGTTCAGTGCTAAATCCCGTGCCTAGACCAAGGGCTATAAGCTGAGTTGGTTGGTCGAAAGAGATAGGGCAGAGGGCGGCTGCTTGTGCCCTTTTCCTCCCTCTTTCAGAGTAAGCACGGGGTTAAGTTCTTCACCATCACCCCGTGAGCAATGGGGGCATGCCGTAGAATGCACCGAACACAGGGCCGGTGCTACCATTAGGCCAACTAGGCAGTCGCCTAGGGCGCAGGGCTAAAGGGGGCGCCAGAAACACCTTGAAAAAAAATACAGCGCTCTCAAGTGGGAAGGGGGGGCGCTAAATATCTGATCTTGCCTAGGGCACCAAACTGCCTTGCACCGGTCCTGACCGAACACTCTCCCGTGTGACACACTGCAGAGAAAGATGAGTTGGTGTGGGTAAGTGTCTTTCAGGGAAACTCGTCTGACATTTCTAATCTTCAAACTGAGGAGCCTTCCAGAAGTTTCCGTGGAACCCGGTGTAGTTTAGGACACCATTTTTTAAACAAAAGCTCCATTAATACTATGAGGGTTTGTGCTGTGTAAATCGGGAGCAGGCATACCAGTTCTTGCAAAAGATAATCATGCAAGGACTAGAGAGGATGGAACAGTTTAATAAGAGACCCCAAATAACAGGAGGGAAAGAAGAAAAATATAAAAACCTGCTCTCTTTCCGTTAGGATGGAAGTCAAGTGGGCATCTCTGGACATGCAGAAGTTCTCAGCATCGTACCACGTCTTTTTTTCATTTGAAATATAGTAGAGACTCCGGCCAAAAAGCTGCCAGCCACCAACAGACCTTGCGCTTTTCTTGAAGATGGATTCTAAGGAATGAGTTCAAAGAGAAGACTGTAATGTAGCAGGTAGCATGTTGGATGCGGACTGGGAGCGGCTGGGTTCAAAATATTGAGTGATTTGGGTGGGGTGGAGTGGGGTGACTCTCTTGGCCTAGCCTATCTGAAAGGTTTGTTGTGAGGATAAATTAGATAATCCAATGAATGCTGTCCTGACTCCCTTGGTGGAAGGACAAGATACCAAAGTAGGGATGTGTGAGGAATCTGGTGGGAGGGGTGAAAATCCGATGGATTTTCTTGATTCAAGGCCATGTATTCTGTTCCATCAACCCTGCGCTAGAGCCGACTCAATTCTGACATGAGTTGAGCCAGCACATGGACTTCCATTTTTTAAACGGGCTACGGTTTGCATAATTAATTTTTTTTAAAGCCAGGGAAATTTGCACAAATTGAGGAGTGGAGGCCCAATTTTTTTAAAAAAATAAATCTGAAATTAGCGGTCAGAAAATTCCAGTGGGCCAAGGTGGAGCATGCGCATGCGCAGTGAGAGGAGGAGGCTACATCAAGAACAGCAACAATGACTTGAATCTAACAAGTAGGCCCTGATTTGTGCAAATTGTGCTAGAGATACGCAGCTCTCAGCTCCAGATCTGTGCAAATATTGCGAGCAATTTCATGAAAGCTGGGTGCGGGGACTGACTTGGCCCACTTTGGGCCGTTGGGTTGGAAATGTGTCGAAAGCCTGTCACAGCTCAAACAGAATGAGTTTTCCAGCGTCACACGTTCCTGTACCAAAGATAATAAACCAGGGCTCTCCCACCTCAGGTCCCCAGATGTTGCTGGCCTACAGCTCCCAGCATACCCAGCCAGCATGGCTAATGGCAAGGGATTCTGGGAACTGTAGTCCAGCAACATCTGGAGACCCGAGGTTGGAGAGCCTTGTAATCAACATTGCCTCCAAATGTTTCCAGTGGGACTGCTTGTCTACTTATACTTGACGGCTGCTGATAATCACCACATTTGAGTTTGCAGGGGCAGGCAGGGGGAGAGACCTGACCCAAGTTGCTGACTTGTAACCTTATGCCATAAGGGAGTAGTTTAAGGATTTCTGTCCCCGGAGTATGGTTTAAGGATTACCATCCCCAGAAGGTCAGATTTCAGGATAGACATAAAGAGTCCCTCAGGTCTGAGGCACCCTGTTGGCACAATGGTTCTAAAAGATTTCCCCGAATATGAGGTGCAACAGGAGGAGCAAAGATTTTCCCAAACCGGAGATGCCATGATAAGTTGCAAATGCCCTCCAAAGCTAAGGCATCGTGGAGATGCAAGGATCTTAAAAGGACTCACTTTGCTTTAAGGCTTGACTAAATATCAAACTGAAGCGAAGCATTTGTGCTTAAGGGCTTGATTACTAGCCAAAGCCAAGTGCCAGGAATGAAGGCCTGTGGCTCACGCTGGCTCAGCTTGTCTGAGTGTGGAAAGCTAAGCAGGGTCAGGCCTGGTTGTTACTTGGATGGGAGACCCCCTCCTCTAGTTTCCTGCATTGAGCAGGGGGTTGGACTCGATGGCCTTGTAGGCTCCTTCCAACCCTATTTATGAAATCTATGAATAAGGCAGTAGCCAAAGGTTTAAGTGTGTGTGTGTGTGTTCTTCTAAACAGGTATACCGGTATATATTTCAGGTAATACTTATACGAGAAGCTAGGGGGTTGCCACCTCTGTTTTGTCATTAGGATCAAATCTGACAAGTACAGACAGGTTGTACGGGGTTTTAGAGGACATGCTCATGCTAAAAGCTAGGATAACATCAAAGCAGGTAGAAGCCACCTGTGCTTTAAGCTGGACTGAAATTCAAACAGGTACATTTGGGTATATTCAGGTGTTACTTGTAGCAGGAGCTATTGAGAAAAGCTTTCAGAGCTATGATAGAACATGGCGAATACACACCTTGATCAAACAGGGTGTTGAAGGAACAATCAAGCACCATGTTTAAAAATAAGAGAAAAGAGGCCAAAGACCTTAAGAATTGAGCTTTGGAAGATCTAGAAGGACAGAAGGAAGAACATGTCTTATTTCAACAGAGACCCCACCACCAAAATTCTGGAGGAAGCAATACCTACAGGGGCGGAGGAGCCCTCAGATCCCCTAAAAGGAGTGATGGGGTCTCTTGGGAAAAAGTAAAAGAAGAATCAGCACAGAAAAGGGTGCCCCAGGAGGCCAATAGAGTTCACAGACACACAAAATTGGCCTAGCTGGGGAGAATAGATTGCGATCCAGCAGGGAGATCCCACATAAAAGTATTTATAAATAGTGACTGGGAATGGGGACTGCTGGACACGGGTGCTACTTGCAATGCTGTACACTGGATACCCATCCATGGGAACTTAGTAGGACTTACCCAAGTGAAGTGGGGAGACACAAAACAGGTAGAAACCTATAACATAGTGCAGTTAGAATTAGAACACATGGGAAATTTACTGTGATGCCAAAGTTTTTAATGGGAGTTAAAGCAGACCAGGAGGACACAGAATTTGGGTTTAGCCATAAGCAAGAAGGGGAGCTTGCTTGTAGTATGTGAAGGAAAGGGAAAGGAGGAGACTCTCCCCTCTATATTTTGTGGAAGGGAGGCTGGCTCGAAACAAGTTAATATTATAAAACTCCAAAAACAAACAAAATGACCAGCAGTAGCACATCCCGTTTATAAATTTTATAGATTTAGAATTTTAAAAATTCAGAGATTAAAAATTTTAAAGATTATTTTTTAAAAATATATATATAGATTTCGTGTGTGTGTGTGTGTGTGTGTGTCAACAGATTTTAAGATATGAGACATTTCAGTATAAAACACCAGCTTCGGTCGCAATTAGGAGCATGTTCCAATACCACTTAAAAGCTGAGCCAGGACCAATCAGGAACAGGCTAAACCGCAATGAGTGAACAGGGATTAACAATCAGCACCTGTATTCCACAGCCAATCAAGCCACATTAATAAACATCATGGCTTGTTTCATGGCTGCACTTTGTGCTGAGCTGGTGAGCTATGATGGCTTCACACACAATGGCTTCAGCGGAGGAAAGAGGTGGAGAGGTTTCGGTGGATAGAGCAGGGCTCTCCAACCTTGGGTCCCCAGATGTTGCTGGACTACAGCTCCCAGAATCCCTTGCCATTAGCCATGCTGCCTGGGTATGCTGGGAGCTGTAGGGCCAGCAACATCTGGGGACCCAAGGGCGGAGAGCCCTGGGATAGAGCTAATTGTATCTTTGGTGGACGAGTCATAGCATGGACAGGACACGAGGGAGAGCTGACACTGAGAAATAATGGCATGCCTATGTCTGCCTGGTGGCTGAGATTTGAACCCAGAGCTTCCTAGTCCGTATCTTTTTTTTCTTAACCACTGCTATATGCCAGCATTCTTGGTGAGTGCTGAACCAAGACCCTTTTTCCTTTGCGCAACTGGAGCATCCCACCAAATCCAATGCAAGCTCACTGAAACTTGCTCAGCTTCGCATTCTCAAAATGTGCCATGGGACCATGTGCTAGAAATGTAGATACTTACGGTACTTTGATTTCTGGTCATTGTAGTCCTTTTCAGCATCTTCTAGGTATTGTGGTAACTTCTCTAAATGCTCTGCTACCTTTAAAGCTGAAAGCATTTCCAGGATGAGAAGGAGTTTCTTTACTTCCACCACCACTACCACCCCGGTCACACACACACACACACACATTCATTTTGTTTGTTTGTTTGTTTTTATCAAGAGCATAAAGCAATATAAATATAAAGCAAAAAAGAAGGCAGAATCAAAATTGGATATGGAGAGAAAATGAATTCTTCAGTTTCCTGAAGCCCATCAAAACTGATTTATTTACGTATTTTTTTTAATGTCGCTGAAACATCAATGGAGAAGGAGCCAAACATGCTTCTTGGGCAAGATTGTTCCACTGTGTGGGCACCACAACTGAGAAGACACTGCCCTGTGTACCCACCAACCACATCTCTACTGGCAGTGGGTGGAAAAGAAATGTTTCCATTGCAGGCCCAAGCAGGAAGGCAGGATGGTGCTTAGGAGAACATAGTACTGCTGTAGGATTGAGGGATTGGTCAGGATAACCTCTCAGGGGTTACTGCCAGCCTCCTGAACCCAGCTGCAAAAGATGCAGGATTAGTGGGATTAAGGGGAAACGTTTGTCCAGGTCTTTGCCTAGGCATGCCTCAGTGTTAACTGATGGTTAACAGCTGCTACCTTTGTGAATGGGCCAAGAAGCCCAGGATGACACATGGGGTGCCTAGTTACACCCCCCCAAAAAAAAGGAGAGAAAATTTATCACCAAAACGGAGAGCAAAGGAAGACACCTATTTGCATAGTATTTGCATATGCAGATGTATGTGTATAACTGCCAAATTAGAAATAATAACTATGACTTAAATAGAAATGCAATGTATCTCACCCTCGTTGAGAGGAGTGGCCAGGTGACCCATACGCCTTGCCCAGTCTGCTGTCTAGGTGCAAACTGTTGACAGGCAACTTCAAGGCCCCTGCTCTGCTCTTCCTTCTTAGGTTTCTTTAACTTTAAATTGGACTTGGACTGGACCACCCATCAAATAAAGGACACCTTCAAAGAGAGGACTGTCCCCAGCTCTCCAGATAGATCTCTGTCCTCTGTAAAGTAGGACATGTGGCCACCCTAGGAAGGTGACACATCCTTTTGTCCTCTGACTGGCCCAGAGAAGGGGGAATACATAGCTCTGTGAAGGTACAGACTGAGGTTCAGTGAGCTGAACTGGAGCTCTGGATAATTTTGAGGTGCCTGTTGGAGTGTGGTGTTGCTGTGAGCCTCAACCTATGCTCAGTCTGATTTAGCATTAGAAATGGACTATGGTGATCTTGAGATGCAGGGTGTATCCTGCACCACCAGGCTGCAACACCAAAGAGTGTTCAAGGTTCAGAGCTGACATGCCACACTGAACAAAGAGCAGACATTTCAGTCAGAGTTGAGGTACTGCACTGAAGAAATGCAGACATCATCATAATAAACTCGAAGTTAGGAACTTAACAGAACAGAGGCAGTTGTTCCTGACTCCCAGCTGAGCAGGAGCACAGGAGAGAGGCGCCAGCTGTTTTCGGGACTGTGATAAGGCAAGCAGGCTCCCAGAGAGCGAGCGAACAGAGCAAGCGCACAGGGGGAGCAAACTGGAGTTTGGCAGCGGAGTTCGGCAGGGGAGGTCAAGGGGGAGGTCCCTAAGAAATTTTCTAGAAAGGCAGAAACATAAAGGGAACAGAGCACTATGGAAGGAAAGGAATCTGCAGTGGTGGTGACCTGCAATGTGTGTGCAATGTTTGTTTTCCTGCCGGAGATCAACATGGTCTACACGTGCAACAAGTGCAAGCTGGTCACGCTGTTGGAAGAAAAGGTCAGAGGACTGGAGCAGCAAGTGTCAACCCTCAGGAGCATAAGAGAAAGTGAAGAGTTCTTAGACAGAACGGTGGATCTACAGCACCAAAGCGTAGAACAGGAGCCAGAAGGGCAACGGCAGGATGAGGTGGAGTTGGAGACTGCTGAGGCAAGGGAAAATAACGTAGGGGGAACTCCCTGGAAAAGGGTGACTGTTAGGAGCAGAAGAACTAGAAGACATTCTGCGCCTGTGGAAGCAGTGGAGCTATGGAACCGCTTCCAAGTACTTGAGGACAAGAGCAGAGGACAGCCTGCAGAGGACGGATTACCGGGCACCCAACGTGACAGCGAGCAAGAGGCTGAAGGTCAATCAAGTGGAGGCAATCAAACCAAGGCCTACAGCAAGAGAAAGAGTACTAGTTGTGGGAGACTCCCTCCTGCGGGGGATTGAAGCCAAAGTATGTCGCGAAGACCCATGGACTCACCAGGTGTGCTGTCTCCCCGGGGCACGGATTAAGGATGTGACAGAGCAGCTGCCGAGGCTCATACAGCCCACCGACACATACCCCTTTCTTCTCTTCCGCGTGGGTACAAATGATACTACCAAGCGGAGTTACAAAGAAATCACAGCAGACTTTGAAGAGCTGTGAAGGGAACTCAAGAACTTCGGGGCCCAGATAGTCTTCTCATCCATCCTTCCAGTACTTGGAAGAGGCATTGAAAGGGAAAGAAAAATACTCCGAGTGAATGACAGGCTACGAAGGTGGTGCCGATGTGAGAGATTTGGATTCTGGACCACGGGCTACACTTCCTGGAAGATGGACTGCTGACAAAGGATGGGTTGCACCTCACAAGGACTGGGAAGAATGTGTTTGGCCACAGCATGAGGAACTTAATCAAGAGGGCTTTAAACTGAATCCAACAGGGGAGGGAGACATAAACTCGGGGGTAACAATGGAAGAAGGCCTCTGTGCCACAACGGAGAGAACAGCTCCAGCGGTGCCCAATGATAGTCTACCACAAAATGTAGGGGAAAAGTCGGACTATAAAGCTCATGGTCATCGATGTCTCTATACTAATGCCCAGAGTATGGGCAATAAACAAGATGAACTTGAACTCTTGATACATGAGGGCAAGTACGACTTGATAGGGATAACTGAAACCTGGTGGGATGACTCCCATGACTGGAATACAGCAATTGAAGGGTATAACTTGTTCAAAAGGAACAGAAGCAACAGAAAGGGAGGTGGAGTTGCACTATATGTTAAAGATACATATCTCTGCACAGAGATACAGGAAGAGGAGCTTGGCAGCCCCATTGAGAGCATCTGGGTTAAAATAAAGGGGGCAAAGAATAAAACAAACATGGCGGTTGGAGTCTACTACCGACCACCCAATCAAGGAGAAGACGAGGACGAAACTTTTGAAAAGCAAATTGCAAATGTTTCAAGGAGGCACGATTATTAGATTTAGAGGGATATGATTTGAGATTTGGATGGCATAGGTACATGTGGTATGATAAAGTTAAAGTGAATGTAGAATTTAATAATCATTGTGTTAGAAGTGCCATTTTGAAAATTTGGAATAAATATAAATCTAGGTTTTGTCAGAGAGTACCATTGCGGCTATCAGCACAAGAAGCTCATCATAGAAGAGAAATGTTAAGTAAATATAGTTGGTTGACATATCATGATTTGCTGAAGTTTTCACAAGATGAGTGTAAAATAAAATCAAGAGAAGAACTGATAAAAGAAGGTCATACATGTCAATGGTTTTCCTATTTACAGATGGTAGAAAGGTTTAAAGTTGATAAAAGGTTGTATGATTTTGAACAGAGTGTATCTGACTTTGAAAGGGAATTATGTCTAAATGATGAACATCTTATTTCAAGAATGTATAAGCTTTTGTTGAAATTTGAAACTGAGGAAGAGCAAGTGAAGGAATGTATGATAAAATGGGCTCAAAATTTTGGCTATAATATATTAATGACACAATGGGAAAATATGTGGTTAAAAGGTTTGAAATTTACTTTATGCTCTAGTCTTAAAGAGAATTTTTATAAGATGATGTATCGTTGGTATTTGTCGCCGGAGAAATTGGCTAGAATGTATAACGGTGCATCAGATATATGTTGGAAATGTGAACAACAGGAAGGAACCTTTTATCATATGTGGTGGACATGTAAGAAAGCTAAAAGATTTTGGGTTGAAATTCATTTATTAATGCAAAAGATTTTAAAGATTACTTTTCAATTGAAACCAGAGGCTTTTCTATTGGGAATAATGGACAGTCAGCTAGAAGGAAGATATGGAACTTTATTTTTATACATGACAACGGCAGCGAGACTACTATATGCACAGAAATGGAAAGGTCCAGCAGTGCCTACAACAGAAGAATGGTTGGTCAAGATGCTGGAGCTGGCAGAGATGGCCAAACTTACATCATTAATTAGAGAAAGGACAACATCTGCATTTATTATTGAGTGGAAACCTCTAATTGACTTTTTGCAGAGACTGGAAAATAATGATTTGTTTGTTTGTGGATTTATGGAATAATAAGTGAATTTGGGACGAAGGGAAGAAAGATATTTCTCATTTTGATTATCGAGTAAGAAAAATTATTGTTACCTATATTTGCTGTAGAAGAAAATCGGAGGTCTATTTTGTTTTGTTAATTGTTATATGTTTGATATTATGTGTTTGTTTCATATATAAATAAAAAAATTGAGAACGAGAGAAATCATGGAGGACAGATGAAGTGCCAGATGACTGGAGGAGGGCAAATGTTGTTCCCATCTTCAAAAAGGGCAAGAAGGAGGAACCTGGGAACTATAGGCCAGTCAGTCTGACATCAATCCCCGGGAAAATTTTGGAGCAGATTATAAAAAAGTCAGTCTGCAAGCACCTTGAAAACAATGCAGTGATTACTAGAAGCCAGCATGGATTTGTCAAGAACAAATCCTGCCAGACTAATCTGATCTCATTTTTTGATCGGGTAACCTCCCTTGTGGACTGCGGGAATGCAGTGGACATCATATATCTGGACTTCAGCAAAGCTTTCGACAAAGTGCCTCATGATATCCTGGTTAGCAAGCTAGCTAAAAGTGGGCTAGATGGAACAACTATCAGGTGGATCCACAATTGGCTACACAATCAGACTCAAAGAGTGCTTATCAATGGTACCTTCTCAAACTGGGGAGAGGTAATGAGCAGGGTACCACAGGGCTCGGTCCTGTGCCCGGTGCTCTTCAACATTTTTATTAATGACTTGGATGAGGAGGTACAGGGAATGCTTATCAAATTTGCAGATGACACAAAGTTGGGTGGAACGGCCAATACTCTGGAAGACAGAAACAAAATTCAAAGCAATCTCGATAGGCTGGAGCGCTGGGCCGAAAACAACAGAATGAAATGTAATGGGGATAAATGCCAAGTGCTGCACCTAGGGAGAGGAAACCAAATGCAGAGTTACAGAATGGGGGACACTTGGCTCAACAATACCACAAGTGAGAAGGATCTTGGAATTGTGGTAGATCACAAACTGAATATGAGCCAGCAATGCGATGTGGCTGCAAAGAAGGCAAATGCTATCTTGGGCTGCATTAATAGAAGTATAGCTTCCAAATCGTGGGAAGTGATAATTCCCCTTTACTCAGCACTGGTTAGGCCCCATCTTGAGTACTGTCCAGTTCTGGGCACCACACTTTAAGAAGGACGTAGACAAACTGGAGAGGGTTCAGAGGAGGGCAACAAGGATGATAAAGGGACTGGAAACAAGGCCCTATGAGGAGAGACTGAAAGAACTGGGCATGTTTAGCTTTCAGAAGAGGAGACTGAGGGGAGATATGATAGCACTCTTCCAGTACTTGAAGGGATGTCACACAGAGGAGGGCCAGGATGTCTTCTCGATCATCCCAGTTTGCAGGACAAGGAATAATGGGCTCAAGTTACAGGAACCCAGATTCCACCTAAACATCAGGAAAAAATTCCTGACTGTCAGAGCAATAAGACAATGGAACCAACTACCTAGGGAGGTTGTGGGCTCTCCCACTCTGGAGCCATTCAAGGTGCAGCTGGACAGCCATCTGTCAGGGATGCTTTGACCTGGATTCCTGCACTGAGCAGGGGGTTGGACTCGATGGCCTTGTAGGCCCCTTCCAACTCTACTTTTCTATGATTCTATTATGTAAGGGCAGCTGAGCTAGCAGCAGCAGCAAACTGAGGTTGGCACTCAGAGGTGTTTATGTAAGTGGGGAATCCCAGCACCGGAAGATTCATCCTGGTCATGAACACCAGCTGACCCACCAGCTCGGGGGATCCAAGCGGCTGCAGTTTGATGTAATGATGAGCAGGGCCGGCGTCAAGGGTAGGCGTGGCCGGGCACCTGCCGAGGGCCCACACCCCAGCAGGGGCCCACTGGCAAGAGCATCCTGGACTTGATTCCTCGTCTTCACCATTGCAACCTGCTTGTTCACCTGCATCTCGCTCTGGCCTGGACATCATCATCAGGCGATCACTCGTGATGGAGTAAGATTGTCTTCCGGGATAAAAGGAGGAAATTCTAAAGAAGATTGTGTAGACTCTAGCGATGGGCCCGTAAGTGACTGTGGAGGCCAATTCTAGATCCACACAGCTTCCCACAGTGAGGACACAGGTTACCAGATGGAAGATGGTCCTGTAAAGGATTCGTTTGACGTGCTTTTCGCTTAGCACGTTTCTCCCTTTCACCTTGCACTCGGGCTTCTTCAAAGTCCATGGAACCTTTGTGAAAGGCCAACCTCCATTTAGATCGTTCATGGGCCAGAGCTTCCCAGTTTTCGATGTTTATATTGCATTTTTTTAGATTAGCCTTATGAACATCTTTAAACCTCTTATATTGACCACCGATATTCCGCTTTCCATTCTTGAGTTGGGAGTAAAGTAACTGCTTTGGGAGACGGCAGTCAGGCATTCGAACAACTCGCTCTGGCCTGGACAACGGTGGTGCGGAGGAGGAGCAGGAGGAGATGCCACGGCCGACTTGCTCACTGCCTCTCTGCCTCTGAAGCAAGCAAATGGCGGCCATGAGGAGGAGGAGGAGGAGGAGGAGGAGGAGGAGGAGGAGGAGGAGGAGGAGGAGGAGGAGGAGGAGGAGGAGGAGGAGGAGGAGCAAGAGCAGCTGGTGACCATAGCGGTGAGAAAGCAGACGCACAAGGCATCTTGCCAAAGGACCCTCAAAATGTAGATCTTATTGTATAAATTATTGTGAACCGCCCAGAGGGCTGTGGGGCAGTATGGAGATGATGATGATGATGATGATGATGATGATGATGATGATGATGATGATGATGATTTATTTAATACATTTTTATAACGCCCAATAGCCGAAGCTCTCTGGGCGGTTTACAACCGTTCAAACCATAAAATACAATATAATATAAATATAAAATGTAAAACCACAGATTAAAAAAACAAACAGCAGAGCTAGCAGCAGCAGCAGTTCAAATTACAAGAACAGAGTTAAAAACAACTACAAGATTAAAATGATTAAAATGCCCGGGAGAATAGAAAGGTCTTCACCTGGCGCCGGAAAGAGTACAGTGTGGGCGCCAGGCGAGCCTCTTTGGGGAGCTCATTCCAAAACCGGGGTGCCACAGCAGAAAAGGTAATAATAATAATAATAATAATAATAATAATAATAATAATTATTATTATTATTATTATTATTATTATTATTATTATTATTATTATAAATAAAATCTGACTATGCCAGCACTGACTATGCCAGCTGCTACTGAAAACACTTGAAGAACAAGTTGCTGCTGCCCCACCTGTTGTGGGCTGCCAGGTACTCCAGGGGGCTGTGAGAGAAGTCCTCCACTGCCTCCACCGGGGAACATAGTACCACAATGTGAGAGTCATCCTGGAGGATTGATTGGTTATGCCTGTGACCAACCACTGCCCCTCAAGCCTGGCCTAAAAGCCAGTCACCCAGAATCCTCTGCAGCACTGCGTGAGAAGAAGCACAGTGCCTCTTTCAGTTCATACCGTTGGTTCTTCTCAAAATATGGCCACCCGCTGTGACTGCTGGATTTTGTCTTGGGCCAACCTTGTTGAACGGTACACTAGATATGGCCAGATTCTACTGCACTGACTATCGTGATGATGCCTCAGTATCACCAGCACAATGTCTCTTCCTGGACCAGCCAACCTTGCTTCTGTCAAGCAGCCTTCCGCCAAGCGGAGGGAGCTGAAGAAAAAGGTGGCCACCTCAAAGCGGGTGGCTGCCTGCACTTGCCAATAATGAGAACAGAAAGGCAGTGAGGACTAGAACCTTGAAGCTGAGCAAAGCAAGGAGCCAGTATCTGCTGTGTCTTCAAGGAACTCTCTTGTTTTCTCTTCTGTCTCTGGTGATTTTAAAAATGGGGGTCTGTTTCTAAGCCAATGGAAAATAAAAAGTTCTTGCCCTTCCACTTACAATTTTGGAACTTGATGTTAGGAGTTCTAAGTCCAATAGCCAATGTCTTCTTCAGATCTTTGATTGGCTCTGCAATAGCGCTCGTCTTCTCTTCCCCTTTTAACTTCTGATCTAAAGTGATTAAGACAGGAGGGTTGCTAGGATTTCCAATCCAATGGCCTAATTTTAAGCCGTGGGGGAATTTATCCCTAAGGAACTAAAGACTTAGGAACGTACGAAGCTGCCTTAGACAGCCTCTGAACATTGGTGTGTCTAGCCCAGGAGTGCCTACTCTGACCAGCAACGGCTCTTCGGGATATAAAGCAGGAGCCTGACCAGCACTGCTGGCTGCTGGACCCTTCTGACGGGAGGTTACCTGCGACCGAACTTGGTATCTCGTTTGCGTAAAGCAGTGTTCTCCAACCTTGGGTCCCCAGATGTTTTTGGCCTACAACTCCCAGCATGCCCCAGCCAGCTACGCTGGCTGGGGCATGCTGGGAGTTGTAGGCCAAAAACATCTGGGGACCCAAGGTTGGAGAACACTGGCGTAAAAGATATATAGACTGCTCTTTCAGAGGCCAAAAACATCTGGGGACCCAAGGTTGGAGAACACTGGCGTAAAAGATATATAGACTGCTCTTCAGAGGAGCTTCCAGAGCAGTTTACGAAAACAAGATAATACATAAAGTAGGAGCCCGACCAGCACTGCTGGCTGCTGGACCCTTCTGACGGGAGGTGCCGGCAACTGAACTGGGTATCTCGTCCGTTTGCTCTTCAGTGGAGAGCTCCTGTGGTGCTTTACAACAAGCAAGGTAGTAACACATAAATGAAATACGTAGTTGTTTGTTTGCAAAGCATCTACTGTATGTACCAGACTTACACAGGCAAAGCATGTCCCACTGAGCTGCAGCCCCTCCTCCGAAGGGGGCCATCCTCTGGGCCTGGTACACAACGTGGTGCCCGTGGGCTCCAGTGCGCCCGCAGACACACCACCACTCTTGCTCCCAGCCCCCTCCTGGTTCAAATTTTTTTCCTTAAGATTTTTTTGGGGGGAGGGAGGGAATTAAACTGGCATGCTGCAAAGCCAAGGGCTGCACCATCTTTATTTGGGTCCCAAGGTGTGGTTTTCGTGTTTGGGAGCTCGGACCCTTCCCACTCTGCCTTGTACTTATGTTCTTGGGCAAGTCGCTTTTCTTTTGAGTCTCACCAATTTGCCTTTCGGGAAATGAGCATTTTTGTGTGACCGGCTACGGCAAGCGTGGTGGCCATTTTATGAATGGGCAAGCCCCTGCCACGTGGAAGCCATTTCGTGAGAGTGCCCCCACCATGACACTCTTTCAGAATTCCAAATGTGCTCACTGATCCAAAAGATTTTGGCACCTTCCCCACTGCTTTCAAGTTCTCTTGGTACCAGTGAGGTACCACTGTCCCCACTACATTTTTAAAAGGCTTTTTAAAAATAAATAAATAAGGGGAGGCTGGGTGCACTGGAAAGTGAAGGGCAGTCTCCAGCGCCATCTTCGTTTGCCCAGAATGCCTTTGGGGCCCATGGGTGGGAAAAGGAGCAGAGATTTATGGGAATGAACTAGCCGCACACAGAGAGAGATTTTGGAGCTGAGCTGGTTAGGGGAGAGAGAGAAATCACTCAACTTCTATGACAGTGTTCTCCAACCTTGGGTCCCCAGATGTTTTTGGCCTACAGCTCCCAGCATGCCACAGCCAGCGTTGCTGGCTGGGGCATGCTGGGAGCTGTAGGCCAAAAACATCTGGGGACCCAAGGTTGGAGAGCACTGCTCTATGAAATGGGTGTTCTGTTCAAAGAAACAGTGTTGTGCTGTGTTTGGGGGCTCAGGTGTTTCAAACTCAGGTTCTTGGGCAAGTTACTTGTCTTTTAAGCTCATCAGCTTGCCTTTTGTGAAAATGGCTGTTTTGTTGTGCTATATGGTATGTGGGGCTCATACCTCACTGCTGCCTTGTGCCCAATTTCTTGGCCAAGTTACGTGTCACCTAGTTTCACCACTTTGCCTTCTACGAAATGGGTGTTTTGCCGCAGGAGCAACAAATCACCTCCCCATGACTGCCACTTGGGGATACCCAATTCAAGATGGCGCCCACGACACTCCCAAGTTTACAAAGGCACCTGTGGACCCAAAAATGTTGGAGACCTCTGCCCTACACCCTGGAGGGATATTATCATACAGTGTTTGATGGGTGGAGAAGAGTGCTGGAGAAGGGAACATGGTTACACTCCACCTTTATATGAGACATGAGCGGCACAACCCATGGTGCCCACATGCACACTGTGGCGCCCCCATGCTCCCCCTTCAGCATCGCTGCCTCCACGTTGCTAGTGGCAGAGTAGAAGCACCAATGTCCATAGGGGGCACTGAGCGGAGGAGGAGGGCTACGCCTTCTCCTCCCCCAAGTGAGGCAGAACCAGTTGGCATTGCTGCTTCCATGCTGCCAATGGCATCACCAAAGTTGTGCGCAGTTGAATTGGAGGGAGATAAGCTATTATCTTATTTGACATTGCTACAAATAATAATAATAAAAGACATACATGAAAAGGGGGGGGGGGTTGTATATTAGAGATTTTAAACTCTCCCTCAAACAGTTGGGCAAGGAATATATAATCCCTCGATGCATTCAAGAAAGAACTGAACACCCCATCAAAGCATGTTTCAGCTTGTCTGAGTGTGGAAAGCTAAGCAGGGTCAGGCCTGGTTGTTACTTGGATGGGAGACCCCTCCTCTAGTTTCCTGCATTGAGCAGGGGGTTGGACTCGATGGCCTTGTAGGCTCCTTCCAACTCTATGATCTATGAAATCTATGAAAACATTCATTGAAAAATATGTATTTTACTACAGCCCAGAGCACATTTTTAGATCAAGCAAATTCCAGCCTCAGGTTTGATCGGAAGCCCTCTTTGTGTATTATGCGTGTGAAGGGGCTTGGCAAGCAGAAGGGAAACAGGGCCCTGCCAGTCGCCTGCCTCCTGATGCTGCCTCTAGGGCAGGGCTCTCCAACCTCGGGTCCCCAGATGTTGCTGGCCTACAGTTCCCAGAATCCCTTGCCATTAGCCATGCTGGCTGGGTGGGTATGCTGGGAGCTGTAGGCCAGCAACATCTGGGGACTCGAGGTTGGAGAGCCCTGCTCTAGGGTCATCATGCCCCTCGATGGCCATATGGTTAGCCTCAAGGGTCGCCACACAGAGGAGGGCCAGGATCTCTTCTCGATCATCCCAGTTTGCAGGACACGGAATAATGGGCTCAAGTTACAGGAACCCAGATTCCACCTGAACATCAGGAAAAATTTCCTGACTGTCAGAGCAATAAGACAATGGAACCAACTGCCTAGGGAGGTGGTGGGCTCTCCCACTCTGGAGGCATTCAAGGTGCAGCTGGACGGCCATCTGTCGGGGATGCTTTGACCTGGATTCCTGTGTGTTGCACAGGGGGCTGGACTCGATGGCCTTGTAGGCCCCTCCCAACTCTACTTTTCTATGATTCTAAGGCCTGCAAAGGGGTGGCTACTGGCTATACAGGACTAGCAGCTCATCTTAAGGCGGACACACACACACACACCCCGTTCATGCTAGATCTCTGATCGTTTGGAGCTCCTACACTTGAGCAGATAGATGCTCCCGTGTAGCTGCCCCATTCC
Source organism: Shinisaurus crocodilurus (assembly GCA_021292165.1). Taxonomy (NCBI): domain Eukaryota; kingdom Metazoa; phylum Chordata; class Lepidosauria; order Squamata; family Shinisauridae; genus Shinisaurus; species Shinisaurus crocodilurus. Next base: position 135,449 of record JAHFWL010001056.1, read on the forward strand.
AGATGTCAACACTAAATGAATGTACATCAAGGGGTTGGGACAGCAAGGGAGTGCCACTGGACCAGCAAAACCGCCCAACTTCCGTTCGTTAGGAAGCTTCATAAAACGCTCTGACTCGTTAACAGAACGACGTGCGGGGGTATCGCTGCGCCATGCATTTTAGGCCCATCTCCTACCACAGAGCATGCCAGCCACACACGCTCAGCGAGCATGAGAAGGGGCCCAGCAGCACATGTACATGCAGAGACACACGGAGCCCCTCCACATAGAGACGGAACTGAACTTACACGTATGGACTGCCGCGATCAAGCCGACCAGGGAGATTAGGGCAAAGATCACAAGAATGATCAAAACTCGCATTGGAGACAAAAGATGTAGTTTATTCTTAACTTCTGCATCTTTCTTTTCTTCGGCTGGCTTGTCGTCGTCATCATCTTTTGTGGGGGGATGGGTCTTGGGGGCCATGGCTTGAAGGATAAGAAAAAGAAATACCTGTGAAGATGACATAGCAAGGGACAACTTCGCCATCACCGGCCCTCTGTCTTTTTGCCTCTTCTGGCATTTTGGCTCTGCGCCCAAGGCCCAGTAGGCAGTGGGAAGCACAAGGACTGGGGGGGGGGGCTGCTACTTGCACCCACTTCTGCTGTCGATGGCTACATCTAATTCTGTGGGTGCAGGCAAGTCCATTATGTGGCAGATCTTATGAGAAACTCAGAAGCCTCTTTAAATGAGAGAAAGTTGAATAAGAGCAGTTGCTAACACCATTTCAATGTATTTAAAAGCTGGAGAATAAGACTGCTCATGGGGGGGGGGGGTGGCAGAGCAAGAAGGAAACACTTTAAGCTCCAGAAATGGGATGCTGAGTTTCATTATTCAGGGGTAACCTGAGTTTATCTGTCCCACAGGGGACAACCCGCTGCTGCACAGAGGGCAGACTAGATGACCACGCACTGTACCTGCTGCTTCTGATGCCCCTTAGGAGACCCAGGCCACCATTCAAGTATTTAACTTGCTCTTTCTCCGAGTCTGCTTCACTTGTTCTCCTGCACTACTTCTCCTCTGTGTCTCCCATTGCCTCTTGCTGCGTCCTCCAAGTGCCCTGCTCACTGGCTGTGTCCTCTCAACATGGCACCGTCAAGCGCCCTGTGCCTCAAGCTGCTTGCTGATTGGCTGCCTGCTGGCCCAAGCCAGCCTTCACAATCGCCAGCACACCTGTGGCTGAAAGGCAGGGTGGATTGTGATGCCAGGTGTGTCGGGGGGGCTGCACTGAGGCAGCTGCAGTATTTGGCATCCCGTCTCAGACAAAGCAGGGAAGGGGCATCTCCTTTTAAGGAAATATCATATCGGGGGCTCTTCTGAGCCCAGCATTCACCCGCCTCCTCAGCCATTGAGAGAGTTTGCAGCTGAGATGAGGTTGGAACCAGCACAGCTCCTGGATCACGGCTCATCCTCTCAGATACTGCACTGCCTCATGTGGCTGTTCATGCATCCACCTTTCAAATGCACCAAATTGTTTTAAAGCAGGGGGTTCTTAACCTGTGGGGTACGCCTCCCCAGGGGAGGTTTGGACTGACTCCAGGGAAGGTGTGAGTAGCCCCTCAACTATAAATTGTTTATTTTACAAGTACATAGCAGCGCAGCTTGGCGGTTGGCCCAACCTTATTTCTTTCTACTAATCTTGGGAGCTCCGCCATTCATTTAATTGAATATGCATTTTTTTTAGTCCGGCAGAGACAGAGCATAAACTAAAAAAATGCAAACTCGTCCTGCCTAAGCCTAAATTTTGGGCCGTTAATACATGGCAGGCGTGGGTCAAAAGTTTTTTCACAAGGGAGGTGTGACACCAAAAAGGTTAAGAACCACTGTTTTAAAGTGGTTAAACTGTTGGACTCAGAAGAACCAGTTTCTAGCTCCACTCAGCAATGAAGCTCACTGGGTGACTTACGGCCAGTCACTGTCTCTCTGTCTAACCTACCTCGCCAGGTTGTTGTGAAGATAAAATGGAGAGAGGGCAGATTATGTACACCACCCTTGGTTCTCTGGCAGAAAGATGGGATATAAATCATGTAACAAACAAACAAACAACAGTATCGTTCTGCTGCTGCCGTTCAGCATTAATTTTTGATTGTTTTGTTTTAATGACCTTGTATTCTGGCTTTTTAATTGCACATGAATTTGAATGCACATCTGGAGGAAATCGGTGCATAAATAATGTGAAATAAATAAATGAATATCAGCAAAACAGTTAAATGGATCCTCCACATACAGAAATGCACACCTCAGTGCTAACTGTCTAGCGCCAAAGAGCCACCTGCTTCTGTAAGAGACTTCCAACGCTGGCCGTAATGTCTCCCATGGGCACACTGGACAGGGGCAGACAAGAGGGTTTAATGACTTCTGCAACCTCTTGCACCCTTTCATACCCTTTCATTGGCATAAGCGCAGGAATGAAAGTGCATTCATACTCATGACAGAGGACGAGGATCAGGAAGGACATTACATTCTGTACAGTAGTCTCTGTGTCCTAATATTATTTCCTGAACAAAATGGCACCAAGGAGGGTGCTTCTGTGACCCCTCCTGGAATGTGGGTCGGTAGAGAGGGTGGTTCATAGCTCCTCTCTATCGATGATTCACGTTTTTAGGAGGGTCACTATCATAGAATCATAGAATAGTAGAGTTGGAAGGGGCCTATAAGGCCATTGAGCCCAACCCCCTGTGCAACACATGAATCCAAGTCAAAGCATCCCTGACAGATGGCTGTCCAGCTTCACCTTGAAAGCCTCCAGAGTGGGAGAGCCCACTACCTCCCTAGGTAGTTGGTTCCATTGTCTTATTGCTCTGACAGCCAGGAAATTTTTCCTGATGTTTAGGTGGAATCTGGGTTCCTGTAACTTGAGCCCATTATTCCGTGTCCTGCAAACTGGGATGATTGAGAAGACATCCTGGCCCTCCTCTGTGTGACAACCCTTCAAGTACTGGAAGAGTGCTATCATATCTCCCCTCAGTCTCCTCTTCTGAAGGCTAAACATGCCCAGTTCTTTCAGTCTCTCCTCATAAGGCCTTGTTTCCAGTCCCTTTATCATCTTTGATGCCCTCCTCTGAACCCTCTCCAGTTTGTCTACGTCCTTCTTAAAGTGTGGTGCCCAGAACTGGACGCAGTACTCAAGATGAGGCCCAGTGCCGAGTAAAGGGGAATTATCACTTCCCGCGATTTGGAAGCTATACTTCTATTAATGCAGCCCAAAATAGCATTTGCCTTCTTTGCAGCCACATCGCATTGCTGGCTCATATTCAGCTTGTGATCTACCACAATTCCAAGCTCCTTCTCACTTGTAGTATTGTTGAGCCAAGTGTCCCCCATTCTGTAACTCTGCATTTGGTTTCCTCTCCCTAGGTGCAGCACTTGGCATTTATCCCTATTAAATTTCATTCTGTTGTTTTCGGCCCAGCGCTCCAGCCTATCGAGGTCACTTTGAATTTTGTTTCTGTCTTCCAGAGTATTAGCTGTTCCACGCATATATATTTGTAAATATCTGCAAATTTGATAAGCAGCATTCCCTGCACCTCCTCATCCAAGTCATTAATAACAGTGTTGAAGAGCACTGCTAGTGGTGGGGCCGAGCCTGGAGTTGGCTCGTGGCTCGCTCCTGGCTCGGCCCGCGAGGCAGTGGCGGCCGATCTCGAAAGTGGCGGCCGATCTCGGCATTCAGAGCGGCACGGAGCGTTCTCCATGCCGCTCGAGCCGCCGCCGCCGCTGCTGCCACCCCCGCCACCCCCCGCAGCCGCTGTGAGAGCTGGACTGACCCGGGTTCAAAAGCTCCCCTAGCCAATGACCCTCAGTCCCAGTCACGCAGGCGGAAGGAGGAGATAACAACAGTTAATAAAGATTAAAGAGTTTATTTGTAAGACCCAATTACATGGGATTAAGGCAATCAATGCATCTCTACTCACTACATCATTGCAGACTCAAATCCTATACCCCAGTGGTAAGGCTAGATGAAGTGAAGTCCAAGAACAATACACATGTCGTGTCGAGACGAGAGGAGAGAGTGATGACGGAATGAAGCTATCAGCAAGTGTGCTAGCTTTTATACCCCAGACCCTGCACCTATAAATAGGATATTACTCACCCCAGTTGTATAACCTATTCATCAACATGTTGATCCCAAACTTGTCAAGGTTGCTGAGTCACATCACCTCGAGACTATGTCTTGTGACTAGAGACCTTGAGTATTTGAACTCAAGAGACACTCACCATGTCAGGTGATAATCTCGATGTCAGGTGGTAATCTCGTTCTGCCTATGCAAAACCCAACATCCCCCTGCTTTTGCATTTGCGCAGAACGTGGTTATTTACTTCATACAACAGCAACAGCTTTGTTGACATTTGATGCTGTTCCTTCATCTATGAACTTTAATAAAAAAACTTCTGCAGGAATGACTTTACCTGCCAGAAATTTGAACCACCATCAAATCACTTCTGATGTATCCCTCCTTATGACACAGTTTTATTTGCAAACCCAAAAACGTTGTGTATTGCTATCTGCCTGCAGCATAGCAATCCTGCCTTGGTTTCCTGAAAAAACTGAAATAGGTTTTTCACATCAATCTCAGCATCATTTAAACATTTTTAACAATTTAAACTATTTAAACAAATGCAATAACTATTCAAGCTTTACAATAGCATAATAGCACAATACATAATACAATGCATTCAGTTCAATTTCAGTTGAACTCTAACCTTTAAATGATTGTTTCTACAAAATCAATCAAACAAAGTATGGTTATAAAAATAACAAACTTCTGGTGTGTTCTTGTTGTTCTTACTATCACAACCACAACTTGCATTTCTGTGAATCTGTAAGCCACCTGTGCTCTGACTTGTAACTCTTAGTCTGAAGTGTGATGTTCCTTCCAGATAACACTCAACTCCTTTTCAGAGCTCTCCAAGCATGTCCTGTTGGTCTAGCAGTCTGCCCATTACACTGACAGCAATATCTGGCCTTGTGTTGCTTGTACAGTAAAGCTCAACAGCCCAATGCTTCTGGGTAGCATTCAAACTGCTTTTCCATCAGCATGTGCTTGAAAATCCTCAACTATTTGGAGTCTCTCACTGAGTTAACTATCTCCAAAATTCTCAATCACATCCATGATTTTCTCTGGTTTGTTGCAGTAAGATACTGCCCTCTTGGTTCTCCCTCAACTTCTATTTACAAATAAACAGTTGATCCACCACCAAGAAGTTTCAATTCAATGAAATTCCAAACCCTGGATCAATTATATCATATTGCTTTTATCTGTCCAGAAAAAACAATAGATCATCCATCTAAACAAAGTACATACAGTCTATGTCCTTGTTTCTCCTGTTTAACAAACAAACATTGATCTGCCTCTCTGTGCAAATCTCAATTCAACAATGTTTGAGTTCAAAACAGAATTCCAGCCTCCAGCTGATTTCTAGCTTTTCTACAGAAAATCTCACAGACAGTTTTCCAAAGACTTCCTCTCATTTAAAATGTTTATGTTCCAATATTTCCAATTGTGAAAATATTCATACATCTTCCACATTCTTAAATATCAGTCTAACTGTTCCAAAGCAAATTGTTGTTGCACTCATCTCATGATTATCCAGCTCCTTTATAACCTGAGCAAAAATCACAAGCAACCAATCTTACTATTTGTCATGTAACCTTTTCCAATCTGGTTAGTTTTCACTTAAAAAATCTATCTGGTAATAATGAGTTCCATGGACTGCTGTTTGTTTCCCCAGCTTCCATGTTTTGTTCTTTATCCAAAGAAATCAACTCAGCTTGCATAGCCTGAAGCTATGGTTCAGCTTCCTTAACAGACAATTTTTCACCTCTTTGAAATTTTGAAGTTTCAAATGGCTTTTCCTGCAAATTCATCCTGATATCTCACAGGTTGTTTGACTCACCTGTTCCTTACCTCATCAGTTATCAGGTTCTTGTTCCAATAAATTTGCACCAATGATGAACAATCATTTGTTTAGTCTCCACTAAACCAAATGTGTATCAAAGTTTGTCAAATTTACCTGACTGTCTTTCAGCAAATGCTTTTCGATTCTGACTCTGAACTTGATGCATCCCCTGCATTAACAGAATTAATTTTGAAAAATGATCTCACATTTTCATTCAGCATTATACTCAACACTTCTAGATAATCTCACTATCCAAGTGTTGTTCATGTGAAACACAATATTCTTATTTCTAGAAAAAATCTCATGTAAGCTCCCTTACAGATTTCTTCTAACTTTGAGGTGTATGTACCTACATATCAGATCCAAGATCCTGAAATGTTTCTCCAGAAGATTCTTTCTTCTACACTACTTTCCATAAGGTGTACAGTTCAATACAGAACTAAAACTTCTATTCATGTACATAATCAAAACTAAGAGCTTCTACCCAAACCTCATTAGCCAAATTAGTATCACCTCTTCTGAGTGTTTGTTTACTCTTCCACACAATCCATGTGTTCAATACCACATCCTGTTAGAAATGCATCAAAACATGCACTGAATTGAACTTCCCCATATCTTAAAAGAAATAGGTAACATGGGTAATATGCTTGTTTCCCATCCAAGCACAAAACACCTTGACTTTGTTCAATACTCCAGCTTTCTATCTAACATGTACACAACCTGTACCTCGTGTATTGATCAATTAACATCATGAAATAACGTGCCTCTCCTCTAAAAACCGTCAGAGTTCCACAAGATCACCAAGAACAAATTTAAATGAAATGAACTGGTTTTACAGCTTGCCTTCCAGTTTACCTGTTGAAGCTAGCATCCCTTGTTTATGTGCACAAAATTACCTTTCATGTGAAAATTACAATTTCCAAATGCTTTCCCCAACATAGTTTGCATTTTCTTTCACAAGCCTGTGAATCTAAATGATCAAACATCATGTGATATGCATGCATGTACATGTCATACATATAAGCATTTAACCTTTTTATAGTTGCATCAGTACAACTTTCCATTTCTTTATTACATCATTACAGTATAAAAGAAATAATCCATCTCTTAGCTTTGCCATGTAAACATACCTACTAATTATTCAGTATTTTACATTTTGCTACAGAAAACTCCACAATATACTCAAGTCATATATACATTCAGTACATTTCCTGACATTTCAGAGCATATATTACACTTTCTTGAATCCAAGTTATCCAACTTTCAAGAAATATATTTCCAAAAACATGACTGTTAAACTCCTGACCATTTGCATAGTCCTCTTTCTGCTTATTTATGTCCAACACAGAAAGCTTCGTTTAAACAATCCACTGTTTCTGCTCACAACAAAATAATGTCCATTTTGTTATGTCCTGGGTTAAAACACTAAGTTTTTCCCATCAACAGCACCCCTGCTGATTTCAAGCTCCTTCTTCTGTGATCCCACATGAAGAAAATGAAGAACAGCTTCACATTTTAAGCACAGCTTTCTCTGTTCAAAACTGCCGCACTGTTTTTCTTCTGTTGTTTTAAAACCACGCCTCCGCTGGTTTGATACAGTCTCCCATGTAGTATCAGGTTTCCCAAATACGTTTGTGTCACACGTGACTTTGCTTTGCTGCGACATGACGCTCCAGACGTTTTACCCACGTCAGACGTAATCCACGCATTTGTAATCCAAGCCACTTGTTGATACAATGCAAAAGATAGCTGATCCGCTGCTGTGTGAAGAAAGCAAACTGTAAATGAAATATGATCCTCCTGCTGTAGCCTTGATGAGTAGACACAGAGCCTCCTGAAGATTATTTCCTTGCCCGGTACAGCTCCTTGACAATCACTCCAGCAAGCTGTGGAAAACGAAATCCTTGTGTCCAGCGTTGTTCACTTTTCAGCCTAGTAGCTGCCCGAACCAGCACCCACGTTCCAGCTTCTTTTCAAAACGAAAAATCCTCCGTCTCTTTGTTTCTGCATTCTTCAGTAGTGCTGCATTCCAAGCCGCTGTTATCAGCTCTAGCAACATTGCCTTCCCCGGTTTGTTTACAAACCGTTCTTACAAATAGTAAACATTTCTCTTAACTCTATAACTGCTGAATTTTTCTCCGAACTGCGTCTCTGTGGCTTATCTGCTCATCTGAGATAACCATCAGATCGTAATCTGATCCTTATCTGGGCCCATAACCAGATGTGAGAGCTGGACTGACCCGGGTTCAAAAGCTCCCCTAGCCAATGACCCTCAGTCCCAGTCACGCAGGCGGAAGGAGGAGATAACAGCAGTTAATAAAGATTAAAGAGTTTATTTGTAAGACCCAATTACATGGGATTAAGGCAAGCAATGCATCTCTACTCACTACATCATTGCAGACTCAAATCCAATACCCCAGTGGTAAGACTAGATGAAGTGAAATCCAAGAACAATACACATGTCGTGTCGAGACGAGAGGAGAGAGTGATGACGGAATGAAGCTATCAGCAAGTGTGCTAGCTTTATACCCCAGACCCTGCACCTATAAATAGGATATTACTCACCCCAGTTGTATAACCTATTCATCAACATGTTGATCCCAAACTTGTCAAGGTTGCTGAGTCACATCACCTCGAGACTATGTCTTGTGACTAGAGACCTTGAGTATTTGAACTCAAGAGACACTCACCATGTCAGGTGATAATCTCGATGTCAGGTGGTAATCTCGTTCTGCCTATGCAAAAACCCAACAGCCGCCACCCCCGCCACCCCCCGCAGCCGCCAGACCCCCCCGCCACTCCCGCAGCCGCCAGACCCCACCACCACCCCCCACAGCCGCCGGACCCCCATCACCCCCCGCAGCCGCCGGACCCCCACCCCCACCCCACCGCAGCCTACCTTCTCCGCGCCACCGCCTCTGCCACTGCCGGAGCCCCGCCCACGCTCTGTTTTGGCCGGGGAAACCAGGGCAACAGGGCTGTTTAAGCGCGGGGGTCCCGTCGCGTCACTTGCTCCGCGCCGGAAGGACGCAATGGGACCAGCGGACGGGGACCAGCGGACGGGGAGGCAGGCTCTCCAGAGAGCCGGAGAGCCTGCTAGCAGGTAAGCTTGCACGGCTGAGTAGTTCGGCGGACACAAGCAGGCCCAGTTCGGGCTGCTCAGTAACGTTCAGGCTACTCGGCTACATCCCTACGTGGGCCCAGGGCCAAGCCCTGTGGTACCCTGCTCGTTACCTCTCCCCAGTTTGAGGAGGAACCATTGAGAAGCACTCTTTGAGTCCGATTCTGTAGCCAATTGTGGATCCACCTGATAGTCGTTCCATCTAGCCCACTTTTAGCTAGCTTGCTAACCAGGATATCATGAGGCACTTTGCCATGGGACCTTACTGAAAGGCTAGCCTAGAAGCCTTTCTATTTCTGGGTACCCCAGGAATGCAACACAGTGCTGCACCAAGTTCAAGGCCATAAAAGTGGTCTTCTTCCAGACCCATGAGCAGCATGGCGACCATCCCACCCCACGCTGATAGGCCTCGATACTTCATGCAAATATAAGAGCTGCGGGTGAGGGCAGGAAGGCCAAGCTGGGAGGAGCGGAGGCCCGCAAGTGAGTGCTTAGTAGCACTCATTATGTGGGAGCATAATTACAGTCCCTTCTACAATTAGATGTTATCCCTTCTGCCATCAGTTGTGCCTCTATGTGACTCCCCTGCAGGAATGTATGGTTGACATGATGGATGTTGCAATGTCAATGGCAGCTGTCAAGTCCACATCAAGCAGCACCAAGACTAGTGATGATATGGAAGCACCAACCAGGTGTGTCCTTCATACCTCATTGATCCTGTAATGGTAAATACTATGGTGCAGGCCCCCCACCCCCCCAGTTTAAGAAAACAAGTACACGCGGAGGAGTTGGGGTTTGGTTGCTGAGAGCCAGTGTGGTGTAGTGGTGGTGAGAGTGTTGGACTGGGACTCGGAAGGTCTGGGTTCTAGTCCCTGCTGGGCCATGAAACTCACTGGGTGACTTTGGGCCAGTCACTGACTCTCAGCCTAACCTACCTCACAGGGTGGTTGTGAGGATAAAATGGAGAGGAGGAGGAGGATCACGCAAGCCGCCTTGGGTTCCTTGCGGGGCGGGGGGGGGGGAAGCCAGGATATAAATACAATAAATGAAATAATAAATCTCTACTCTTGAAATCTGGTGGAACTACTGATGCCCTTACATGCACCACAGCTACCTGCAGTGCTGCAGGGTCGGTAACGCCCAGAGGAGAGACGCTGCTCCATCAAGGGTGAGCTACTCCACCTGCTCCCCACTCCCAGCGGCCTCACAAGCAAGGCTGGAGCTGCAGTTTGGGGGGCACTGCTTCAGGGGAGAGACACCTGAGCTTGTTTAGCTGCTCAAAATTGTTTAAAATACTATTTTAATTATTTATTTATTTTGCATCGAAACTTCATGTTTTTATTGTATTCGTATTTTATTGTATTGCATAACTGGTTGTTCACCGCCCAGAGAGCTTTGGCTACTGGGTGGTACAGAAATAATGAAATGAAATGAAATAATGTACCCCGCCGCCGTGCGCGACTCTCTCCAGAGGTTGCCTTTCAGGGTGACATCACGCTGAGGTGGCTGCTCATTATATACGTACACATCGTGCTCACAGATGCAGTAACCGAGGTGAGGCTTACCTGTATGTCCAATTTCAGCACGGTGCTGTTACAGTCCAACACTGCCCTTGCCATAATAATGAAAGTCAGCCATGCTTGCGCATCAAGTGCTGTCCTAAATATTACTGATATCTACACCTGAGTGAGTGGATGGATGTTTTGCCATGGGGTGCTGTGCTGTGCAGCCATGGTCCTCACACTGGCACCACCTTTTCATCCTGCTGCGTCTTCTGTAGCACAGAGGAACCAGGCAGCTGAAGAGGCTGAGGTAGACCCCTCCCAGGAGGACGACAGGGGGTGAGTGAGCGGCACCTGTAGCATCACCCACACCTGAAACGCAACACTGTGCGCGACCTTTGCCGTTTGTGCTCCCTGCATTGCAATTCTGTTCCTTGTCATGGAAGTAACATCTACCAATGGGATTTCGTTCTTGCAGGAGGCATTCCTCTTCCTTAACAATGGAAGTACTGCAAGCGGTGCCGGACGCGAAGCCAGCTATTCAGATTTTGATAATGTTCTACTTGGAACTGTGATGTTGTATTTAAACATGACTTAGTACGCAGAGAGGATTGTTTCGCCCTGTTACAATTCTTTCTCTCCTATATTTGAACACTTTTTTAGCCACACAGCTCCATCTCTGAAGGAGTGGGAGGGGCTAGTTGAGGAGCAGGTGGTGGAGGAAGGTGAGTTACTTTCCACTGTCTGACCAGATGGTACGTTACATACCAACACCTTGTGGGAATGCATAATGTGTCAGTCGATAGACAGCAGTCCAACATTGCGTTTAATTCAATGGGGCATATAACCCTGCAAGGAAGTCAAAATAAATACAGTCCTGCTTCAGTTACGATTACGAAACCTTTCCTGCACTACTCCTGTCTCTTCCTGGTTACCCTTAGTGACAGTGAGGCAATCCAGTCACGGCATTCCTACTAAAAATAATAATAATAATAGTAGTAAAACAAGTAGCAGAAGAGAGTGTTAAGAACAGTTCCTCATCTGTGCAACTGCAAACAGAATGTGTTCAGAGTTTCTCCAATGTACAAATGTGCTGGGTATCACACTGCAACAGGAAGGAGATGGACCGCCCTGATCCATGGGGAGCTGATGTTCACCACTGTAGTGTTGTACTAACAGCAGTAACAATGTCCCACTTCTACGTTTCACCCTACAGAGCAAAAGCCGGTTTTTGGTCATCCCCAAGAACAAGTGGGGGAACAGCAGGAGCAGCAGCTGGTGGCGACCAACGACGTGCGCTCTGCCTTCCTTTCTCTCCGTGATTTGGTCAACAGATAACATACGTTCTGCACTGTGGTGTCGACTCGCACAGATACCTAAAACCCACTCTACTACGTGTGTAACTTGAGTACACACTCAGTCCAGCCAAACATGGTTTCTACTACACGATAGTATGGAGTCTGGAGGGACATGATTTCTTTACATTATACTCCATGATCCTCATATATTGCAGGTGTGGCATATGACAACCCTGACGTGCATCCCACTGTTCATATTGCGGGTTAGACATTGGCATTCTAATTTGGATTTCCAGTCCGAAATCCCACGCAGAAAGCACCCCTGAGATTGCAGCACAAGTCAGTCTGATTTAGGGCTGGTGCATGCGACACATCGCGCTGCCAGATGCAGGAAAACGCACCATTGCTACCACCTCCTCCTATCCCGAGCTTGCCTTTTTATTTTCTTTTTATTTTATTTTTCCTGTTGCATTTGTGGTGGCAGTATGGGTGATGTCCAGCTTTCTGGGGCCATCATTGTAGATGAGGCGGAGACCATCAGAGGGAGAGGAAGCAGCAGCCCTTCTACTGTGTCCATGACCTGCTGAACTTTGCAGCTAAGAATCTAGAGCCTGGATTTGCTTTTTCCTCCTCCCTCCCAATCCCCTTTCCTTTTGTGTCATGTTTTTTTCGATTGTAAGCCTGTGGGCAGGAACTGTCTTAAGAGATATCTCTGTAAGCTGCCTTGGGATAGAGATATCTCTGTAAGCTGCCTTTTTGTCTAGAGGGCAGGATAAAAATGCTATAAATTAATGAGTTGGCCCCAGAAAATGCAGTGGTGGCAAATATGGATTTCAGCAACTTTAAACTATAAAGTAACTTTAAGTATTTTCTGCCATGGCAGAGCAAGACATGGGAGAGCCCTGCTGGCCACTTTCTTGCCGAGGCAAATGCTGCAACAAGGCACTCCACAGGGGAGAGGCAGGCGGTGGCAGTGCAACAACAGGCGAGGGGGGGTGATTCACTGCTCCTCCCACTCTACTGTTGGAGCCATGTGACTGAGGGTATAGTTGGCCTGGGCTTCCTTAAAGTGCCTCCTTGGATTGCATCCCAGGCTAAAATCAGTTCTCCGTGGCATGCAGAAGCCTTCTTCTCCACTGACTTGCTGCGCGCAGGCACATTTTACTTTTAAATGGTTACAAATCATAAGAAAACACACACAAAAATAGAATTAGCAAGTTAGAAAGACCACAAATTCCTGTCTTTTGCTGCTACCTTTTGTTTGAGCAGAGAGAGACACTCCTGCCCCATTGGCAACTTTGCTAAAATCTTTGCTTTCTATGGGAAACTGCCACTTCCACTGCATGGGAGACCCAAACATAGCTTCCGCCATGAATTTTTATTTGGATGCTCCTTTAATAGGAGAATCTCTCGGGGGCGGCACATTCCAGTTGTGGGCGTGGCCAAAGGCAAAAGGGGTGTGGCCAAAAACGCCAGCCTGTTGTGGCTCAAAGCTCCTCCTGCCAGAAATGCAGCCTTAGGAGAGGTGTGTCAACCTCTCAGAGTACGGAGGAAAGCTACACAGGAGCTGGGAAATGGCTAAACGGTAGATGGTGGGGGGGAAGGGGGGCCAGGGGACGGGGGCATGACCATGGCCATCTGGGGAACCCCACGGGCCCACAGTGGGGCCCCAGGAGGGCTGAGCTTGGCCTCCAGGCCTGAGGTTCTACATCCCTGCTTTATTAATCATAGAATCATAGAAAAGTAGAGTTGGAAGGGGCCTACAAGGCCATCGAGTCCAACCCCCTGCTCAATGCAGGAATCTAGGTCAAAGCATCTCTGACAGATGTCTGTCCAGCTGCACCTTGAATGCCTCCAGAGTGGGAGAGCCCACCACCTCCCTAGGTAGTTGATTCCATTGTCTTATTGCTCTGACAGTCAGGAAATTTTTCCTGATGTTTAGGTGGAATCTAGGTTCCTGTAACTTGAGCCCATTATTCCGTGTCCTGCAAACTGGGATGACCGAGAAGAGATCTTTGCCCTCCTCTGTGTGACATCCCTTCAAATACTGGAAGAGTGCGATCATATCTCCCCTCAGTCTCCTCTTCTGAAGGCTAAACATGCCCAGTTCTTTCAGTCTCTCCTCATAGGGCCTTGTTTCCAGTCCCTTTATCATCCTTGTTGCCTTCCTCTGAACCCTCTCCAGTTTGTCTATGTCCTTCTTAAAGTGAGGTGCCCAGAACTGGACGCAGTACTCAAGATGAGGCCTAACCAGTGCCGAGTAAAGGGGAATTATCACTTCCCGCGATTTGGAAGCTATACTTCTATTAATACAGCCCAAAATTGCATTTGCCTTCTTTGCAGCCACATCGCATTGCTGGCTCATATTCAGTTTGTGATCTACCACAATTCCAAGATCCTTCTCACTTGTAGTATTGTTGAGGGGGGTGGGGTGGGGCCAGCATTCTAAGAAGAAATGCCCTGACGGTTAGAGCAAGACGACAATGGAACCAAGGACCTAGGGAGGTGGTGGGCTCTCCTACTCTGGAGACATTCAAGGTGCAGCTGGACGGCCATCCGTCAGGGATGCTTTGACCTGGATTCCTGCATTCAGCAGGGGGTTGGACTCCTTGCCAACAGAGCTGCCGTGTTGTTGTGCCCATGCCTTCTTCCTTTCGTAGCTCTGCCAAGGCATTTACAACTGTCTCCCATCACTGCACAACAGTTGGGGTGCGGGGACAGGAGGACAAACACCATACCGGTGCTGAATACTGTTCCAGAGCCAGGGACAGGACCAGACCACCCACTGCCTGAGGTGAGAGGCTGCACCACTGCCCGATCTCCCCGCCCCTCTAACAATGCCGGTGATGGTTGTGGCGGCCGTGACTGCCCACATTCTGAGAAGTCCAGAGAGTGAGGCCTACAGCAGTGGCGAGACATGGAGCTCTCCCAGCAGTGGCAGGGCATACAGGACCTACCACCCTTAGGGATCCACCATCTGAGGCAGGGGATTCACCCCGCCTCATGGAAGGGCCAGCCCGGCCCAGAGCGCTATCTTAACAAAAGAATAGCCATCCCTGCCCTGGGTGGAAAAAGGCTGCCCGCCGTCATCCAAGATGTCCACAGCCTATTGGAGCAGATGGAACAGAATCTTCCTGTTCATTCCATGACAGTATATTTCCCATGAGATTTGACATTAACATGAACAAGATTCCCGTTCTAATGTTACTCCAGATAATGGATTGGTCTCACTTTATGGTTCTATGTCATGATCTAGGCTCTCCTTACAAACCCATCGGTTCTTTTGATGGCAATCACCATCATTCCAGTTCATTTCACCGGGTGCAGGTACTATGAAAGTACAGTCGTGTTCTACTGCTCCGTATTGCACTGTGCGGCTTGGTTTGCCTTGAGACCAGTACCTGTGGGGGAAAGGCTTCCATTACATGTGAGGAAGAACAACGGGGGGGGGGGGAGAAAGGTAGTGAATCGGTGCCCTGCCTCCTATGTTTCCAGGCAGCTGGCCCCACCCCACCCCCCTCAGTTCAGACCTTGCCATGTTGAATTGGCAAGGTCTGAAAAGGAGTTCTACTCACATTCACTGGAGCATGAATAGAACTCTCCACGCAGTTGGGAACCCTGATAAGGCCGGGTCTGCGATCACACCGGGAGTTCTACTCGCATTCATGTGAACACGAGTAGAGCTCCCTTTCCGACCTTGCCAATTCAACACAGCCACGTCTGAACCGAGCGGGGCAAGGCCAGCACACCCAGAGACACGGAGGGAGGTGCCAGTGTGCACGGCCCAAGCCTCTACCCCCTTTCAGCTCTCATGTATTCAGGCAAATGCCAGAGCAAGGCTTTAGGGGGGAGATCATAGAATCATAGAGAAGTAGAGTTGGGAGGGGCCTACCAGGCCATCGAGTCCAACCCCCTGCTCAATGCAGGAATCCAGGTCAAAGCATCCCTGACAGATGGCTGTCCAGCCGCACCTTGAATGCCTCCAGACTGGGAGAGCCCACCACCTCCTCCCTAGGTAGTTGGTTCCATTGTCTTATTGCTCTGACAGTCAGGAATTTTTTCCTGATGTTTAGGTGGAATCTGGGTTCCTGTAACTTGAGCCCATTATTCCGTGTCCTGCAAACTGGGATGATCGAGAAGAGATCCTGGCCCTCTTCTGTGTGACGACCCTTTAAGTACTGGAAGAGTGCGATCATATCTCCACTCAGTCTCCTCTTCTGAAGGCTAAACATGCCCAGTTCCTTCAGTCTCTCCTAATTGATGATTGCATGATTCAAGTACCTAAAGCCACAGGCCTGTGGCTCAGGCTGGCTCAGCTTGTCTGAGCATGGAAAGCTAAGCAGGGTCAGGCCGGGTGATTACTTGGATGGGAGACCTCTCCTCTAGTTTCCTGCATTGAGTAGGGGGTTGGACTCGATGGCCTTGTAGGCTCCTTCCGCTCTATGATCTATGAAATCTATTTCTCTGTCATCTGAAACTGCAGGACATGCAGCAATGGGCTTAAGCTACAGGAAGGCAGATTTCGGTTGAACATCCGGAAAAACTTTGTGATGGTCCGAGCAGCCAGACAATGGAACCAACTGCCTTGGGAGGTGGTGGGCTCTCTGTCCCTGGAAGTGTTCAAGCAGAGACTGGAGGGCCATCTCTCAGGGATGCTTGAAACTGGATTCCTGCACTGAGCAGGGGGTTGGACTCGATGGCCTCAATGGCTCCTTCCAACTCTGATTCCATGAAGTTACAAGATGAAGGCAGGCATCTTTTTTTCTGTGCAATACCTCTGTGAACAATGATATTTCACCTTGTATCGTCATTTCCAGGAACATTCTGCCGAAGTACACCCCCCTCAGCTTGAAAGTCAAATGATTTTCTGCCCCCACCCACAGATGACACCAAATTTCTGCCCACCTCATACTTCATTGGAAAGAAAGCTCTGACAAAATTGGAGGGGCCTTTGCCAAGCTCTAGCCCTCTAGCAAATTGTGCATGGCAACTGAACTTTTGCTTGGGGACTGGGAGGGAACTTTAAGTGTTTCCCAAAGGGTGGAGATTCTAAGTGCTGCACCAGGTTTTTGAAGAAATGACACAGGCACAGACTTTCAGAAGCACCCGCTCCCGGAGTGCCCCTTTGCAGACTCACTCTGCCAGTAATCTGGAGCCATCGCTCCATTCCCAGTTGCCTTCCTCATTTTCATCCGTGAGGCCAATCCAGGAAGGTTCATCAAGCTGAGAGCTGATGTAGTCCTGCAAAAAAGAAGGAGCAGCCTCACATGACAGATTCAGCTACCTATTCCACATTGAGTTATTCCCAAGTCAGTGCGCATAGGATTACAACCTTAGTGACATACTGGGTTGGTTCGCATGTCACGACAACCCATTGTTGTGATTTGCTATGATGGGTCGGTTGTTCTGCGAAGCACCCCTGATCAGGATCAGGACAGACGATCAGGATCATCACGGGTGCTTCTCTCCCTTCTTCCCTTCTTCCCCCCCAGGCAGTATCCCAGGGGACACCATGGGAGGAATGATGAGTCCCCTCTACCTTCTCACTGTGCAGCCGAGCCATTTCCAGCTTGCTGCGGCTGTTCTGTCCCTTTTAATTAATTTATTTTTTCCGGAGATTGGGAAAGCCGGCTTGACAGGCAGCCGAGCCTCCCCATCCCTATTTGGGCAGCCACCAGCTCCCCCTTCAAAGGGCCCCAGAGGACCCTTGGAGGGGCCGCCAGGGCCCCAGTATTTTTATTCATTTACTAGCTGTACCCGGCCACGCGTTGCTGTGGCCCAGTCTGGGTAAATTGGAAAAGAAAGAAAAGAGAAAGCGCACATCTCTAAGATGTTTAATTTCACAATGCTTGTGGGTAGACAATCTCTGTTGTTGTCCCATTGTCTGGTTTGGCGACTGTAGAGCACGCAACACAGAATTGTCCATGTGAGAAGCAATCCGTGGGAAATCGTATATGGATCGTAAATCAGAAACATTGAAATGGAATCGTAAAATATTTAGTATAGCGTGTGTCGCCGTCACGTCCAGCAGATGGTGGTGTTTTTCAAAAAAAGCATGTTGTTACCGCCACCACCACCCCCGCAGCCGCAGGACACCCCACCCCACCCGGCACCCACACACCCGCAGCCTCCAGACACCCCCCCCCGCCACCCCACCCCCACCCCTACCTTTCCGTGCCGCCGGGAGCAGTTTGACGAAGTCCTGATGAAATATCAGGCAGGAGGAAAAGAAAAAATGTACAAACCTGCTCTTCTATGGTTAGGATGGAAGCCAAGTGGGCATCTCTGGACAAGCAGAAGTTTTCAGCATCATACCAGGACTTTTCTCCTTTGGAAATGTAGTAGAAGCTCCTCCCAAAAAGCTGCCAGCCACCGGCAGACCTTACTGATTTTGTGAAGAGGGCATCTAAGAAGGAAGGAGTGCAAAGAGAAGACTGAAATGCAGCAAGTCCGGTGTTACGCACGGACTGAAAACAGCTGAGTTTCAATCCCTGCTCTGCCCTTAGGCATATTGATTAGTGTACCTCAAAGGGTTGTTGTGTGGATGAATTGGATGATCCAACAAATGCTTTGATGAAAGGACAGGATCCCAGAGATAATAATGATTGTCTCAAGTGACTAGGTTCACACAACACAATAAGCTATGGTCGCATATAAGCCATGTTTGTTTCATTTAAAAAAAAAATTATTAAAGTTTTTCAAACAATATATAAAACAACTAAAATAACATACCGGTACATACAACTTATATAGTGCTCCCATCACCATGGGACCACAGGATACTTTCTATCTCTATAACCAAGTATTATTCATTATTCCAAAAATATAACATATCTTGACATGGCATGTTCCCTTTCCCCTTTATTGAAACAAGATCTAAAAATAACCCCCAAATATCCTTAAAACTATTTTTCTTAAATTGTCCCTTTTTACATGTGATACTGCAAGTTAATTGATCATTTCAAGCAATATCCCACAGCCATGTTTCAGAGTGGCTTGTTGTGTTGTCTGAACCCAGCCAGAGAGGCTAGTACGTGGTTAACAATCCATGCTACTGGGTTCAGACAGGCCACTCTGAAACGAACATGGCTTATAAACCACCATGGTTTATCGTGTTGTGTGAACCCGGTCAGTACGTTTCCAGTGGAACTACTCAGGTGGGCTATTTCTACACGAAGGCTGCTGATCATCATCATATTTGAGAGTGGAAAAGAACATGACCCAAGATGCTGACTTGGCACCACCTGCATTGGAAGAGGGTTTCTGGAGCAATAAGGGTGCTGATAGCTTTAAAGGTCCGGTCGCAGAATTGCCAAACAAAACGCAAGCGAAATCCTCTTCTCAAAAAAGGATAAAAGATGGCAACCCAGAGGGCCCTTCATCACCTGCCCCAGGGAATATCCCCCCTGGAGATCAGTGGCCCCTCCCTCAGCTCTTGACATTCCACTTCCCTGTTCTCAATCCGGCTGCCACATTTTGCACAAGCTGCAGCTTCTCAACTGCCTTCAAAGGCAGCCCCACATGGAGTGCATTGCAATGATCTAACTTGGATGTTACCAGAGCATAGACAACTGAAGCCAGGTCTCGCTGTCCAGATAGTGGCGTAGCTGGGCCACCGGTCAAAGTTGGTAGAAGGCAGTCCGTGCCACTGAGGCCACGTGAGGCTCAAGCGACAACGATGCTCCAGGAGAACCCCAAGCTACGAACCTGCTCCTTCAGGGGGAGTGCAACCCCATCCAGAACAGGCTGAGCACCCTCCTCCTCTGACTCAATCTCAACAGGTTGAGTCAGAGGATCCACCTTAACAGGATCTCAGTCTTGACTGGATTGAGCTTCAGTTTGTTAGCCCTCATCCAGCCCATTGTCACACCCAGGCATCCACCCATCTAATACATCCACAGCCTCACCTGATGAAGATGAAAAGGAGGAATAGAACAGCATGTCATCAGTATACTGATGACAACACACTCCAAAACTCTGGATGACTGTACTCAATGATTTCAGGTAAATATTAAATAGCATGGGGGACAAAACTGACCCGAGGAACCCCATACTGGAGAATCCACAGGGCCGAGAAATATCCTGCAAGCACCACTTTCTGGAGCCGACCATCCAAGTTGGAGCAAAACCATTGCCATGCAGTACCCCCCACGCCCAGCTGAGACAATAGTCCCAGAAGGATACCTTGGTCAATGGTATCGAAAGCTGCCGAGAGATCAAGGAGAGTCGATAAGGTCACATTCCCCCCGTTTCTCTCCCGACATGGGTCATTATATAGGGTGACCCACGCTGTTTCTGTGACAAAACCCAACCTGAACCCTGACTGAAATGGATCCAGATAATTGGTCTCTTCCAAGAGTGCCTGGATCTGGTCAGCAACCACATACTCAAAGACCTTTCCCAGGAAAGGAACATTTGCCACCGGCCTAAAGTTATTAAGATTTTCCAGGTCCAGGGAGGGTTTCTTCAGGAGTGGTCTCACCACTGCCTCTTTCAGGTGGCCCGGGACCATTCCCCCTCACAAGGAGGCATTGATCGTCGCCCTGGCCCAGCAGCCAGCTGTTGACTTTCTGCCAGTTTTTATAAGCCAAGAGGGGCAAGGATCCAGAACGGATGTGGCTGCATGAACCCATACATCTCAAACAGAGCAGAGAGTACCTGATGAAAATGAGGACGAGTCACACACTCACCCGACAAGAATTAGAATCGCATACCAAAAGCAGTTCTGTATACAAGAGGCAACCAAAGAAAAAGGAATGAATTATTATAAAGGCATATAGTTTGGTGTGAGGGTTATTCTCATTTTTTGTTTAAATCCAGAACATGAAGTACAGTATTTGAGGCTGTTAAGAATGGGGGAAAACACTTACATGCTGCCTATAAACTCAGTTGAGAATATATAGAGGGCAGGGATGGGGACTCGGACTCAGGGACTCGACTCGTGAGTCCGACTGAGTCCCCCCTCTGACTCGAGTCCCACTCGAGTCCCAATAATTTATGTGGGACTCGAGACTCGACTCGGGACTCGAGCCCAAGGACTCCGCCGCCGCCGCCGCCCTCGCCTCTGCCACCACCGCCACCGCCACCGCCACCGCCACCCTCACCTCCTCCGCCGCCGCCGACCTCGTCGCCATCGCACACAGCACACCGCGTCACGCCGCCAGCGCCGTCGCTCTGTTTTTGGCGGGAGGAACCACAGCAACCCCACCAAAAACAGAGCGACGGCGCTGGCAGCGTGATGCGGCGTGACGCGGCGTGCTGTGTGCGATGGCAATGGCGACAAGGTCGGCAGAGGAGGAGGAGGAGGAGGAGGAGGAGGAAGAGGAGGAGGAGGAGGTGAGGTGAGGGCGGCGGAGGTGGAGGTGAGGGCGGCGGCAGCAGCCCATGGAGGGAGCAGGAGGGTCTCCGCGGGAGGAAGGGCAGCTCTTCTTCCTCTCGCGGAGACCCTCCCGCTCCCTCCATGGGTCGCCGCTTTGGGAGTGACTCGGGACTCAGGACTCGACTCGAGTCACCATTTTGGACCTCGGACTCTAGACTCGACTCTAGACTCGGGTGCAAAGACTCGGGACTCGACTCGGGACTCGGGACCAAGGACTCTTCAACATCCCTGATAGAGGGAACCAAAAAAGTGCTCTGAGAATGGGACTGTTACAATTGCTAGTGATGTAAAAGCTTTTGCTCACCTTCACATGCTAAAAATGTGCCGGGGCACCATATTTCAAAATGTAGGTACTTACTGTACTTTTCTTTCCGCTCATTGAACTTGTTTTCAGCATTGACTACGTGGTCTGGCAATTTCAATATTTCATCTGCAACCTTCTTGGCTAAAAGTATCACCAGTCAGAAATTAATTTGCTTCACTCCACCCCACAAAACACACATTTTTCTTCATTTGCTTAAATAATTAGATTTTGTTTCCTGTCTCGTGGAGTGCGACACCTAAAGCAGCTAACAAGTCAGATGTAACACAGATGAAACCTTAAGAAAAAAGGAGTGCTTCATTTATTGTGAAGCCATAGGCCCCTCTGAACAGGTCAATTTTTTACAAAAGATGCTAAAAACATCAACAGAGAAGGAGCCAAAGGGACAGGAGGAGGGTTCTACAACTAAGAAGGCCTTGTCCTGTGTACCCACCCACTAGTGCAGTATGTTTTTGGCCTACAACTCCCAGCATGCCCCAGCCAGCTATGCTATGCATAATGACCTCCGCCATGTGCCCCCTCTCTGCTGAGCTTCCGCCGCTCCTTAAAAACCTGGCTGTTCAGGCGGGAATATGGGGTGGGTTAAGATTTTTTTAAAAAAATATATACTGTTTTAAATGTATTTTATCTTGTTTTTATCCTATGTACATCGCCCAGGGTGGCCAGTTGCCAGCCAGATGGGCGATTAATAAATGTAAATAAATAAATAAATAAATAATTGTTTTGTGGCTCACTTGTGAGTTTAGGGACACAAACTCTGCTTATCCTCTCTTTCTAAGGAAGGAACCTTTTATCATATGTGGTGGACATGTAAGAAAGCTAAAAGTTTTTGGGTTGAAATTCATTTATTAATGCAAAAGATTTTAAGGATTACTTTTCAATTGAAACCAGAGGCTTTTCTATTGGGAATAATGGACAGTCAGCTAGAAGGAAGATATGGAACTTTATTTTTATACATGACAACGGCAGCGAGACTACTATATGCACAGAAATGGAAAGGTCCAGCAGTGCCTACGATAGAAGAATGGTTGGTCAAGATGCTGGAGCTGGCAGAGATGGCCAAACTTACATCACTAATTAGAGAAAGGACAACATCTGCGTTTATTATTGAGTGGAAACCTCTAATTGACTTTTTGCAGAGACTGGAAAATAATGATTTGTTTGTTTGTGGATTTATGGAATAATAAGTGAATCTGGGACAATGGGAAGAAAGAGATTTCTCATTTTGATTATCGAGTAAGAAAAATTATTGTTACCTGTATTTGCTGTAGAAGAAAATCGGAGGTCTATTTTGTTTTGTTAATTGTTATATGTTTGATATTATGTGTTTGTTTTATATAGAAATAAAAAAATTGGACAATCAGAAGTAGGGCTTTCTTTGAAAACAAGGATTTAGGAAGGACTAGACAGGGTAGTTTGGACAGGGAAGTATACATATGAAATCTGTATACTCCCCTGTCAAAACTACCCTGTTTTGCCCTGTCTAAATCCCTGTGTGTCCCCCCCCCCAGACACACACACACAAGCCCTACATCTGATAGCTGTCAAAAGCAAGTGTCAGCAAGATGGCATGAGTGAAATCACCAAGATCGGCAAGAGGATTTTTGCCACTCTTACCGAGTGCCTCACTTGCCACTTCCTGTTGCCCATGATGGGGTCAGTTGCGCAGACTTGGACAACACTACCTGCACTTGCCTGTAACTAGGACAAAGAGGCAGTGAGAACTAGAACCTTGAAGCTGAGCTAGTGTAGGACTTATTAAAGAACTGAGTTCCATAAACATTTTGATGGATGGGAATATGAAGTCTAGGAGATGCTTTGGGGAAAGGATGTCACATTGCAGAGAGGAGAGAGATACAAGCATCCTTTTCTTGTTGTTCTAATTTTGCACTGGCCACTGTGGGGAACTGAGAAGTGACATGGTTCCCACAAATTCTGACCAAGACGCCATGTCAAAAGTCTGATCTGGGCTCAAGTTACAGGAACCCAGATCCCACCTAAACATCAGGAAAAATTTCCTGACTGTCAGAGCAATAAGACAATGGAACCAACTACCCTAGGGAGTGGGTGGGCTCTCCCACTCTGGAGGCATTCAAGGTGCAGCTGGACAGCCATCTGTCGGGGATGCTTTGACCTGGATTCCTGCATTGAGCAGGGGGTTGGACTCGATGGCCTGGTAGGCCCCTTCCAACTCTACTCTTCTATGATTCTGTGATTCTATTATCTGCTGTGCCTTCATTTGCTCTTCTGCCTTCTGTGATTTTGAAATGGTGGTCGTTTCTGAACCAATCAGAAATTAATAATTTTCCCCCTTCCACTTACGATTTTCATAACTGAGCTTAGGAGTTTGAGCCCAGTTGCCAGCGAGCGTCTCAGCTTTCTCATGGCTCTTCAAGAGGGTGCGTGTCCGTGCCCAATGAATTATCGAAATTTTTTAAGACGGGATGTATGCTAAGATACCAGATTCCAAATTTTAGCTGTTCAAAATCCACCCTAGAAAACTGATTTATACACACGCCACCACAACACCTTCAGAAACTTCCTTATGCGAGGGATATTTGGTCTCTTTTGCACTGGGCAGCTCACTCCCACTGGCTATGGCTCGTCAGGATCTCACGCAGCGGCTTTTAAGACCCCTGCACACGACAACCGTCGGACAAGAGGTGGCATCTTCTTTGTGTGTTTGTGGCATCTTGTTTGAATGTGGCATCTTCTTTGTTTGCTTGCTTGTTTGTTTGTTTGTTTGTTCATTTATTTAAAAGATTTTTAGATTGCCATTCATTGGAGCTTCCAAGGTGGTTTACAAAAGCAAGACAATACATAAATAAAGTATAAGAAGATGTGTATGAAGCATGTATTGATACAGGCAACACATATTCTGTACCTCTGAGCTGCAGCCTCTCATCCCAAGCGCTTAACCTCTACTGTCGCCTTCCCCGGTGTGCCGCCCGTGGGCGTCGGACTTCCCTTGTTACTTGCCGGACCCACTGCCCCCAACAATCTTGTAAAAGCATGTACCGTATGTATGGCATTTCTATACTGCCCCATGGCTGAAGCTTTCTGGGCGTTTTATTTGTTTGTTTTCTTCTGTTTTTAATTCACTGGGAAGCTAGGCACACTGGAAAGAGAAGACCAGCCTCCAGAGCCATTTTTATTTCCCCATGTGGGGGGAGGGGGAGGTAGTGCAGCACCCAAGGGAACATGGAGTAGAAAGATCCCGGGGTCAGGGCAGCACTGGAGTGACACTAGAAGGGTGAGGAGGGCTGTGGAGATTTGTCAGGTGAGTTGGTTGGCAGAGAGAGAGAGAGAGAGAGAGAGAGATTAATTGACCTCTATATTGACCTCTGGGATGTTGACCTGGTGCTGAATGGGTCACTTCTACCCCTGAAGGACCAGGTCCGCAGCTTGGGGGTCATTCTAGACTCCCAGCTGTCCATGGAGGCTCAGGTGTCAGCTGTGAGCCAGGCGGCACTGTATCAACTCCATCTGATACGGCAGCTGCGCTCCTACCTTCCTAATCACCTGCTCCCATCAGTGGTTCATGCCTTGGTCCTCCTCTCACCTAGACTACTGTAATGCACTCTACATGGGTTACCCTTGAAGACGGTTCAGAAGCTACAGCTGGCACAGAACGCGGGCGGCTCGCCTGGTTAAAGGCAGCCGCGGCGGGATCACATCAACTCCGGTGCTCAAGGAGCTGCACTGGCTACCAGTTGCTTGCCGAGCCGAATTCAAGGTGTTGGTTTTGACCTTTAAAACCCTATACGGCTACCGGTCCAGTCTATCTCAAGGAGCGTCTCCAGCAACACCAAGTGGGCCGCTCAACAAGATCTGCCACAGCTGGCCTTCTCCTTGTCCCTTCAGCCAGAGCAGCTAGACTTGGTGGGACGAGGAAGAGGGCCTTTTCTGTGGCGGCCCCGTACTGTGGAACTCTCTCCCAAGTGACCTGCGCCATGGCCCCGTCTGCTGAGCTTCCGCCGCTCACTAAAAAACTGGCTGTTCAGGGCAGGAATAGGGGTGGGTTAAGATTTTAAAATTTTATACTGTTTTAAATGTATTTTATCCTGTTTTTATCTTGTGTACATCGCCCAGGGTGGCTGGTTTGCCCAGCCAGATGGGCGATAAATAAATGTAAATAATAAATAAATATAAATGGGTGTTCTCTTGGAGCAGAAAACTGTCGTTTCAAAGGAGCAGTGTTGTGTTTTGGGGCTCAGGTGTTTCATACCCAGGTTCTTGCGCTAGTTACTTGTCTTTTCTCAACAGTTTGCCTTTCACAACATGGTGTTTTGTTGTGCTATGTGGGGTCAAATATGTGCTTCCAGTGTGGGCTTGCACCATTCCCCGCCCGACACCTGCCCATGCTAACCACAGAGCCTTGCTAGCCATGTGTGAGACGGACCCTGTGCATGTACAGACATATGCATGTAGGGCTGCTCCATGAGAAGAAGAAGACCCATCGGTGGTGGAGGGAGAAGGCCCTTCTTGTGTCCGCCACATGTGCACATCACATCACGAGTGCGGCCAGCACCTGCACTCCTAATGGGAGGAGTGTTTCTCTGAGCGCCCTGTCAACATTCCAGTGTACAACTTATTCAATAGCTCCTTGGCAAGATGTGCATTAGCAGGTAGAGCTGCACTTACAGAGATACATCATCATGATAAACATGACAAGAGAGATCAATGAAATGACCCCAATCAGCGTCCACAAGAGCTTTAAGGAAGATTCTGGAAGTTCCCCTTCCTCTCCTGGTGCGCCCTTTTTCTTATCTTCAGGAGCCTCTTTGCCTTTGGGAGGAGCGGGGGGCTTGCCCTTGGGGGCCATGCCTTGAAGGATAAGGAAAAAAAGAAATACCAGTGAAGATGACATGACAAGGGACAAATTCCCCACCGCCAAGCCTCTGTCTTTCTGCCTCTTCTGGCATTTTGGCACTGTACCCAAGGCCCGGTAGGCAGCAGGAAGCACAAACACTGGGGGGTTGCTACGAAGCGCCCACTCACACCCCGTCTGCTGTTCTTGACTACATCTAATTATGTGAGTGCAGACAAGTCTGCTATATGGGAAATCCTATGAGAAACTCAGAAACAGTTTTAAACAAGAGAAAGTTGAATAAGAGCCATTATTAGCACTTTTTAAATGAAAAGGGCATGGTAGTTAAGGTAACTTAAGGCGTAATCCTATGCAAGTTTAGACAAAAAAAAGGCCTACAACTCCCAGAATGCCCCAGCAAGGGATGGCTGGTGCATGCTGGGAGTGGTAGGCCCTTTTTCTGTTAAACTTGCATAGGAATGCACCCCTCTACACAAAAATGTTTCCACCACTAAGCCTCAAAATTCTGTTCTAATAAAAACTGACACCTTCTGAGCTAATCACATGAAACTTAGCATCTACTGATGCGGTCTACAATTGTGCCAAAGCTCAAGCCTATGTGTTAAGAATTGCCACAGGTACAGCAAGTTCAAAAGTGCTGGAAATGGAGACGTTTATCCTTTTGCTCCCATTTCCAAACATGCATGTTTACTATCAGTTGGCTGATAGCTACTGTGGCCACTTCAGCAGGCTACCTTCATGGGTTGGTAACTTCTGAGCAGTGGTTCAACGTTAATGTTGGCCCATTAAAGGCTCTGGCAGCAACTGCTGGCCAAAGTTATGTCATGCATCCAGAATTCTGCCAGTACCCCAGTGTTTTCAGAGGGATTAAGAACATCAGAAGAGCGCTGATGCTGGGTCGGACCAGGGGCCCATCTAGTCCAGCATTCTGTTCACACAGTGGCCAGCCAGCTGCCCATGCGATCCCACAAGCAGGACACGATTCTATGTTGGAGAAGGAATCGAATGGATTCTCTGTGCAATGCCACTTCCGTTAGTTACCGAATATGATTTAACAGAGTCAGACTACGTGTTACTTCACAAATTGGGATCCGGATCCCTGGAGTACAACTCTCTTTGGATCACTGCCACAGAAGATTCTGAGGAGGAGCTTTTTGTGTGGCATGGGTCAACTCACTGCGGGATTCCTCTAGTAAGGTTCAGAAGCGTCAAAAGGCAATACAGCACAAGAACAACATGGGACATCTTAGCTGGTCCCAGCAGCGACTCCATCCTCCCATCCAGATTTCGGTCCGAAAGACCAAGAAAACACGGAGATTAAATCATAAGCAACCCCAACTTGGCAGCATTGCAACAACATTCTTACCGATAGCAGGCCACGTCTGTGCCTTCACTTCTAATTTCCCTGCTTTGTGGAGTCAACATGAGATAGGCTTAGCTCCTGGTCTCAAACGTGGCAGGTTGTTTTATCACTGAATATTTTGGAAAGCTCACAGATAAAATTGTTATGGGAAGCAGAGCAAGGAGGAAACCATTTAAGCTCCAAGAATGAGAGGCCAGGTTTCAATATTCAGGGATAACTTCTTAAGTAAATCTGTCCCCACAGAGGACAACCAGCTGCAGCACAGCGGTAGACTAGATGACCACATACTGTACCTGCTACTTCTGATGCCCCTTAGGAGACCCAGGCACCATTCAAGTATTTAACTTGCTCTTTCTCCAAGTCTGCTTCACTTGTTCTCCTGCACTACTTCCCCTCTGTGTCTCCCATTGCCTCTTGCTGCGTCCTCCAAGTGCCCTGCTCACGGCTGTGTCCTCTCAACATGGCACCGTCAAGCGCCCTGTGCCTCAAGCTGCTGCTGATTGTGCTTGCCTGCTGGCCCAAGCCAGCCTTCACATCGCCAGCACACCTGTGGCTGAAAGGCAAGGTGGATTGTGATGCCAGGTGTGTCGGGGGCGCTGGGGGGGCTGCACTAGAGGCAGCTGCAGTATTTGGCATCCCGTCTCAGACAAAGCAGGGAAGGGGCATCTCCACAGGCATTGAGGAGAAAATCATAGCAGACTCTTCGTTGGCTTCTGAGCCCAGCAGTCTCCCACCTTCCCAGCCATTGAGAGTGTTTGTGGTTGAGAGGAGGTTGAACTTGGAACCAGCACAGCTCCTGGATCATGGCTCATCCTCTAATCCACACTCCCTCATGTGGTTATTTTACCACAATTTCATAGAATCATAGAATCATAGAAAAGTAGAGTTGGAAGGGCTACAAGGCCATCGAGTCCAACCCCCTGCTCAGTGCAGGAATCCAGGTCAAAACATCCCTGACAGATGATTGTCCAGTTGCAACTTGAATGCCTCCAGAGTGGGAGAGCCCACCACCCCTAGGTAGTTGATTCCATTGTCTTATTGCTCTAACAGGAAATTTTTCCTGATGTTTAGGTGGAATCTGGGTTCCTGTCACTTGAGCCCATTATTCCGTGTCCTGCAAACTGGGATGATCGAGAAGAGATCCTGGCCCTCCTCTGTGTGACATACCTTCAAGTACTGGAAGAGTGCGATCGATCATATCTCCCCTCAGTCTCCTCTTCTGAAGGCTAAACATGCCCAGTTCTTTCAGTCTCTCCTCATAGGGCCTTGTTTCCAGTCCCTTTATCATCCTTGTTGCCCTCCTCTGAACCCTCTCCAGTTTGTCTATGTCCTTCTTAAAGTGTGGTGCCCAGAACTGGACGCAGTACTCAAGATGAGGCCTAACCGGTGCCGAGTAAAGGGGAATGATCTCTTCCTGCGATTTGGAAGCTATACTTCTATTAATGCAGCCCAAAATAGCATTTGCCTGCTTTGCAGCCACATCGCATTCAAACAAACTTTAAAAAATAAAGGCATCAAAAAGAAGAACATACAGAACAATATAACCATATCACAAAAGGAACAAATACATTTACTAATTATAATTCTTAGTCTATCACTGACTGATGCTTGTGGAGCATCTATAGGAAAATGGTCAATATGCAATGAAAGAATGAAAATACAGGTTATGCAGCTTATAAACGGAGTGTGTGCAAATGTGTGTCATTTTGTGTGTATGTTTGTATTAGTCAGGAAACAGATCGGCAACTGTACTTGTTTGGAATTTGATAAATAGTTTGAAGGCCTCACCATAGTAGGGAATAAATGGAACCAGCGTGCCATCATCGTATCTTTCTTAAAATTAGAATTCCTTCCTTGCTGCGCTTGCTGAGTAAGTTTATACAAAGGCATAGGGTGGGTTCGCATGATATGGTAAGTCCTAGG